>SSNR01000323.1:414787-485637 GCA_006937965.1 Callopanchax toddi
AGGAGGAGAGGGGGGGCTCGTGCCCCTCACGGCCCCCGCCTCGCGCCTCCCCCCCTCTCACACGCGCACCCGCACACATTTTAAAAGCCTATAACAATAAAAGAGCCCTGCGTAGGTATGTGCACCTGTTCCACAGCAGCGACTGTCCGTCATCCGTGTTTTTAACTTGTCTACGTTCAGGTACAGTCCGAAATTTAACTCCCAGGAGTGTTGTTATTTATTTTAAACGCTTTATTTTGACCTAAAAGTACACAGTTAGCTACTGTAAAGTAGCTGTTAATGGATATATAGCTTATAGCTGCATAGCTTAGCTCTTTTTTGCATATAATTATACATATAAACCATTTACAAAATTAAATAGCTGCCAAAGTTACACATTTTCCTGAAAAACAAAACAATTAAACCATAACTTAAAGTGTTTTAGCTGTACCATTGCTGTTCCAGAAGATAAATCAAAACCTTCATGAGATGATGAATCAAGTTGTAAAAGAACAAAAATAACCATTTGGGGTTTTTTATTTTTTATATTTGCTGTAAGTTTATTTTTATGTGTTTGTTCTTTAAATAGATATAATGATTTCAAATGGGAACATCTAAAATATAAAAATAATGTCTTATTTTTAGAGGAAATAGTCAAAATGTTTGGATCCACAAGTTAAATTTTAACCATGACTTTCATAATCATCTGGTTTATTTATGAAAAAAATTACTGGTAATTTGGACAGTTTTTATAACAGATGAAATTAGTGCAGAAGATACTACAAATAAGAACTAAGCCACCCAATTTTGGGAGATTTAAGCAACTAAAAACTATAAACAACAGAATGAATAACAACTTGTACTAATATATTTATTAATGATGAATATTTTAATGAAGACATTAGTTTTCACCGAAACATAAAGAAAATGAGTTTGAAAAGCTAAAATCAGAAAATACTTCAAGGTTTTGATCAATTACATGAAACATCAATTTATTATAAAAATAATCTCCATGTTTTTCAAGACAAATTCACTAACTGTTCACATTTTAATTTAAATATGTCAAAGGGAGCTTTTACTCTGTTTATTATTACATTCTAACAATGTTATTTTCTCAAGCATAAATGTAAATGCAGTAATGTTTAAAATGGTATCACTGGTTTTGAGCTGAACACTCTCCCCTATCAGAACCCGTCTCCCGTCCACACCCTGCATGTTGAGAGCATTTGTTGGGGATCCTGAAATAATAAGACGGTGTGAAGGTTGTATTTGTTCTCTCTGGGTGGCTCCTGCAGCTTATAGGCAGAGGAGATGTTACTGCTAAAGGAGCAGAGAGGTGTGAGGGTCTAAACTTAACTTGCTGTAAATTGCAAACATGTGCACACACAAAGACAGTGGTGTACCCATGCATGTCTTGGCTTAAGCCTTTTGTCAGGCGCTGCTGGCCTCCCACCTGGTTTCTATCCCTTGTCCACTATACTGAAGGTTTGAGCTTCTTATGATTGAATCTGTGTGTGCGTAGCAGGAATTGTAACGGGGCAGCAGTGCTGGTAATGGCTGGTCAGCTGGTATGGCGAGCATTCAGGGCGGGGGCAGTGCATTGTCCTCTCATAGCTCCAACAATGCCCCTCTGAGCAGGCCACACATCTATCTACCAGTCACGGGCCTCTCTTTCCCTCTCGGCCTCCTGTCTCTGCTTTTCTTTTTGTCTGCCATGTTCACTCAGCCCACAGCGAAGTGGAAAGTGAGGTGAGAGCAGCAGGACTCAAAGTCAACCAGCACCTGTCATTCATAACCCAGAATTCTCATTATGACTTTGAATTATTGATGATAACCTCAAATGTTGAATATTCATTAGTGCCACTCTTTTATACATAATTTATATATATATATATATAAAAAGGCACAATCACTTCTGAATGCTTTCAACAATCCCCAGAATGATTTATTAGACTGCAACTGTTTTATTTGAACCAAATAATGACTTTTTACTTTTAGAGTAACCTGGTTGTCCAGTCATCAAAAATATTCATAAAGTGCTTTTATAACAGATTAAAATATTTTATGATTTTAGGTAGTTTTATGAAACGGTGATGTTTTTCCTCCATATTTTGACAGTTGTTTATTTTTGGGGGAAAGTCTGAAATACGTACAAACTTTACAGTCCCTTGATCAACCATATGGTCAACTGAAATGAAATATTTCCCTGTTTTTGACATTTCATAGAATAAATGATTGTTTATCAAATACAAATATGATGCATGTTTCTCAAAAGTTTGTCTGCATAAAATTATCAAACTTTTTTCATATTTTATTTCCAAATCATTGATCAGAGAAGCAGTCCACAGTTTATTTTACTATGAAACTTACTTTAAATTTTAATTTCACTTTATCAGTCCTGTTGACTGGTTTTTAGAAGAAAAACATGTATCATCATAACAATTCACGAAGAAAAATTAATGCAGTTGTTGCTACTTTTTTCTTTCTTTCATAAAAGTGTCCACAATGAACAGGCCAGCACCAACAGCTTGTGATGGAAACACGCCCTCTTGTGGCCTTTAGTAGCAACTAAACACAAATGATTACAAACCGTCAAAGACATTTGCAGGGTAAATAAACCGGATTTGAGAGAAAGTAGAACCCTAAAACGTTATCGGTCTGCACATTTTGTATTAATTTACCACTTTTTTGTGATGTAAAACAAAAGTACAGCTATGAGAAAAGCAGCTGAATGATAAACTGTAATATCAATAACAATAAACCCAATTTAATAATAGATTTATGTCTAAATTGTTTGTTTGACTACTTCTTTATCTGCGACTGTCAGAAATCTAATAAAAGTAAATAATAAAGAACCATAATAACTCAATTATTACTTTAATGTTTTACAAAACGACTGAGGTAAATTCTTCTGTTGCAATCAGTGAGTCGGTCCAGAGCAAGACAGGAGTTTATGTAAATAAATTTGGCCAAAAATTAATTTTCTCCTTAAAAACTTTACGTTATTTAAGTTGTCATCTTAAGTTTTAATGTTTTTTCCTCTTTCATTTTGCCCTGATCTTCACTTTCTCCTGTTTCTTTCTTCTTCTCCCTGTTGTGAGTCCTGCAGAAGATCCCACCTGCTCACCTGGTGGAAGAGTTCATGCTAATCTCAAGCCGATTAGGCTTCTTATCTTCTCAGCGCTGGTTATGTGCTTTGGTCCAACAAAAATACCACGCAGCGTCGGCCTTCTTTACTGTTCCTGCTGACTCTTCACAGCCTCCCCCCCCACCCCACATGTGTTTTTAGTAAGCCACACTAGCTTTGATATCATGGCTTCTCATTCCTCGTGGTGGGAGTTTGCACAAAACGTGGATTTCAGCTCAGATGTGCACATTATTAGTGGATTGTGTCTCAGCAGGGTGGATAAACAGGGCCGTACTGGTTATTATTTATCAATATTCAGGCTGAAAAGATCAAAGATTTGTTCTTAGCATTCTGTGAAGGCACAAAAAGCCTGAAAATCAACAAAAGCAGCAGCTAGAGTACATTTTACACAATAAAAGTGGCATGTTTATGCTTTATATTACATGTGAAGGCATTGGGGGTATAGCCTCCCCTCAGCACACACATGCCCTCACGCTGGACATGTGAAAAGTCATCCCATGTCCATGTGAAAGCAGTAATGCCATAATTACCCTTATCCTATTGACTTAATCAGGAACCCTGCGGGAGTCACAGCACGGCTCTGCGACTCAAGGTCAGGACAACACAAAATTATTATTTCACTGTTGGATCACATCTCTACAATCCTTTATTCATGTACACAATGCTTTATTTTTATCTACACAAACACACAATGCCAAAACCATCGTTTGGTAAAAGCAAACTTAACATAGATTTGAATAAAAGATTTAGCTTAATTACATTATTTTTAAAAAAAGTAAAATCTTTTCTACACTATTTACAAAGATGCAGTTGTTACAATTTACATACATACACGTACATACACACTGTATGTGCCAATGAGGAGATACGATTACAGGTCAGGGGTCAGGAGCCAGAATTTTAGCTGCCAATTCACTCAAAATGTTCGGAGCGGCCCTGTGCATCACTCCAGGGCTCATCTCCTGATTCCCACCCCTCACCGTCCCAACACTCATACAGAACTCATCCTGACTCAATTCAGATTTTTACTCCATCTCAGGAGGTTTTCCAGGCTTCAGAACCAGACTGGAGCTTGATAAGAGCTGAGCTGTGAAAAGGGTATGGGTTGTGTTTGTTGGTTTTTTCTGAATAGTTTATCTGCTACAAAGCATTATTAGAAAGGTCATATATATAAATAACACTGCGTTTCCCAGGATGTGGATATCTGCACCTTTGGCTTCTTCCATGAGAGGGGGGGTTGCATAGCAACCACCATCCCCACAAAAACTATGCAACAATACAAAGAAAAAAACATTACATCCCTACTTGCAATTGGAAAACATCTGATCTTTATCATTACAGTTAATTTAATTATACTTTTGCACTCTTTGATGACAAAAATGAAATCCCAATTTAAGATAATATCAAAAGAAATACATATCTTAAAAAATAAACAGTGCAGCAAAGTTGGATCTTGAGACAAAATTAAAAGCCAGTATTCACTCATTCAATCTCTATGTGTACAGATGTTTTTAATTTAGGAAGTCCTTTTAAAATAAATCAATTTATAAGAAGGTTAATATCATATATGAGTAGGTAGTTTCTACGAAACAAACTCTGGTAGAAAACGTCCCTTTTTGGTCTCCACACTAGGTGGAAGTTATCTCAGTTTCTGCAGATGGAGTCGGCTCAGCTCACAGTTGCAACACCTCCCTCTCCCCCCTCCTCCACCTTTGCGCCTTTGCCCATAGTTTTCATTTTTGTCATGATGTCAGTGAACGTCTCCTTCACAGTCTTCTCCAGGAGAAAGCCCTCGCTCTCGCTCTCTACGTCCTCAGGATTAGCCAGAGTGGAGAGAGAGCTGTTTACGTACTGCAGGCCAACAGTCACAGCCACCTGCAGGGGACAAGCACACAAACTCTAAAATATCTCACAAATTCATGAAGCAAATCTAAAGTCTGAAGATCTAGCATCTCATTTGTAAAGAAATCCATTGTCGTGCATGTCGACATCTGCTCAGGAGATAAAGCTGCAGGAATTGGATCTGTCTTTGTCACCTCCTGTAGATTAACCCATTACTCCATCCCTGAACCCAATAACTGTGTCAGCACAGAGGTGCTTACATAACTCCTCTTAAATCTGGACTTTTTCTGACAGTGCAACTGATAAGCCTCTGTGTTTGGTCTCAATCCATGTTTTCAGGACAGGGGTTGCTTTTTAGGATCAAGATGTTAATAAGGAAATAAACACAAATTTACATGTTAGCAAAGAGACAGTTTTAGAAAGCAGTTGACCTTAACAGCAGCAACAACAAACGATGGCAGAGAGCAGGCTTAAAGTGAGTTTGTGTATAAAGTCGGTGGCTCACTAAGTAAACTACATGTTTATCTCAACGGTAGAGCAATATCTGGGAGGAGGGTTGAGGTGTTTTGGAATGTTGGTACAAGAATAGAAGGTTGACAAGAGTCTAAACACTCATCGATCAGGTTTAAATGCTTTAATTTAAAAAAGATACATGATATTTATCTCATAGTGTACATTACCGCATCACCTTGATGTATTACCAAATGATAATTTCTAGTCTATATTTCTATAATGTCCAGTTTGACAATCCCTATGTGGATTATTGCAAAAATACATCTAGATTGTGAAATCTGAAAGTGATTTTTCTGCATCAGGCTGTCTGGATGGTTTATGCTAATGTGTACTGAGCTCCATAGAGGCCATATTTCATTTACTGCACACAGTCAGAGCAAGAATGGTGACCAAATCAAGCCAAAGGCAGTTCTGCTCTTTGTTTTTCAGGAATCCATAACTAGAGTGAAAGAAGTTCAGCTTAAATTTCAGAGAGTATATGATGACTTGCTTTGGTAAGGATTTTATAGTTTTATTACAAGCTGAAGTCATTATTCTCTTACAGAAGCTCAAACATTCCGACCTCATAAATTTATTGGAAAAATAATTAAACATTTTATTCCTCCCATTCAAAATAATCTTTTAGTTCATTTTCATACATTGTCAACAGTTCTTTAAAGTCCACATAAATCCAGATGTAATGTTTCTATTTAATTAAAGTTTCACGATACGATGGCTGCACATTACAGTCAGTAAAATGAATGTAGCTCCATAGAAATTATTAATGGACTTCTGAGGGTTTTTTCTTTTTGTAACATGTAGGAAAATAATCACTTAGGAGAATTCACTAATGTCTTCCACTAAAACAGTTTATTGAATTTCCGAAATTCAATAAAGCTGGTATGGGAAGCAGAGGCACCTCCTGATTGGACCAATCAGAGCCCTTATCAGCATGGAGCAAGCTTCTTTAACAGGAAGTCTCTAAATAGGCCAAATGAAACTGAAACTGTGTGAGTGAAGTGTGTTGGACTCTAAACCACAGATGTGACATTTTGACTTGTTATGTAGACAAAACAGTCTACAACAAGCTAGTGTCTTCAGCTAAATGAATAGTGTTTGCAGTTCTAACCTCCAGCATTGTGACCAGCACCACCAGCGCTCCAATGGTGTTCATTATGCCTCCATAGTAGGACAGCAGCGCGTCACGGCAGCCACGCTTCCACACGTTGAGCTCCTCGGTGTAGTGGTCGTAGCTGTAGTGAGCCGAGTTGTTGGTCATCTGCTGCTGGATGCAGGGTCTGGGGGAGCCGGGGTTGCAGCAGCTGAACGGAACACCATCCATCAAATACTGCCCATCCACGTTGCTTCCAATTCGGCTAAAAGCAAAGAGTCAAATTAGAGCCGGAAAGGTCAGGAAATTGCAATTATTTGAAGTCTGTGCAAGAATGTCTCCGAATTTACAAGCTTGTGTTAGACTTTTCTTCTCTTCAGAAATAAGTTGCATTAATGTCTTGAGGTCATGAACTTTGAAGATCAGAACAAATAGTCTGCATTACATCTAAACCTTAACAAAGGGGATAAAGTCTTTGTAAGGCGAGAATAATACCTCAGAAGAGCTTCTAAATTGGATTATAGCTGCTTTGCTACTGCATCCTCTAAATGTTGATTTATACTTTTCTGTGTTGTGTATTGCTTGAAAAACATGTGGCAGATCATTAAAAGCTACCATTCATATTGTAAAATACTCCATGATGTCTCTGTTAGACCCTCAGAAATGCAACATAAATTGTCACTTGACTGCGTATATGTGGGTCAGAGATCACTCTCAGAAGCTGATCTCAGCTTTGACTGATGATTGTAGGTCAATGGAAAGACAAGTGAGATTGGATCAGAAAGCATCAACAATTTCCAGAAACACCGCAACTAAACCAAGTGAAAAAAACTAGAAAGTTCTAAAGCTTTTTGTAAATATGTTTTTAAAAATTAAAGGAACGTCATTCATATTGCCACAAAAGCATTGGCATCATAACTTTCCTCTTCCAAAGACTCACATTTAGATAACTTATAACAATAAGGTTGATAGTTTTCTAGTAATCGCATTGTCTTTTTTTCTTGTTGGTGATGTGAAAGTCTACAGCTTGACGTTGCTGAGCAGCGCTATTCCTGGACAGCTGTCAGGTCTTCTGCAGATTGGACAGGACACTGATTCTTGAAGGACACGTAATCCTGGAGATTAAACACTAATTATGTCCCAGCTTTCAAAACGGTCCCCTTCACTATTTAGACAAGTTAAATGATTGACACAAAAATGCTGACAAACACTAATCTAACAATACTTTGAATCCAGGGCGTATCATTTTGAGAGCATGTTTTTTTGTTCCTGAACATCAAGGTTCTTTAATTTTATTCCAGAAACCTGATGTAACCTCTTCTAATATCCCAACCTACCACTGATACATTTCTGCATCTACAGGTGACCATTGATGTTTATTTGAAGGTAATTCTGGATGTAAGAAAGTGAATAATACCTTCACTACAAATCCACTTACGCAGTGCAAACAACACCTAAGGTGCCCGACCTTGCAGGGTCAAGCTTATACACTAAGACTGAAAAAGAGCTAATTTACTGTAGCATCTCACTTCAGTGATCAACAGATTGTTGCAATGGTTTTAGTTTTGTGCAACTCACTCTTTGACTTCCTTAGCGCTGAAGTCCAGGTAGCGGTTGCTGACCCACTGAATCTCAAACCAATCTCTGTAGTTATCGTTTCCACAGCAACGAAACTCCATCTGCATCAAATCCAGGGTCCTCTTCATGTAGCAGCGTCCAGGCGTGTCCGAGTCCCTGTAGAACTTCATGCCGTTCTTCAGCCCCTCAGCCAGGGTGAACTGTAGGGGGATCCTCATCACAAAGCAGAGAAAGGCGGTGAAAAGCAACAGGGCGTTGAACACCACACAGAACACTAGGAAGGTCTTCAACATGGGCTTCCACTTCACAAACTTCGTAGGGTCTAGAGAGTCGTAGCAGACTTTGCCTCCAAAGGCATTAATACCACAAGCTATGAGACCCATGAATATTAGCAAGTTGGGCAAGAAGTGGCTCTCGTTGTTGTCCATAAGTTCTGAGCGCTTTCGCAGCTCGATCTTGAAGAACAGGCCCAAGCTGAGAACAAGGATACCAGCCAGCACAGCAAACCAGTACATAAACCAGACTGTCTGAGCGAGCTTCACTCGCTTTTTCAGATCGAACTTGACCACCATCAAAGCCATCGTTCAACCTATAATGTGTCCTTGCCTCTAAAGAAAGAAATCAAATGGTGTAAAGTTGCAGCAGCTCAAAGTTTCCAGAATGTACTGAAGATAGATAAATGTTCTTGAATTTGCCAACCTGGACTTGCTTTGTTATCAGTGCAAAACAGAAGACTCAGCTCAACTTAAAATCCATTCCACAGCAAAAGAGCACAAAATAAGGATTCAAAGAGAACCCCAGAGTGGAGCATTAGTCTTATTTCTTCAAAGCTTTCTCCTCTCCCATTGTGTCCCCCCCCCAAAAAAAATCAAAGTTCATAAGGTTCCACTTCTCCAAATTTGTCTTTCTTTTCTAACACACAGGTGAGGCTAATCTTGATGTTCTGTCCTCTCAGAGAGGTGGAAGATTGCCGAGGAGCCTCATGATTAAACTCCCAAGTTGCTGTACGTCATGCTAAGCCCCTGTAAGCAGCCTGATCCAATTTGCAGAAATCCCCCCCACACAAGATGAGCCTGATCGTAAGCCGCTGCCAGGGACCATAATTGGTTTGAGTGTTCACGTGGTTGTGGCCACCTCGATGAAACACACGAGGAGCTAAAGCCTCACAAAGATCACGGACATGACAGTGGAGCTAAACGTGGAGCGTACCCATTCACAGGTATGGGGTCCATAACATGAACCGGATAGTGAATCAAATAGGCGGACTTAGTGATTAACCCACTGACAAAGCTGCCAGACTGCTCCAACATGGCTGTCATTCCTCATTACTTCAGCCATAACTGTGTCCATCAAAAGCCAAATAACAGAAAATACGAAGTAAAACATTTGAATAAACACAATTAGTTTTTATAGAACCTTGTACAGGACTAAAGGTTTGCCTCCTGAACCTAATTTTATCAATATTATATTATTGTCCAGAATAATGCAACACAAAGAAACATTATTTCTAGAGGTTATTTATCCCATAAAAATCATTGTTTTACACAAATCCTGCTAAATGTAGTTTTCACTTTGGTTTATTTTATATACATTTTAAACTATATGTGAACATTTACTACAGTTCTGACATGCATTCTGTTTTCATGGTGCATCAGCAATTTCTATATTTGTTAAGTCTGGAAAAACTCTAAATCACAACTTGTAAAACTTTGGCTACTTGTGCACTAGATGATGTCATCTTAAAACATTTCAGCTCATCAGTTTGATTAATGTTACTTGAAATTTCTAACTTTTTTGGATTAATTTATAAAAATACAAGCTTTTATTATCTGACAGTATTATGCTGTTTAGAATTCCCTGTAGCTTGTATTTTTAATTATTTGACCATCTGTTACTTCTGTGTATTTGATCTACTACATTAATGTATTGTAACCACTACTTTTAGTTTTAAAATCTACTACTTTAATGAATTTGATCTATTATGCATTTTATTTATTACTGTTATGCATCTTATCCACTATCTATTTAAACAATCGTTTGTGTACAATGTGAACAAAATTGAGTAACTCACAACCCTGTTGGACACCATACGGATGTATGTGGGGTCTGAACACGTATTCTTAACTCTGACAAAATAACTGTTCGTCTGATTCAGTTCTGACCATCAAAGGTAAGGCTGAAATGTATTAAAATCAAGAAATATCTATGAAGAGTTTGGGTTTACCAGTGAAGTATGTGATGTTACTGATATTGCCCCTTCTCTGCCTGTAGGCAAACTGAAAGGGATTAAGTTCCAGGTTGATCTCACTTGAGTACAGACACCATGCACCTTCAAAACACTTGATGACAACTGAAGTCAAAATTGTTGCTCTGTTGGACAGTTTCTTAGCTATTTGGAAATTTTTTTTAAAGTTTGATGTGACTAGAACTGTTTATTTTAAAAATTTGAACTGCCAGTTAAAAGAAATTAATGGACAGAATCACTGCAGGCTTTAGTGTAGTGCAGAAAACAACATAACTTTATTTTAAAGAATAAAAGGCACATAGCAATTCATGTTGCAACAGCAAAGACATGTCAATATGACCTTTTTCCAACTTCAACATCTGAAGTAAAAAGTGTTAAATCAGAATAATAAAATAACACATGCAATAAATGTGACTTTAATGAGTTATGAAGCCTTGAATGCTTTGCTAAGTTGATGTTGAAAAGCTTTAAATATTTTATTCTAAGGGTCCCAGGTGGTTTTCCTGTTTTCTTCTGGAATGACAGTCCAGTTTGGGGATGGCATTCCTGCAGCAAGCCAGTTGAAGTCATCCACCTGGCTCCAGTTGTTTCTGTGCTGATCTAGGCCAGACATAGAAAAGTCCTTCTCCATGGTGGGATAAGACCAGGAGAATGGGGCAACGCTCACTCCCCTGCAGTCTTCAATAATAGCTCGGCTGGTGACATGCAGGTACACCTGGGTGTTGGTGGTGTTGTGGGTTCGCAGCTGCTGGCACGGGAAGGCCAGAATACTGTCCCTGCAATGATCTACAAATACTGAAGTTGATACAGGTCCACACAAGATCTCACAGCTGTTGATGTGTTTCAGGTGCAAGGTGCTGGGGGAGCCAAACAGACGGACCTTGCAGTTGGTCAGATGAGTCAACAACACATCTTGATTATAGATCTCCTCAGCTGTCTTGGTTAAAAACTCATTGCTCATGTTGGAGAAGCCACACTGCTCTGTAGCTGGAGCTCCATTCACCTTACTGATACCTGGATCAGCTGGAGGAGGTGTAACTGTCGCCTGTTTGGAGACCGTCTCCGCAGCTTTAGTGCGAGACCGAAAGGCGAACTTCTTCTTGGGCAGAAACTCCTCTCTGGTCTCAGCGAGGGAGACTTGGAGCTTCTGAAGAGAAGCCTGGGCTTGCCTCAGATTGTACTGCGTTAGAAAAGAGATGCTGTCGTTGAGAAACTTCTGCAGCTGTGCCGTTTTAACCGTTGCATCCTCCAGTTTCTGGGTCACCGCAGCCCGGTCAGCTCCGGAGCAGGTGGACAGCAGCTTCTCGATGCTCGACCGCTCCGAGTTGAAAGTGATGAAGAAATAGTCGCTCTTCTCCTCGGCGACAGACTGGTTCTCTTTGGCTTCTTTCTTCCGTTCGGCGTCCTCTATCCTCGCCTGGTGCCGCTTCTGAAGTCGCTCCTGTATTTTAGCAGCGCCGTTTTCGGAATTAATCCAGTTTTCCTGGCTACTTTCCACCGCAGCATCCATGTTAGTATGACTGTCAATACGGAAGTGAAAACGTCACATTTATTAGCTGTTTTAATTACACACCGCCCCCTGCTGGCCCGGGGCAGCGCCATAGAGAAACAGAGAAACAGAGTTCGGACACTTCCATTGGCTCCAATAGAAAGAATGGAATGCGGAAGTAACGTCGGTCATGGAGCTCTCAATAGTTCCAAACAAAGCCCAGACGCCAATAGTTCCACCACAGAGCGCTGTTCATTATCGCTGTTTCGGAGCTATTTTCTAATGTAAGTTGATGAAATGACAACATTTTTGACACTGTGAAGCGTTAGCTGACTACTCTGTACCAAAATAAGTCAGTAGTGATTTTTCTTGTAGCCAGTTTTAGTAAATTAATCGTGTCAACCGGCTAGTAATCTGTTTAGCTGAAGCTAGCTTGTTGTTAGCGGCAGGTCTGTGTGTGTTACACTGGCCCCTTTCTGTCTCATTCAGCTTTGTAAATATCCAGAACTTTTTGAAATATTTATCTTTAGAGTTTGATAAATTGTTTGGTGATTTTCTGGATTTAAATAAGTTCTAATCAGACACAAACATGTACGTGTAAACTTTAGGCTCCAACTCAAAGGAAAGTTTTTAACTTGTTGCTGTCAGGTCTTTACCTCTTTTAAAATCGTTATTAAATTATCTCAACTACATAAAAAGCATTTAGCATTTAATGGGTTAGTGGTTGACTGGTTCATGTCCAATTTAATTGTTACTTTGACCTCTTGATCCTTTACAGACATACATTTCTGCATAATGGTGATATTATCAGTGAAGAAAAATGTGATTTTGAACATGAGTTAATTATGGATTGTTTTTCAGTTAAACCACACGAGGCTGACTTCATGACCTGCTGAACCGTGCTACACACTCAGGATCAACTCGTGTAATTTTCACAAATAAATCTGTGTCCTCCTGTTCTGTCCTCCTCTTCCTCCTGAAGAATCAGAGCTACATCAGGACGTCTGAACACCAGTGAACATTTACAAAGTTGATATTTACTGCAGGACTAATAATTTTCATTTGTTTTATAATTAAATTAGCATTTTTGCCATGCAATTGGGATTAGACTATTTAAGAACTGAACAACAAAGTAACTATTAATATGTCAGCAGCATTGGAACAACAGAACAGTAATTAAAATATATTATTGAAGAGTTACAGGTAACACTGCTGCTGCAATTACATTCATGTCCATTTTCATGTTTTCAGATGGGCTGAACATGAGTTCCATCCAAATGCAGCTCAGCCAACCATGGTAAGGCAATCAACACTAAGAAGTGTTAAAATACACATGTTTGTATTTATAAAATTAGGTATAAAAGTATAGTGATATCTACAATTACACAGTAAATGTTTCTGTTGTTCAAGCCTCAGCATCTTAATTAGTAATATTTAGTTTTCCTTCAAAGCAGTGGGAATGTGCTTCTGTGATGATGATTGTTTTCTGAGTTCTCTGAAACTTCTCTGTCAGGAGGTCAGCAGGTGTGAAGGTCCACATCGAAGGAGCTGCTGTCAGTGATGAACCCTCTCTAGAACTCAAACATGTTTTAACATTGTATGAAATAAAATGCCTTGGTGCAGAAGTAATGACTAAGCAGTGTAAATAGTAGTAAAAGTATTTCTTTCTTAAAGCTTGTTTTATATGATGCTGTATAATAAAATGTTTGTTTCTTTGCACAAATCATTCCACATTTATTCTCTCATCCAATAAGGTTTTATCTAGAAACAGTTTTATTTTATTAACATTATACTCAGTTATTACTTTACAAAAATTGTTATGCTAGATTAGAAGCTCAATGAACAGGGTTATAGATGCATGGAGTCGCTTCACATGAAAAATAAACATAAAATATGGAATAATGATGTCTTCTACAGAAGATAATAATCTGGGTTGTCAGTTAAAACATCCACTGACAAGTTTTCTCCAAGTCCTTTAAAACTTTATCAGAGCTCTTTAACACGAGCACATTTATAGATAAGATAAACAGTAGCATCTTCATGCTAGCATGCAGAACGACAGAAAGAGCTCTTAATAGGCCTTATACTCTGGTTTTCTTTACTTGGTTAGAATAATAATAAACCACTCTAAACCTGCTGGTAGAGATCAGTATATTGCAGAAACATTTTAATTTTTAAATATAATCTGTAGCCTAAATTTTCTACGATAAATGTTGTTTCTGCCGCTCCTTAAAAAAAAAAAACATTTGATAAAATACATAACTGGGGGTAACTGACGTACAATGTTGGTCAATAATTACCAAAAATAGCTTGGGAGATGAGAAAATAATGGTTGTAGCATTGTATCCTGCCAGAAACCGCTCTGACTGACTGACGGTGCCGAGCTGTTGGAACTATTGGAGGCTGCATGAACCACGTGACCGCCTGTCGGCGAGATCAAAGCGTGTCGTAACTTTCTTTTTATACGGCTTTGGCCCGGGGCTGCTACATAAATTCCAGACTTCAAAAAATAAAAATGTAATAAATAATATTTAAAAACACATTTGATAAAAAGTGTTTAATGTTTAACAACTCACTATATGAGAGGTTCCATTTAAAATGTTTAAATACAACAACTTTAAATAAGTTTTAAAAAACTATGCAAATAAAAACTGGTCAAATCAAACAAAGCAGACAACTTCTGTTCTTTTTTCAGAAGTTTGCAGTTTTGTGAAAATCTTTTTACGTTTTTTGTGCATATTTTAATTAAGAAAAGATGAAATAATGATGATGAAAGAATTAATTGATTCAAAATGTAATCTTTAATTTTCAGCAAATGCTGCAAAAATACAATAATTAAAAAAAAACCTGTATGTACCATATTTTCAATATTTACTGAATAAGTTTCATAACTATGTAAATCCTGAACAAGGATGCATTTTTAAAATCAAAATTACATATCTGGTGATATGTAACTGTTTTTATAATTTATGTAAAAAATGTTTAAATGGGTAATAAAATAAAAATAGTAAAAATAAGACATGCACAGACATAATCCAATATAATTTTATATACACAACTTGTTTTTCTGTTTTAAAATTTATAATTTTTCCTTTTTTTTCTAAGATGTGATAGGACTGTGTTGATCATCAGCTAGAGATACTTAACAAACACATGTGTGTTTGCACATCTAAATCTATTCATAGACATCTCAGTTAGTTAAAGATGAATGAGTTGGAATCAATCAAATGTGGTGCTGGTCTTACTATATCTAAAATAGTGGAGATGAGGTTCATTTTTGTGGTTAATAAATTGTTTTATTATAATTTATGTGTGTGTGTGTCAAATAAAATATAAAACGAGTGATTTAAATCTAAACTAATTCGAAACCACGACCGTTATCAAGTTTTGGTTACATTTTGAAGTTGTAGTGAAGAGTTTTCATACCTTAGCCATATCGAGGTGTGTTAAACACAGGCCCGCCCTCTACCGTCAGTAATGATTATCTCTAATAACGACTTCTATTTATTTGGGCAGGAAAACGTGTTTCTGTTAAGATAAATTGTATATATATGTACAAGTTATATTTTTGTTTTTTAATGACCCTCAGTTGTGTATTTCTTATTCAAATAATGAGTCGCATGCTGTCGTTGAGCACCGGTGATTTTGCTGTGAGCACTACCCCAACAACCCGTGCGGTGATGGCGAGGAAACCCCGTTGACAAGACACTGCTTTTTCATGACGGTGAGTTCCCCTTTGAGTGTATTATAATTTTGTGATAAAAATTTCAAGGAAAAAACACACACAAGCTCCTTCCTCCCTTCCTTCAGGGAGGGAAGAGAGTTTGAGCGGAGAGAAAAATCTATCTGAGACAGAACAGGGACAGTGAGAAAAATATATGAGTGGGAGAGGGAGAAGGAGGAGGAGGAGAAGGAGGGGGGAGCAAATTAAAAGTTGCCAAATGGAGATATTGGGTTTCAAGAGGAGTGAGACAGGAGTAAAGGGTTTGCCTCTTTGAGTCGTCTTTATGTTATGCTAATCGGGATAAATATTTATGGCTCAACGCGGTTTAGTCGTTTAGCCTTTTCAGCGCATTCCAGTCGACGGTTTCAAAACAGGCGTCGTCGACACAGCGGCTAGCTAACCAAACAATGGAACAGGCCGACGTTTAAGGCTAAAATGTGGCGTCCCGTCTCCGAGAACCACCCGACCAGGACACAGACCGGTGTTCCAGCGTCCAAATTCAAACCTTTCGCTTCGGCATGTCGATACAAATGTGACGTTTTTCGTGTTGGCAGATGAGCCACATCCGAGGACAAATGAAAGCTTCCCCCAGCAGAGAAAGAAGGAGTACGTCAGCGAGGACGGGCGTTTTGTCCTGCTTGAATGCGATTATCATTCTGTCGATTCAGTCTATTTTTGGAAATTAAATTCGCAAACTGTACCCCAAACGATTTTCTAAACCAGCGGTGTTGCCCTTTAGTCGAAAGGACATGGAGCCTGCCTCGTTGCCTATAAGCTAGGACGGATTCTGGAGTCTGCGTCTTTGAGCCCAGAATAGTTCAAATGTTTTTAAAAATACGGATTTAATAAACGAAGTTAAAACAAACTAAACACGTGTAATGGCGACATTACGATGGCTCTTTTTCGTAGCTAAAATTGACACAACTAATTTTTGCTTTATGCTAACACAATTCCTATGAATATAAAGTTAATCTTTTACGGGATCTTTTTTTTCCCCCGTTTATTATATATATAAAAAAGTCGAATTGGTTTAATTTATTATACTCTAGCTTCCATTTTCCCAAATGAAATAGATTGGTTTTCGATTTTTTTAATGCGCAAAAGTCAAACTATCCTTCCCTTTAAGAGCTTCGACGGCCAGTTATAATACATTTGTCAGTAAAACCAAATAATATTGCTTGTGAAAGCAGTGTAAATAGTTTAATTTAGTGTAGTTGCCCAGTCAGTCTTTGTTCTCCTGGATTCAAAGATGGAGGCTGAACGTGGTTCTGCTACAAAGACAGCCCTTCAGCCATTTTGTGTCGCTGCAGTTTTTACACACAGCTCATAAGACATGAACTCAAAATCATTCTGTCAATTACACACAAGGACTTCACTCTAAAAGACTTATCAAGTTGTAAAGACTTGGACATTTGAGGTATTGACATTTATCAATAAAGATTTCCTTATTGGTCACAAATCATTACTTATAAGTCAAGTACCCAATATGTTTTGATTTTATTCCCCTTTCATAGCACCATTATGACTACATACCACTGTTTGATCATGCAACATAAAGTCATTCAATGTAACAATGAAGCTCAAATGACCATTCAAATTATAAATATGGTGCAGGGTGGAGTTATTTACACTCAAATGCCCAGTTTAACTCTGCAGACACGAATGACAACCAATGTAGGACAGCAGAGAAGAGTAATGGGAGGGAGTTGGTGTCAGACAAGCATTCGTAGGAGGGATTGAAAGCCATCCTGTCCTTTACTTGTGTACTGAATAACACATTTTCCCTTCCACACCCCTGTTTCACAGTCACCTTTCTGTCTCACATACCTCACCTCTGCACGTTGTCAAATTATCTTGTAATTTTACTAAATGCAGTTTTTCACCCTGCAGTTCAGACTGTTAAATGAAAAAAGGGTGTTAAATGACTGAATCCATGCTTCCTGGTGGACATCTGTGAGTTTGAAATCCTTACTACCATCATGAAAATATACGTTTAACATCAGTTAACTATTATGGTAAATAAAGTTATGAATGTGTGCACATTTAAGCATAAAAACATTTCAACCTGTCCCACACCTTCACATGCTGTCCCTCCATACTGTTTCAGGTGTCATGGATGATGACTACGATCGCCGTCTTCTGGATATTTTAGGGTAAACTAATGATAAAATACCTGGAATTTATGACATTTGCTTAAAATCAGCGCACAGAAATTCTCTACACCAAGCATGACCACACATGTTTTGTTTCCTTAAAACAGTTGAGCAGCAGTTTCAGTGTCCTCCTGAAATCAGAGCCACTATCTATCTGTATATTTAGCTTTTCTCTTTAGTTCATTTAGGGAAGTTGGTAATCTAAAGCTCTTATTTTTTTCAGTCTGCCACTTTGCAGGATAAATTAGGCCTCATGTGCTTCACACAAAAGTTTGTTTTTGGCTTTTAAAACTCTTCCCTTTACTGCTTTCAGAGATGCAGATGCATTGAATGATTATCTCCATGGCAGCAACAGCAAATCTGTGAGTGACGCTTGCTAAATAATGAGTAATTCAAATAAAGTGCAATAAATGACTGGTTTTTGATGTTTTTCCCAACAAGATTGAGGAAGATGACGTGACAAATGCAGCTTATGGGTCAGATGGATCTTTCTTTGCCAGTGACACAGTGAGTGTACCTATAATTACACCGATCAAACCTAAACACAGACATTTATCTGAGGAAAGTGGACCAAGATGTTTATTATACATTAGCGCAGTGGAGCTTTAGGATTTTGAAAAGCAAACACTTATCCCCAAAAATCAGTCAAACTGGCTCTAGTTATGTGAAATGTTGCACTTCTTCTTTAATCCATTATGAATAATTTTAAACCTGTTCTACAGGTTAGCTCCAACACCGGCCTCAAAGATGGCTCTTCTTCGATGGGTGAATTTGGAGAGGACTCAGCCGAAGCGGGCCTCCAGCTCTCCAGTAGCCTCTCGTTTATTGAGGATGAATTGGAGGCTGATAACTCCCCTGAAGGGGTGGATCTCGGGGGAGAAGACCAGCCCTTCGACATCCTCCAGAAGTCTCTCATGGAGGCCGACATCACCGAGCAGACGCTGGCCCAGGAGGCCTTGCTGGACTCCCAGTCTGCTCCCACTCTTGTGCAGGCACCAGTTCCCTTCTCCTCCCAGCTGGTCTCGGGGAATTATGGAGGTGGGGTTGGCGTGGTAACCACAGCGACAGCTGCATTCCCAGCAGGCCAGTTACTGCAGGGAATGTCCTCCCTGCCCAATGGTTCCACCCAGCATATCCAGGTGTTGGGCTCGTTTGGGTCAGGTGGTGGCGTGATGACTCTGAGCGGCTTGGAAAGAACTCCTCAGATTGTCTTAAGGCCAGGGTTGCCTGTAGCTTCAGCAGGGACCACGGCAGGAGGGCAGGTGTTTGCCCCAAACCAAGGGCAGGTGGGCCAGGTTGGCGTACCTTTCAAAAATATCCCCCTTCAGAACATCATCATCCAAAGAGGCCCAGGAGGGGCCCAGGCTATCGTCAGACCAATCCAGCCAAAACCTTCTCAAGCTGGGTCTCAGACTGTCTACAGCCTCGGTCTTCAACCTACTCCCACTACAATGGCTAACGTAGTAAACGCTAATACTCCTGGGGGACAGTACACAGCCAATGGCACCATAGTGGTGCAGCCCCCACTGGAGCAGCAACAAGTTCAGGCCCAGACAAATTTACCACCTGGACAGTTCCTTCTACCCAACTCTTTGACACTTACTCCATCCACCACCATCCACAACGGCTCCACCAACCCCTGCTCAAGTGCTTTAATCACCAATCAAAACACCATGCAGATAGCTGCAGGCCAGAACTTCACCACACCGCCAGGAGGTCAGCTGATTCTGAATCAGGGCGTGGTGAGTGGGAGTCAGGTTGTAGGAACTGTAACTCAGACGTGGACAGGAGTTTCTTGTGCGAGCTCCGCCCCCGTGCAGACATCCTGCACACCTGGGCGTCTGACTCTGGTTGGTCCAGCAACAACTGGGATTGGAGGTCAAGGCCAAGCATCAGGTTGTGCTGTGCAGCGCCTTCTAGTGACTCAAACACAGAACTGCACTTCTCTGTCTCCTTTACCTGGCAATGTAACGCAGGACCAACAGATGTCTTCATCACCTGCCTTTAAACAGGGACAGCTCAGCGGCATTCATGGTAACTAAAACTATGCTTTGGAATACAATTTTTGTGCTTTTTAAATGTGAATTTTAAACTTATTACGTTTTTTAAAAATGTTTTAGTCATGCAAACCTTAACGCAAGATTCAACACCAAACTCTGAGGTATGCTGAGTATTAATTTCACATGCATATCAAAATATTAAGGGGGAACAAGCAAATTAGAAGGAAATCAGTTGGATTGTGACAACCTAAGCTTTAATAATTTCTCCTTCTATGTCACTGCACAGAAGAGGCCCATTGCTTTGGCACTTACAAGAGGAGATCTGTAAGTTTAATGATCTATTAACTTTTTCTGGTTATTTCTTGAGTGTAGTCGTGAGTTGGATGGTCACTTATTATATGAACAAGACTTTATCTTTCCCTAATTTCAAAAGGATTTTACAGCAGTTGAGGAAGGATCATGCAGGAGTTCAAACCTCAGATCGAAGAAGGTTCACTTCAGTTGACGACGCACTGCAAAGACTTCTTTCTTATCACGTGTTCCAGGGGGCTCCGCCAAACCAAGAAGAGTTCTCACAAGGTACAACTTTCCAAAATTAGCTAAAATTATTTATTTAATAGGGAAAAACAAAGTTACACGAGCTAAATTTGTGTTTATCTAAGTACTGTGTTGTGTTTGTTCCCAGTGGATGAGGAGTTTGAGACAGTTGCAACTCAGGTGCTGAATAAGACCCAGTCCATGGTTAACAAATACAGACGACTACTGATGGTGGAAGCTGACGTACGTATGCACATGAGCCACTTTAGTGTTTGGCAAACATATTCAGTTGGTTTTATGTCAAATGAAAACAAGTGAGCAAGTCAGTATCTAGTTATGTCTGCTGCCTGACTGCATGTGCTGGATTCTTTTTTTTTCTGTTGATGTATTTCTGTACAAATCCTTAAATTACTTAAGTCAAGATGGCTGCAACAACCCGGCAGACCAAACACAAAAATGGCCATAAATCAGTTAGTAGCTGACTGGTGCTTCTTTCTGCAGCGATCCAGTCCTTCATCAGAAATGGTGATGATCGACAGGACCTTTAACCAGGAGGAGCGCAGCTGCCTGACTCAAGACAAACGCATGGTTCTAGTGGATCCAGGTAAATGCAAAGAAACAAGAGGATTAAGGCCAAGTAAGTAATGTTTTCCACACCTTCAGTGAACTCATCCTCTCCTGTCTCTGGTTTTCAGACAGCTTTCTTGAGGACTTTTGTTGTGGGGCGAAATCCAAACTTTTCCAAGATCCTGTTCCCTCTCAGTTTGAGAACAATGACAGCTGGGATGAGTCAGAACAAGACTCCATGGACCCAGCATACAGGACAGACTCCCAGCTCGAGTATGGAGATCCAGGAGGTGGTGGGGCTGTGGTAGAAAGACTCCACTCATCACATTTAGAGAACAAAACCCTTTTAGAACTGAAGAGATCCCAGCAGTGCTTTGGGTCCAGCAGCGCTGACAACAGTTTCACTGCTAAAAGTTACTCTCAAGGTAAACCTGCACATTTTGCTGCAGCTTCAGGAGGACAGACCCACTACCAGATGTCACAGCACCTGTCCTCCCCTCCGATGCAGCCTCAGTACTCACCCCATCTCACCTCACCTCCTCACCAAGACACAGATTCTGCTTTAGAGGCGGCAGTCAACAGCATCCTGGAATGTTAACGTTTCATCCCTAATGTTTTTGTGCTTCTTTTGTAGGTACATTTCTCTCTTTTTGTCAAACTCCTGTGTGAAGAGAGGGGCACTTTTTCAGATCTATGTGATACGCAGCCATGTAGCATTTATGTAGTTTTTATTGAAGGTTGTTGAGACATACAGGCACTTACCTATAAAGATCCGGGAATGTGTGCAATGCAGACGATTAACAGATGCAATTTTTTTAAACATTGTTATTCTAAATCAGTAGGTAACATTGCAGCTCAGTGTTCCTCTCTTCACACACATTTAACAGTTTGTGCCATTTATTTCCCCTGTACAGGGATGAGGAGTCTGTGCCTGATTCTAAGTTTTTATATGAAAGTGTTTACATGAAGAAGTTCTACTCAGATTTTTACTCCTTTTTCTCTGTTGCATTATAAATCAAAGCAGTAAACATACAAATTTAGTGGATTTCATTTCAAATAGCCTCAGCAGACACATCCAAACAGACAAAATGCACTAAATGCCACGTCTTTTTAGGATTTATTTTAAAAAAGAGGCCAGTTTATGTTGAGTTCAACAGATTTAGAGCTGCTTTCAGCTGCCTGTAATAAAAACCTTCAAATCACACAATAAGAAATCCATCGAACTAGTTACTGTACGCAACATTTTACTTTTACTTTCTTGTGCTTAAGTCACATTTTCTTTAGTTTTCTTTTGTACCTTAAAGGTACGCAAGTCCCGACACAGACGCAGTACTAATCACCGCCACTTTTTATCATTTCACAATGAGTTTGTGTACGTGGAGTTAAGTCCTCAGATTGAGGAAGAGATGTCAAGTTTATCTTTTTTATTGAGATTTTCATTTCCTCATTTTTAGAAATGATACTATAAAGAAGACTTTTTGTTTGTTGTGGTGTGTTCCCCAGCGTTGTGAACAGAGCAGGAGGGTCACACGTCGTCTGCCTTCTGGATACAATCATATATTGATCATATCTGCCTATAATTTAACATTTTCACAAAATTAATCAGTGTTTGTGTAGATTTGCAACTATGGACACTGATGTTTTCATGTCGTTAGCCACATTTTTCCTCACTTTACAGTGAAGAATTTCACATATTGTCTGTTTTCTCTCAGCAACACAACCAAAATATGTTCAAAAGATGGTTTTGTCTAGAATCCCTATTCAAATCTTTTATTTTTGTCTTATTTTCTGGTTGTTGAGAAAAACCAATCGTAAATTTGATTTGGAAATCAAAATGCCCATGATTTGTAGTTTTCAAAGCTTAAACTTTAGGTAATAGCCGAATGTTTATTTTTATTTTTTAAACAAAATGACTGAAATCTGCACTGTGGTGAAAACAAGAAGCTGTTCTTGTGAACCAAACACAAGACCAAAGGTTACATTTAATGTGATAAATGCTTTTCGTGTTGATTCTGGGTAGCACCACTTTTTTTTGTATCAGCTGTGCAAGAACAAAATTAAAAGTCTTTTAAAAAAGTTTAAAAAGAGTGATGGAGATTCTTTTTTTTAGTCCCAGTTACACTGATCTGCCTTGACCCTTGTAAACACCTATTAGCAGCTTGTGTACGCTGAGAAAACTTTTAAAAAACCCTGAAATTTATGTAAGATTTAGCTTCTGTTCTTTACATCCACATAAAAACAGGTTATCTGGATGCACATCACGGTCTCCAGGTGGGAACATACTGTGCTTTATCTCCTTCATATTCACTTATTTGTGTTCTTCATCCATTCTGATGGCTTATCTCACTCGATATGTAGTTTGTTTTGTAAGGGGGAAAAAAATAACATAAAATATTTATAATTTTGTATGAAGAAAACAATTTAGTTTCAAGAAAAATAAAATTATTTTTATTGTGTTGGCTGAGAGAGGATGTCAGGATAAGTAGTTACAAAAAAAGCAGTTTTCTTCTTCATTTTTTGTAGCTTGTGTTTGTTCACTACAGAAGAGCAAGAAGTCGACAACAAATTCATTTTAAATAAAAACAAAAAAAACAGTCCAGCCTGAATCAGAACCCTCCTCAGTGTCCCTCCATTGCTATTCTGTGAGTGTTCACACGCTGATGGACTCAGCATGCATAATCACATCATGTGACACTGGCTAAAAAAACACTTTTACAGTCATGAGGAGGTCTAAAATGTATTATTTATCTTCAATATAGCTGCAAAAGAAATATATATATATTTAGTTTAAATCAGTCTGTTACATTTAATCATTTTATGGGCTTTAGATGCAATGCATTTGCACAAAAAGGCAAAGAAAAGCTGCATAGAAAAAAACTGACCCCCTTGGTTTTAGCAACTCAACAGTGACACCTAGTGGATATAGACAGTTACACATGGCTTAAATTAGTTTTTATGCAGACATTTTCCCTTCTAACTTAAATATCTAATAAAAACACATATAAAGAAATAATTTTAAAATAAAAAGATACAATTAAATATCCAAAGCAGTTGAGAATTAGTTCATTAAAGCTAAATTTGGCCAATCTTTGGTTATTTTTGGGACATTCCCAGATTTAACTTGCTGCCATCTGGTTAATATGGAAGCAATGTGTCCTTCAGTCAACCAGAAACATTTGTTTAACTTAAACAAAATGCTAACTAGTAGCTTCATGTTCACATAGAAAGTCAACATTTTTCCTTCTTAGTTTAGAACATGCATATATTTATATTCATGTCTAAAACTCAGTGCATATTTATGGTTGGGATGAATCAGATGTAATTACGATACTTCCTCTTATCGCAGCAGTTGTTCCTCAGTCAGCTCGTTCAAACGAGTCCCCTCGCCCTTAATGATACTTCCTCCAACGACTCAACTCTGGAACAAAACAGGAAAAAGCACTTTGTCAAGTCTAATCTATTTACAGTAAAGAGCTAAGAGTGATGCTCACACTCACTTATATGAGGGTAGCTCCAGATGTAGCTGAGCACACAGTATCCTGCCAGCAGCATGCTCAGTCCAGCTACGCCTCCTTTCTTTACGTCTATGTACTTTCTGTAATACCACAGCCAGCCTGAAAGAAGAGGGGATGGAAAAATGCTCGAGATCCCACACTTACACATCATATATATAAACATTAGAGCCTGCTGGTTCCTAAAGCAGTGTGATTCAGCAAAGTCCCCTTTTAACGTTTATTTTTAACCTTCTTTTGTTGAAAAATCAGTTAAATTTCAATACACTGTTCTATAAGTGAGTTACACTGACCTCTTTGCACCAAATCTATCACATCTCTTGGATGAGTCGGTGTTCTGCAGGCCAGCCACTGGGGTAACTCCTTCAGTTTCACCTGTCCCAAACTCTGCTGGGTCAGTGTTCCTAGATTTCAAAAGCAAAACACAAAAACTAACTTACTGAAAGAAAAAAAAACACTAAAATAACATCCAGTTTACATACAGTTTAAAAAGAAAGTCTAACCAAATGTTACTTGGTGGATAGCAAAAAATAAGTACAAATCTAACATTTTTTTAAAACACAAGCAATAAAAATTCTGAAACTAATAGAAAATTGCTTTAAGGTTATTAAAATGATGCTCAAAAGCTCATTGAAACTGTGAGAGTATGTAAAGAAAATTAGCTGAACTGTGTTTTCATTTATTTTGCTAAATAAACTCTTTGATCAAACAAAAAATGACAAAAGATTGTTTCTTTAAAATTCTGAACCTAACAAAAACTTATTTTTTTCAAGACAAGAAAAAAGCATCAAATTGCCAGATTTAGATGTTTGGATCTAAATTTTAATGACTTCTAACATTCTGTCATGAAGTATTTTTACAGTTTGAAGCAGAATTCAGAGTGTGTGATATCAGCTTGTCAGTTAACCCTACTTTTTGAAACACTGACCTTCTATTAGTTTTTCTGCAACCTGGAGCTGCAACTCCTCAGCCCTCCCAGCTAAAGTCTGTGCTGCAGCAGGAGAAAGAAGAAAGCTGAGGGGTCTTGATGCTGAGGGGAGTCCTGTCATGTGCTGACCCATCTTCAGCCTTTCATTCAAGCTGAGTTTACTTGAAGGGGGTGTGGCTTGCTGCACCCAAGATGCACATGCAGAATATAAAGGAGCAGCAGGAAATGTTGGTTCTAGCTGATGTTTATTTGGGATTAAAGCTGGTTGTTTACATGTTTTGTGAAATATCTGTAGCTCTGAATGCTGCTCACTGCTGATGGACATTTTATCTTTATCTAACAGAAACGTTGGCGATGCCAAGTGGTTGATGGCATCTTTTTGGTTCTCTACTTGAAATTGGACAAGATCAGGTCTGATTTTGTTGCTCAGGTTGTCAGCAGCTGTGATGCGGCTGAAAATGTTCGGCCTGCTGGAGTGACGGTGGGATCTTCCTAATGTGGCTTTAACATCTTGCAGGATAACCTTCACCTGGTGATCACTCCCTGATTTCAACAACCCATGTACAGAATGCTCCTCTATCTCCTCCTTGCAGTCCAACCAGAATTTGTCTCTAGCATGGGGTCTTGCTGTATTTTCCTTCACATTAGAGTCCAGAAAGTCAGAGGTATGTTTGGTCGTGGAGGCGAGATTCTTTATCTTTGGTCCGTTCTTTTTAGAGTCATCGTTAGATCCAGTGTCTACAGACAGAAATGTAAGATGGGAGTGTTTGTCTGGATTGATTTTGGTCTCCGTCTCCTCACTGGTCCTGCAGCTTAGGTTTGGATTTTCCGAGGCAGACCCGGTTTCCTTCAGTGATTCTTTTAAAACATGATCAGACTTTGCAGCTTCTATCAAAGCACGGAGACTCTTCTTTCTTGGCTTTGCAACAGTCGAGGTCAACAGTGAAGATGAGAGAAGGGAAGTGGACTTGATTTGATCAGGCACCTTCTGCTTCTTAGCTGATGATGGAAATGATGCCACACTCAAGGAAAGTGATGTTAGCAGTGAAGAAGGTGGTGTTGGTGGCAAAGAAACTTTTTCATGTTTCTTTATTTTTGTCAGGGAGGGCATCTGTTTGCTCTTCTTTTCTTTTGCAATTATTTTGGACATTTCTGCAGCTGGTTGAGAGGATAGTGGCTGAGAAGCTGGGACATCTTGTGTGGCTGGAGGAGTCTCAGAGCTTTTTGCTGCCTTGCAGTGTGGCAGGTGGCTCTTCAGCCTTTTGTATGTTTTCCCACAGAATGGACACACCTCTGTTGGGGACAGATCATTACAGTGAGAAATGTACTTCTGGTAAGTACAGCATGGCAATAACATGTCGCTAAAACACATAAAAACACTTTAAATAAGTACAAAATATCGACCAATAAGTGGTTAAAATTACAGACAAAAACATAATTATGTTTTAAAACAATTAATTACGCAGATATATGTAAAAAATAATAAATTCACGTCACGGCTCCAAATTATGTAAATTTGACATTTCTAAAGTTGTATTACACTTACCAGTGCTCATTTTATACGCGCTTAAACAGCATTCTCCAAAATAAAGAGTAGGAAAGTTTCTTTGTATTGCTTTGTATTTTAGAGTACTATCATTCGTGACATTTAGCAGAACTGTCACGAATAAATACTCTTCGGTATTTGAGTTTTCATTTTTGATTCGTAAGTGCTGCAACAAGTAAGAAAAGCCCCCTTTTGGGTAGCACAAAAGGAGCCTGAGTGTAAATTTAAAACTTTACGCAAAATTAAACATAAAAGATTTAGTTTTAATTTAAGTTGGTGTTTTAATAAAATTCTACAATCAAAAAGATGGACTAGATTGACAGTTAATGTCCTGAGTAAACTTGCAAGTGCTGAGAACTGCGGTTTGTTAAGATGATTCACCCTACTTCCGCCTTGGCGTAATCCCCCAAAACATACCGAGCAACTTTACGTAAAAAAAAAGACTCCACGTGTGGTTTTTAAAAAATTATCTATTTTTATTATATCAATCTGCATGCACGTTTTCGATTTATAGTCCGGCGAAACGTAACAATATACAATTCACTAAGACCATAATAAAAATGGTTACCAAACTCCCCACAACACCAGAGTATTATCTTTGTACTTGAGTCAAACAGGTCAGAAACCAATTTCGTGTCACGTAATGCATGTATCACAATTGATAAAACGTGTCCCAACGAACAGGCAGGAAACCAAGTCGTTTGTGGGCACAGAGGTGTCAAAATCCCCCTTTGGTCCAGACTGAAAGTCATCAAACAACCACAAAGCACACTTTGTGGTTTATGTTTTGTAGAAATGAGTCATTATGCATCTTTTCATAGTACAGTAATTTTTAAACCATTAGTAATTTAAATTAATCCATTTTCTTAATCACTTCGTCTAATAGGGTCACAGGTCAAGAAGCAGGGAACTAAAAAGGTCGCCAGTCCATCACAGGGCCACATAAACAAACATACAACCACTCACACCTAAGGCCAATTTAAAGTTGCCAATCAACCGAACATGCATGCTTTTAGAGAAAGCCAGAGTACCCAGAGGAAACCCACACATGCATGGAGAGAACATTCAAATTACATGAATAAAGGATGCAGCAGAGAATCAAACCTGCAGCATTCTAGCTATCAACAGCAACTCCACACAGGCAAGTAATTCAAACATCTCTAGCAATGTCTTTTTTTGTCATGTTTTCCATCATTTTGGATTTTCATGGTTAACTGTGACAGTTGTGTTCTGACTATGGAATTCTTATATTTCTGACCTTTATTTAGTGGCACCTAATGCACTTTTCCATTTTCTGAAAAACATTTTAAAGTCATTCTCCAGTCTATTCAAATTTGCATTAGAAACATGTTTGCAAATATATCCCCATAAAAAACGTTTTCATTCGAGTAAAGCATTGGGGTACGGCAAAGAAGAGCATAATATTAGAAAAATGTCTTTTATTGATAGGGTTATGAGAGTATAGTGAGACTCAACATGAACAGGAATTTCAAAAACGTGATGGAAAATAAAATACACAAAAGAAATTCTACATTAAAGATAATCTTCATTGGAAAAGCAGTGATTTGAAATTATCCAGCATGAGAAAAAAAAAAAAAAAAACACAAACGGATATTTCTACAACCATTTACATACAAGAAGTTTAAACCTGAATATTATCAACATATTTACAAAGCCAAAACTGGAAGCTATCTTGCGAGCCTCACTTTGTGAAGAAAACAACCTGTAGACCGTTGAAGTGAACAGTCTTGACAAATCATGAATTGGCAAAGAAACTGATTTTAACAGTGCCTTGAACATCAGCCCCCTACAGAGAACAGCCACAAACGTATTCAACTCCAGTAGCTTTCCTCATCACATTTTTCCTACAAGAATCACAATGCATTGGAGAGAGAAGTCCAAAACAGCACAAGCTTGTGTGCAAAATTACAAAAAGCTCGATGGTTTGTCAAAGGATCCTTGGAGTCAGTGCGAAAAATATTCTCACGATTGTTTACAAATTACCACAGCAACGTCTGTTACAGTATATTCTAGAGAAAATCCCTGTAGAATTATTAACACACATTTATGATTAATATAAAATAAGTGGGGTATGCCTTGTGAAGGTCGTTTTACTAATCAAAGATTTACAAATAAAAACAAACCGAACAGGAATCAAGGTTGTGGAGACCTGGCTGAGTCTGACTAATGACAAAAGTAAAAAAAAACTACATCTGTTCTGATTCACCACCAGTTCTGATTCAACCCTGAGGAAACAGTGGACTGCATGTTCACATGGCACACCTACACAATGTGCCAATTAGGGTATGCTTTTTACCCCTTCTACAAAAATTATGAACAACACATAAGAATAGATTTGTTTGAATTTTCTTAATAAAGAAGCTAATATTGACTTTAATTCTAAAGAGCCATTTAGGCAGTGATTAGGTCCTAAGAAGTTATGTAGAAAGGTTCAGTCTTGTGGTTGTGCCCTCTTCTAGCAGTATCGTACAAACAAGGTGCCAGTGCTGGAGCTAGTTTATGCATCAAACCATTTCACGACCAACAGCCTTTGGGCAAGTTTTGGCTGGGAGTCGGCACCAATAAGCTACTGTCCTTCAGCCAAGGAAGAGACATGCAACAAGGAGAAAATGGCAGTGACGAGTGATGGTGACAAAAACAGATTAAGTATCTTATAGAATAGCAATGCCTTAAAAACAAGTGGAAGCAGAACGAGTCCGTTTTGGAAGAACAGAAGTCAGTGCATAGACACGATCTGAACAACTGATTCAGGCAGGATCAGATTACAGTTTAAACTTCTATATTTATCAATTAAACATTTCTCACTCTGGCTGTTGCACATTCAGACTAGACATCATTCACCTGGTTGGTAAAATGTTTCGCTGACTTCCACTAGTGCCAGCACTGGCATAGTGCGAGTTGAAAAGTCCCAGCAGAGCTCAGGACGAAGCAGCAGGGGTCAGATGACATCTACGAAACCAAACTGTCTTTTTTTTTATACCACAGTTTGCCCAAATGACTTGTTCCCAACCAGATCCTGAACTAACAAGAGGGACAACTCCTCAAAGAGGACAGCAAAAACTAATATAAAAAAAAAAAGTCTGAAGAAGAACGCTGACGTCTATTGGATTCTTCAGAGGCTGGTCTCTATAAAGTTCTCATCGGGAACAAGGAGTGAGGGATGGTCAGTCCCCATGCAGGTCCTCTGCTTTCACAGGTTGCCAGGGGTCATTGGAGCATGAGCTGAATGAGGTTTTCGTGGAGGATGGTGTCCTTGACGTCCCGGAACACCAGCCGGATGTTCTCCGTGTTGATGGCTGTGGTGAAGTGGTGGTACAGAGGCTTCTGTGAGGCCACGCGCCTCTTGGCCTGGAAGCAGCCAACCATGAAATCCTGGACGTCTGACAGGCTGTGCTCTGTTCCGGTGTATTCAGGAAAGTAGTCTTTGAATGGAACAATTTTCACCTTCTCCTCCAGCAGGTCTGTCTTGTTCAGGAAGAGGATGATGGAAACGTTGACGAAGACGCGGTTGTTGACGATGGTCTCGAAGATGTTGAGTGATTCACGGAGCCGGTTGGTCAGCCTGTCCTCCATCAGCACCTGGAACAGATAGGTCACGTTTGAGTTATTTATTGTATTTCATAACAAAATAAAAGTCAGCAAACCCCGACATCCTATTTAAAGCTTTTTCTGAGCAAAACCATGTCACTGAACCAGTTATTGTTTGCCAGTAAAACCTTGTTGTTGACATATCTGAGCAAATAAACGAGTAAGAGGAGCTGGAGGTGCCTCCCATGGACTTCCCCTGAAACTTATAGCAACAACAAGAAAAAAAAGGCTGATTTATGAGCCAGCAGTGCTGAAAGGAGGGACAGTTTTCTGGAAACGTCTCCAATATGCCAAGACACCTGTAACGTTAGGTAAGCATAACAGTTATCTGAGAATGGATCATTTTCTATTTCTAAGGCAGCTTCTGACAACAAAGTCCGCCTTATTGAGTCAAACAGAAATAATAACATATGGTGCATAAAGCAAACTGCTTTAATGAACCATTTTTGTTTTTCCATCATCTCATCAGACCAGAGAGCAGCTGTAACATGATCAACATACACATCTACTAATAAGAATCACAGTGGCTGAGATGTTCAAGGGATATTTTGGTCATTTTAACTAAAAGCATCTTCTCACCTGATCGTATTCAGAGGAAGAGACGAGGAAAAGGATGGAGGTCACGGAGTCGAAACACTCGAACCACCGTTTCCGCTCCGATCGCTGCCCCCCCACATCCACCATCTTGAAAGGAATGTTCTTGATCTCAAAGTCATACTCGTGGATGCCCTTGGTGGGTTTACGAGCCAGCAGGATGTCCTGTTGACTGGGAAGATAATTCTGCAGGAGACACAACAATACAATTAAAAAATAAAACAAAAACACGTTAATCATTTCAATCTGAGGACAGAGTTTGTAGCAAACAAAGAAAACACCCATGTACGAGTTTGCCTGGAAATGGTAATCCTCTTATCATTCCTACGATCACGAAGTCCTCACCAAAAACACAACTTCACACTGAGACTGATCACTGCTGAGATTTAGGAAAGAACTGGATCCAAACCAGCCACAAGTTTGATGCACAAACAAAAGGTGCTTCTCTACAAAGCAAATCAAGTCCACAATAAAGCTGAATACTGAAACACCAGAGTCTACTCAACGAGAAGGTAGTAAGGCAACTTCTGTTCATGTTTTTAATGTTAAAAGGGTGACGGCAAGTAAATGATGTGACTATTTAAACAGAAGTAATCTGAGTCAAATATCACCTGGCTTTTATATTTTTACTTCAAACATTAATTTGTATTTAATTAAACAGCAAAAATATATTAATTCCAAAATGTGAGCGTAAGAAACCCCAAAGAATGCTCTTATGAATAGATTTACATGTTTATATTACATTAAAGTCACTTCAGAGAAGTAAACGTATATAACCTATATATTCTCAATGTAAACCTATTAAAAATGTATATATATATTTATTAATATCACAAGAGTATTTAAAATAAAGTATTTCGGATTGGTGTTAAAACCTTATTAATTGGAATACACTGTTATTTTATAGGAAATAAAGAGGATTTAAACCTATACTGATTTTTTAGCCTCTTGTAAACAATGCAATCTAAAATACTAGTGTTAATATTCCAAAGCACAAAAATGTGACCATAAAAATCCATTCACACCGTTTGATCCTTCTCAAATGAAAAGCATTCTCCACGCCATTCGAGGCTTCAGTTTGAGCTGAGGGATTTTCTTCATGGTCTTTTTTTTTTTTTAACCATATGTGGCAAATGGAGAAAATACCAGCCTATTTCAACAGGGGGCAGTATTTTAAAAAATTACATTTTGATTGTATTTTATTTGGGCACATAAATGTGTTGAAGGGCCCTTAACGTGAGTATTTTACGAAATAAGACACTTCCAAAAAATATAGCAAATAAATAAACCATAATAATATTTTCTTGAAGTATATATTTTTAAAATTATGTTTTTTAGACCACAAAAAAATGTTAAATCAACACAAAAACAAGTCAATTTAAGCGTAAAATTAATTTTAATTTATTTTATTTGGTATGCATGATTGGGACTAGTACTGCTTTTGAGGATACATTTTTTTTACTAATTTATAAAACTGTAAAATAAAAGGGATGTTTACCAGTATTTAGAAGGTGCATCAAGACTTTTTTCTGTATAAAAAAAATATACTAGAACACAGATTTAGGATAATAATGTGGAAAAAAAGTACATTTATTTTCATCTGTAAATATGTGTGTTTGGTATTCATCCGTTTAAAGAATTTTTGTTACATCTATGAAGCAGCAACCTCAAAACAACATGCAACTCTTTGTATATACTGGAATATATTTTTGCAAAACCATAAATATTCTAGTACTTGGACCCTGGACTTTCACAGCTGCCACTTCATTGCCTTTAGATTTTCACGGTGAAGCGGAGCGCAAACTGAATCTTCTGATAAAAACATAAACATGATGTCCTGAGAACAATAATCTGAGCCGTTTTCCTGCTACTCCTATGTTGTCTAGACATGCTATGTTAACTATAACATGCACAAGTCTGAATGTAATAATAAGAGCAAGAAGGAACAACTTACCGGCTCGCCGAGCTTATCCAGATTATCCAAGAAATACTTCACTGACTCACCCTGGAACAGGACAGGGGGGGAATTTCTGTTAATTTTACATCATGCATCAACTTCTGTTGTTAAATTATTAACAAATACATTCTGCACGCACAGTTCATTGATTATTTGCTCAAATTACAATTAACAAAAATCATCTGCTGCCCGTATAAAAGCATCAAACCACACGAGAAAGCCTCTCTCTAGCTGCCGCGGCGCACACACAGGAAATCTGTTTGTTTTCTCTCTCAAAACTGTGTGTCCGCCTCAGAGCTGACTAGAAGCAGGATGTGAATTATTTGATGCTCAAGTGACACGTGTTTGTAAGCCAGTCTTTGATGTTTAGAGACACACTGAAAGTGTGTGTGTGTGTGTGAGAGGAGAGCTTTATCTAGCTTCTTCTGGGTGCCTCTTTTGTGCAGTTTGTGCAAGTCCAGACATGGTTCTGCCAAGACTTAGCAGCATTCCTTTATAAGAGTGCATCTGAGTGTTTGTATGTGTGGGTTCTGCTCAACATAAACTACAAACCCACTCCAAAAAGAAACAGATTTTCCCCTGCCTTCTCTTGAGTCTTTACCATTACTCCCAGCTAAAAACCGGGATGTTTAGCATGTATTTTGCATCAACTACAACAAAAAACAAACTCAGTTGTTATAAAATTCAAATTGAGCCAGATGTAGTGAATGGGTGACATTTGTGTGTGGGGAGCAGCATGTGCCAGTCATTTCCTCTCCATTATGAGCTTCTCCTCTCACCTTTTGATCCCTCTAGAAAAAACTAAACTAACCTGACCTGAAAAACAGGTGTGCGAATGTATGTGCACGGGTACGATTACACGAGGGAGGAGCTGGACGACGCGCTGCTACACTAACCAGCCAGTGAGAAAAAGAAAACATGAGAGGCTTCCTTTTAGGAAGCCAAATTATATTTCTAACCTCAGATGAGTAAAGAAGCTCGAATCTGAGGGAGATTTGTGGTTTAGAAATGTCATCAAAACTGTCAAGTCAAAAAAAAGGAGAAAAGAAACTAGAAGAGTGATCAATCTCAGATTATTATGAGTCATAACGGTCAAGCTGTCAAAGCAAAACTGAAACAATACGCAATCAAGTCATTAGCTGGCTGATAGCTTTTTTCTTAAAGACTTAAACCATGTGGACTCTGTACCACGGAAAGTGACAGACGCCAATCAGGTTACACGTGTTTAATGACAATTACAAGCAAGCCTGAGGGGGCCATGTGATTTGTGATGCAAATACTCAAAGGGCATGAGCAGAACAGGGTGAGTTTTATCTACTGACAGAGAAACGAGTTGATCTTCTCACACGAGGAAAAAGATCTACAGACAGAATTTGAGTTTCGATTTAGACTTCTGTGATGTTTCTATTGAAGTTTGTTGGAAACGAGGCGTTTTTTCCCCTCTAACAGGAGACAGGAACACGCCCAATTCAAATCAGTTATTTAAATACACAAATAAGTGCTAGATTCTTTATACTCTTGAATAAAAACAAGCAATATTTATGGGCGTAAAACATTTAGCTAATAAAATCGATACTTCTCTGTATTTTATTCTTGTAAAATGGCTAAAGCGGCTCAGTTTTTGTTGTTTCTTGTTAGCAAAAGCTAATCATTTTATGACGGCAACAAAAAGTGTTCTTTACTGCCCCCTTATGGCGACAGCAGTTCACTCAATAAACAATCTGTATCTATGCATCAACGTGTGTGCACACAAAACTAGCTCTACAGAGCTATTACAGAGTTTTTACAACTTTTCCAAATTCAAGCGCTTTTAAAATGAATTTTTAAGATTTTCTAGCATCTTCCATCATTGATCTACACAAACAGCAAAGAAATGCTCAAAACGATTATTTCACTTCCTTGTCTTATGAAAGTAAATGTTTTATAACAGATTTCAGTTGCAACTTCATGTATTTTATTATAATTTCAAGCACTTTTAAAACCTTGAAAATACATTTTCAGGGATTTCAAGCCCCTGTGAGAAGCCTGTCATCAAAAAAATATTTAAAATAGTAAATAAATGTAAGAAGATTCAACTACTTCTCAATCAAGTGTTTAGTTTATAATGATCTAAATATTCAAAATAGTCTAGAATTACAGACCATTTTAAAAAATATATTAAAATTTATTTTAAAAAAAAACACTAGAAGGAAAAAAGATACGATTTTGTTTCTTGTTTGAAATATGTCTAACTTCTAAAACAAAACATACACCTATTTTTAAATAAATTACTGGAGGTTTAAAGTTATTAGTTGGACCTTTTGTTTAATTTCAAATCGTCTACTTGCACTACGAAAACACTACAGGGCCGTTTTTAATACTTTTAAACCAATTAAGTGAAAATGAGAATTTAAGTCGTGCACAGAAAGTGCGTGTGTCCTTGTGCTGGTGTTACGTGAGGCCTGTGACACTTAGTGTTTGTGTGTAAATAATGCTGAGTGGGAGAGCCGGAGCTCTGTTTGTAAGCATAAAGCTGTTTAACTGCAGATCAACATTCCTGCTCTTATTCCCCCTCCTGTCTGCAAAATCCAATCCATACCGACGAACTGCGAGCGCAAAAAGACTGACACAATCCCACCGAGAACAGTCCAGCCTTGTGCAAAAATTATGATTTTAAACTTTTGGCTCATTACTGAAAGCAACTGGAGAAGTGTGGCTCTTATTCTGGCCTCAGTGGGCCCCCCCTTGACTCCAAATTTTATCATGTGACCTTACATGAAATCAGGAAAAAAAGCACAGGCAAAAACATTTGTGACTTTTAGAAGTGTGGCAAGTTTTAAAAGCACTGTCAGAAAAATTAAGAGCCCAAAGGTCCCAGAGGGGACATGTGAGCAGATCTGGACTACGGCTGCTGCTCTGTGGGAAACATCACAGTGTTAAAACGTGCATGCTGACAGCAGAGATATAAGGAGCGGGAAGAGGCGTAAACAGGAAGCTGACTTAATCACATGTCTGACCACTCAACGCAGAGAGAACGCAAGACATACAAAAAAAAAAATCTGAGCTGAAGATACAGGGAGAGAGGAAAGAGAGGATGAATTAAAAATCACTTTCACTTTCCATTTTCACAGCCATTTTCTAAACGCCTTCCAAGTCTCTAAGGGTTTTTTTTTTTTTGGAAGAAAAAAAAATCCAACTCAAACCACCTGAAAAGCTCTTCTTTGATCTGCTGATTAAGAACTGAGCTCTAGAGTCACGTAGAGAAAAGTTCTTATCAGTACAAGCTGGTGGAAAAAAAACTGGGCCACCATTATCTTTGAGATGTTTTTATCTCTAAGTGCGCTCCATCAACCTACCAGCTGAAACTCCCTGCGACGATCGTAGGCATCCTGTATACCCGAATCTGCCCACAGAGATCTAATGGCGGGCAGGAACTGCAAAAACACAGACGTTTCCATCTGCCCGTTCACCATCCTAGCTGAGCGGGTGTCGAAGGCCATCACGCTGTCCCCATGCTGCTGGTTGCTTGGATCTTCCCATGGGATGTGCAGCTTCTCCCGGGCGTCCACCAACACACGGATACCTGGACAGGAAGTGAGGAGATCACAGTCAGAGAGGGTCGGCTCACATCTGTGTGATTTGGTCTTACGTGGGTGGTGCAGAAGGAGGAAATTATTGATTCAAGACCAAGATTATTTCACAAATATATGATGTCCCCTATTATTTAAATGTGGTGAAAGTATTTTAAATAAACATTTTTAACTCCAGGTAAAAATCAGCTGGGAAAGAAACTATGTAATGTAATGTATGTACATGGGAAATTAGGCAAAGACTCGTTGACTTATCAAGAAAATTAATTATTAGATCATTAATAGTGTGTGCTGCCAGTCACTGATGCAGCTACTGGAGGTGGAGCTAGTTCCTACAATTAAAATAAAGAGAAAAAAGAGCCCCTGATATGATTCCAGTTTTTTTTTAAATTAATCTTTTAAGAGTTAAAGTTTAGATTATTTAAAAGATTTAAATAAAATTAAAAACCATTGGACTACTTTTTATAAAACAATATAATTTATTGAAAAATATAATGACAAAATGTGTTATTGTCCATGTTATGCATTGTGTAAAACACTAATTAATGGAAATACTCGAGGAAATAGTAATAACTTTTTGTTGAATAAATGTACTTTCCGTTGCCGTTATTTGGCCAGTGGACAAACAGGAACACCTTACAGCTTCGAACATCAGGGCTACCATCCATTGAGCAACAAAACGTGCCCCTTTAGAAAATTTTAACTCGACTACAGCTATAATAAATTATATTTAAATTTTAAAATGGTAATAGACCGTTAAAAGGGAGCGTTTCAGCTGAAACCCGGCTCATTTGGGTGTGCCGACAGCAGATGTAGATTGTTTATGGGTGTCTTCTCACCAGCTCGGCGCTGCTAAGCGCAAATGTGGAAACTTTTCTATTCGTTTTAAACGCCTTTCTGGGGCTTTTTGTCCCGAACAAGTAACTTATTCCCTTAATAATAAAGTACACAATGTTCGTAGAGAGGTTACCTTTGATAACGTTGCTGTAAATCGTGGCTTTGAAGTCCTCTCGGGCGTGCTGGTCGAAGTCCTGGCCGTGGATGATCCGCATTTGTTTGAGGAAAGTCGACTTGCCGCTCTCGCCAGCGCCCAGCAGCAGGATCTTTACCAGCCGTTTCACGTAGGTTTTCTCCCGGCAGAGGTTTTTGTCGATCTCTTTAGACTTTCGTGTCTGTTCCACCTCCCCGCTGTTGAGCAGACAGACGGGTAGACAAACTTTTAACACAGACCTGGTCGGCAGGAAATCCGCCATGTTCGCACAAACTTCATCGATGCTAATTTCATGCGCGTTCGCGTTGCGCGGGCACGGGACCAAGCCCCTTTCCCCTAAACTCAGGAAGTGCCGTCCGCGTAACCGATACTGACAGTTTACCATTATTCTCAAAACACTCTCTCATCTTAGACTTTAATTTTACGATTTCTCTCAAAGTTAAATTAAGAGATTGTGTTTATAACTAATAAAACATTTGATGTGCAACTTCTTTTTTCAAAACGCTTTAAAAATTCAGTTAACTTTGAATAAATCCGATTCGACAGCCGATGCAACAGCACCCTCTGCTGGTATAAAAGAAAAATGCGTTTACGTTTTTCCCCCTCTAAGAGGGGAGCAGCTCTCTGATTGGTTGATTTCCTTTTCCCTTTCAGTCGTGGTGCTTTCAGGTGTATTGGACAATTGGGTATTTTCAGGTTTTTACATTACCGCTCATGAAAACATAAACATAAACAAATACAAAATAAACAAAAACAAAGCTAGTAAGCGTATAGTTTGTTAAAAAAAGTTTACTAATTTTTTAAGCATTTCAAAATTAAAAGCTATGAACGACTATTCAAAATAAATAATAATACATTTTTAGCATAGTGTATCATGTATTCAAATTGTTTCTTTGCTTGCTGTTTTTTAAAAACTTTCCCGAATGAGGAGTTCTAACTAAAATGAAGCTACAATGTGAATCTAAATCTGAAACATTAAAAGTACAAAAATACACTCCTGCTAACAAATGCTTTTCTGCGACATTTGAACGCATCATCAGCATTGATCATATCGATTCCCCTGAAGCATCCTCACTCGACACAGCGCTTCCAGGCGACGGAAGCGGTGTATTTATATGTGAGAGTGAGTAAAAAGCAAACCATTATGACCATTAGAAACGCTCTCCGGGATCATGGACAGAGGTACCGACCACGAATGGCTTGTCTCAAAAAGGTAGGTTTTCCCTTTTCATCAGACAAGATAAACCACAGCTCTGCCCAGGCTGTGTACCTACCTGCAGACACCTAAACAAAAATATGAATGATCAATCTTCAGGATGCATTGTCACCTGTAGCCTTATAAATCCTGGATTTAACCTGCTTTTATGAAATATATTAATACTTCCATTGTTCTGATCCTTTTGCTTTTTAGAGGAATTAAGCTTTTCTGTAATTTTAACATGTTCCTTATTTACTGGGATGCCTTTAATGTAAAGCCACACATCCTACAGGTGAGTGACTGAATGTTTTAAAAGAATCATCTTGCAATAAAAATGTGGTGCATTTAATTGGATTAACTGTGAAATAATTAATACATGTGACAAAATGACCACAATAAACCATATATATCAGACTCCCTCTTAATTTTTTGTGCACTTCATCAAATTGGCACACTTTTTGGCATTTATTTATACCTTTTCACAGTGTTAAGGTCATTTCGTTTAATAAGCATTAAGTATGGATCAGTATAAGTGCTCCCTGCTATACCGAGCAGCTTCTTGGGAGAAGTTAATCCAGGCGCTGCAAGATGAAAACAACAGTCTGGTCCTGTAGTCTGAGTGTGGCTTGATTCATCATCTCACTTTTTTAAAATTATTCAAGAGCTGACACAATCAGAGAGAAAAATGGTGAGAACAATGATTAACAGAAAATCTGATTTCGTTAGTTGATGGCAGAGCACATGGTGAACACACACTCCAGGGAATGTGCAGAGAAATCAGGAGAACTGGTTCATGAAAGCCCACTTTGGTCCGGGTCGGCCACTGGCTTACAGCCTCTCCAGGAATGACTTCAAAGCACAAAGCCACTTCAAACAGACTTGAGAGTCGGACGAACGCTCACTTTCTCTCTCACACACACACATTTTCACACAAACTGCGTCCTTTCACTACAGGATTTCTTGTTTTCTGAGTTGGGTCTATGGGAGCTGTGTGGAAATTGTTTAGGAGGAAGGTGACTCATTGCAAAACGCCCACTCGAGCTAAAGAAACACCAAGAGATCAGGGCATGTTGTCTCACCTCTTCAACACTTTATAAGAAAGTTTTTGAACTCAACACTGAAAGGTCGTGTTGGGAGAGTTCATCAGTCACTGAATCGTGGCGGCGATTTCTAATCTGAAGTCTGGATTGTGCATCATAATATCCCACTTTGCAAATCAACAGCAATTTCATAACGGTGATGATCATCATCGTCATGTGCTAGAAACATCTGCACTTGTTTTAGGGTTGTGCAAACAAATTCAATTTAATTTCTGCTTTGCAATCGATTAAAATATAGTATTTTTGCCACATTCTGCTTTGCAAGCATCCCTTCTGAATGATGCACGCGTCAGCCCTGGTGGTGTTTTAAAAGTTAGTGCAAGATGGCAGAACAAGGGCAAAACACAGGGGCTGCATGTGATGTGCAGCAAGAATACAACAGCGATACTTTTAATATGAGTCCCACATGTGCTGTGGTGCAATGTCCAGATATTTTCCCACATGATTCTATTTCCGATCATCAACACTCCTGATAAAATTCATTTGGTTTGCAGCTCTTCTTTGCTTTTATAGCAGTTTTATGTATGCAACTGATGGATTAACTAAATAATTAAGTCGGGATGTAATTAAATCTAATGTTTTGAATGACAAACATATTTATTTGACATGTTTCTTCTTAAGTAGGTCTAAGAATGTCTACGTTTATATGGATTCTAATAAGATGACAGTCATTTTCTTTTAAAATTTACATTGTTAAAAGTTTGAATCGTCACTAAACTGCAGTTTTCCTAAAGTAAACAACATTACTTCAACAAAAACATAAAGGCTTCTTTCTGAAAACAGATTTCCCTCCATGCAGGGCTGAGCTGGTTGGCATGGTGACCTCTACCCCTCATCCACCTTTCCTTTTACAGGATTTTTTTTCTCTTCACAGGCAGAAAAGATGCTGCTAGAGATGCAGGACCCCAATACAGGCGTTAAGTCGCAGCCTCAGAGACTTGTAATCACAACCATACCACATGCCATCACTGGTAATGACAAACACACACACACACACACACATGCATATGTCCGGTACTTGTAGCCACTGAGCGGCTGGTTCTGTGATTGTGGCTGCATGTTCGGACTGAAAAACACCAGCGCTATATGGGCTCAGAACTCGAGAGCTACAGATTTCATCTCCATGACAACCCCCACCGTCTCAGACCCAGGCTGAGGGAAAAAGTAGAAGGCGAATGAGGAGGAGGAGGAGGAAGATGATTGAACAGGCAAGAGGGAACGAGGGGAGGGAGGCAATAAACAAGAGGGATAAAAAATGAGGAGGAGGACAAGAAGAGAGGGAACCTAAACTCCTACGTCATTTGCAAGCTTTGAATTCCAGGAGCTCTTACTTATGATTATTCTTTTATTTAGCGCCATTTAAATCCATTTAACTATTGTTATTTTTCCTTATTTCTTAGCGTTTGTCTTTCTCCTCAGGTGAAGATATAGTTGCATGGTTAGCAGACAGATTACAGATAGATGCACAAGGTAAGAGATGAGTCATCTCACGACATCCCACCTCAGATATTTACTTTAAAAAAAATCACTTTATTATAATATTATTATACCTTATAGTGACATTTTCTCTCTGCTGCCTTCAGAAGCAAGAAACTTTGGCTCCATGCTGGTGGCGTTAGGATACATCTACCCTTTACAAGACCACAAACGCTTAGTGATCAAACCAGACGCATCCCTGTATCGCTTTCAGGTAAACACACCACGCTATGATGCTGCAAAACTCAAGCTAGAGATCAGAAAATGTGGGCATCTGTCTCTTTGTTGTGGTGGGTTTAAAGGTCCCCTGTTAGAGCAGTGCTATGCAGCACCGAGTTGATAAATAGGTCACCATGTTGTTTGTATCGATCCGGAACAAGCTCATGAAACATGTCATTGTAGAAAACATCAGTTCTGCTCAGAATGTGGCTTGTTTAGCAAAATAAACATTTAAAAAAATATAAAAATTAAACACAAAAAAGTATTTTTACAGTTCATGTAAAAATACTTTGATTGTTCAGTTATTTTATGTAGATCGTCAACAAAATGCAAGTTTCAGTCTAAGCAATGGCAAAAAAATATGTTTTTAATTTTATTTGTTTAAAAAAATGTAAATAATTTAAAAAAGGGTCAGTGCTCGAGGGCAGATACTGACTTTGGTAGAGGGAGGAGTCTCATTGGATTTCTGGAGCTGACCAATCAGATTAGAGCTGAACAGCCTTCCTTTATGTTTCAATCTACAGAAATAAGTAGAACAAAATCAATTTTGGTACCTCAAACGACATAAGATGTCACCGATTTTAAATTCAAAGCCAGTAAAATACAAAAAATAAGGTTTTAGCAGAGAGGCTGCATGTTTCACCTCCTCACCACCTGTCAGAATGTTCTTAAGAGCGATCATCTGCCCTAAAAACTTAAACTTCTGAACATAAAACTACAGCACACACACAAATCATGCATTATGCAACGTCACCTTCCTCTAAACAGTGTTAACTTATTGATTTGTGGAGAAGCCAACGAAACGTGAAAGCAGGAAGCTCATCAGGATGCTGCAGTTGTTTTCTTGGTATTAGTCGTCTGATCTAACCTCTGCTCCTCGTTGTTTCAGACGCCGTATTTTTGGCCGACGCAGCAGTGGCCCGTTGAGGATACAGATTATGGTGAGTAAAACAAACTTTTCCCGCCACGCAATTTAACCCACAACCTATAAACTCTCCGGTCCGTTTATTCCCTGAAGCAATTTACCTTGCGAAGCGAAACATTCGTAAGAAGGGACTCCTAGAGCTGCACGAGCAGGTGAGACACACCTGAGCAACGTATCCATGAGTTCCAATTTTTATAAGTTTCTTTTTTATTTATTAAAAGGAAAAAAAGTTATATTTTCGCACCACTGTAAGAACTTGTGTTAGTTTGTCTTGTCTCATTTCATGTCCACAGGAGCAGTACAACCGTCTCCACAAATGGATGAATCACAAATGGGATTTCATTGTGATGCAAGCTAAAGAGCAGTACAGGTGGGTGGGTGGGTAAGAAAACACAGCGATCTAATTGATAGTGAGGACGGTGTTACTAATCTGTTCGTATGCGTGTGATTTTCCTTCTGTTAGAGCCGCAAAAGAGAGAAAGAAACCAGACCGTGTGGTGTTTGACTGTCAGGAGAGAGCCTACTGGGTGGTTCACAGACCTCCGGTTGGAAAACACGCACACACTTCCACTTATTAACTACTCAAGGAAAATATAATTTATGCTAAGAAGACACAAGCCCTCATAAAGAGCCCCCGCAACATGGATAATACTATCACGCACCGATAGTTATCAGAGTTGTCGTCAACGCAGGATGCAGCTTCGTGTAGATTTGACGCCAGCAGACACTGAAACCTGAATAAATTGCATTCCACATCGACACTTCCCAGGGTATCTCATTATCTCAACCCATGATGCCTCATTATCATTACATGTCCAGGCAGCAGAAAAGGGCACAGCTGATTAATATTTCACGCTGCACGAGAGAATGTGGTGCAGCGGTTTGCGCCTCGTGCACACGGGTAATCTCGTGTCGTGACGTTAGATTACAGACCGATCAAAGAGGAGAGAGTGCGTTGGTCCGTTTTCTGGAAAAAAAAATACGGCGAGGAAATCATTTCCACCCAATAAAATATTGATTAAAACAGTTTATCAACCCATCTCGAGCTAACTATGTTTACTCTGCATGTTGTTTTCTGTAGCTGCAGGCGATATTACGGAGCTGCCATGTTTCTGTTTGTGGTAAAGTGAGCCTGCAGCGTGCTCAACATGCACTGTCGAAAATTCAACACCGCAATTACAGCTCAATGCATGAAATCTGCTGTAACAGTTGCACGAGGGATGCGACAGCTGTCAAGGATTTGCTATCGTAGGTTAACAGATGAGCTAAAGCTGCAAGAGATGCAGGGCTGAGTTGTCTGATTAAACAAAGATGCTTGTGTTTTATAAAAAGTGCATTATGAGCGTTGTCACTACCTGATGTGAGTCACTGCTCTGTAGGAGTCGAGGGTAAACAGGTTATGACACAATGTCTGTTGTAGATGTCATTTGTTTTGTCTCCTTGGGAAATCTTCCGGTGTTCTTCCACAGCACTTGAAGCTGCCAAATTTAGACCATGTAAAGGATGGACGTGTCCTCCATGATGTCACCTACTGGTACTTCAGCCATGACTGTTTGATCTTTTATAATAAGAGGTTAAATGTGAGCAGAGAATAAGATTTGGTAAACAAGACCGTTTGAAATTAAGATGCAAAACTTAATCAAACTTTCCCTGATCCAGGCGGCCATCTTGAATCAGCCAAAGCAAAATGTGTTATAACAGGAAGATCTTCAAACTACAAACAAGCAGGTCACAAAAGATAACTAGGCCTATACAAAAGGGCTACAAACCAAAGGCACGCCCACTATGATTATCTGACAAGCTAAAAACCTGAAACTGAGACGTGTAAAACTGAGAACAGGAAGTAAATGCACAAGAAGGTCAACAGTACAAAATAAAACAGGAAGTACGTTTAACTACGGGGCTAATAGGAAGCAATAAATCACTTCACTTGAGGTGAAAAAACTACAACCATGAGGTTCAGTTTCATAATTTAAGAACCAGAATGTCAGATTTCTGGCAAAACGTGGCATCATTTTAAAACTCCTAACTAGCCTCTTCACATCTCAAATGGCCACATCACATAATCAGCTGATGATTTGCATCAGAAAACAGCCATCTGATGTGATTAATTAGCCCTTTAGTAAACACACATTGCCTAATTGGCTTTCTTAATGTGCCTGCAGCCGGGGACAGTGAGTGCCATGGACTACGGGCTGGATCGAAGAACAGACCCCAACGCAGACGAGGTAACAGGTGAGTCTCTGCACGACCTGCACACACACAACTCCTCTCAATCAGCTTATATTCATTAAGAAGCTTTAGTGCATGAATGACACTTGCTTTCTATTTCAGGCTTACTCTGGCTCTTATTAATACCGATCTATTTGCTTGTCTTCTCCTTTCTTCTCTTCTGCAGGCACTTCCCACGGCTCCATTTTTTTCTAGCCACTCATTTAAATTGCTGACGCATTTTAGCATGCACGAACCTAAAAAAGCAGTTATTCACTCTGAAACTGTAATTCAAAGAAGAATAAATTCAAAATGATCTGCCTTTTCCAAGAACTTCCGCTTTAAAGATCTAAAACTCATGATGCTCCTTGAAAAATCTATTTTTTTTAAAACCGCTATAAAACTTGAGATCTGTAATTTAATACGTGTATTTTTATCCCCAGACTCAAACATCTGACTACTTTGAGAGAATTGTAAGTGAGACGTTTACTTCTGCTTTTATTCTCGCCTCATCCTGCTTCATTTAGCTAACATGATTCTGGCTCTTGTCTCGCCTCTTGCAGATGATCTTCACCCAGCAGGCCATCATGAGGCCCAGAGTGAAGTCGTCTGTTTCCATTGGCGCGTAAGACAGTCATATACTCAAATTACAGCAGTAGGTTTTAATGACGGATATAGCTGTGGCTTTGTGTTCACGCCAATTTATAGTAGCTTCCCTGCTTGTTGTGGAGGCCTGTGTCGTGTAACCTCTGCAGCCTGGAGATTTTTGCAGATTTTAGCAAAGCGTGCTCTTAAATTAGTCTCCTGGTCAGATCATTTGCAGGAGGAACCTCCCTTCTCTAGTGCTCCATTTAAAGAGGAAAAGGCCAATTAGTTGCCTCTACATGAGAAATTTCCCCACAGCTGAGTTCCAATTAGTTTCCCTGCATAGATGCATCTACCACAGATTGGTTCTCAGGAAAACAGCGCCTCTGATAAGTGGTTATGCCCCGTCTCATATAAGACTATGCTTTTGACCAAATATTAATGGATGATGATGTTTTGGGCTGTTTGTGTGTTATATCCTGTAGTTTTAGTCATTCAAAATGACCTTGCTCTTGTAGTTTTTCCTCAAAAATGTCAGATTTATTTTCGTTTTCCACTTCCTGGGACAGTAAATTGCAAGTCTAGCTGCTTTAGTTGAGTTCGTGTACTTTTTCGTAGTTGTGGCTTGAGATGAAAACATAATTTTTGCCTGCTTACATCTTTCTTTGCAGACTGGTGAAACACTGCGCCACCTACATCGGCCACGACCCTTTCCTCTCCAAGTGTCTTCCCAGCAACCCCTGGCTCACCGACGATACGACGTACTGGAATCTAAACATGTCGAAGTGAGTCGGCTGAGACTTTTACAGATTCACTGAGCACCGGCTTGAAGCTGATTTTCTTCTTCTGTGGTTATCGGTGTGTGCGTCAGTGTGGAAACGCCCACTAAGATGCGCGTGGAGAGGTGGACGTTCAGCTTTAAAGAGCTGCTCTCAGACCCTCGAGGACGAGACGATTTCAGACTCTTCCTGAAGAAAGAATTCAGTGGTATGGAGGCTGGATCTTGATGAAATTGTGAAAATAAAATCAATTTACTAGTTTTTTCCTGAAGTTTTGAGTTACTTTTCTGGAATTTTTAGGTGAGAACTTGGCATTCTGGGAAGGTTGTGAGGATTTGAAATGGGGAACTGCAGCAACAATGAAGGAGAAAGCAGAGCAGATTTACAAGTAATGCCTTTATTTATCCTTTTGATTTAATTTTATTCTCTTACTTGATGAAACCTGATTGCATTAGGGCTTGGGCATAAGACTTTAATTGGGTTAAAAAAAAAATTCTGTATTTGGCTTGTTTTTCTGCTTTTTATAGCTGAAACCCCACCACCGATTTATTCTAGAATTTGTACTTTTTTCCAGTAAATTCAGCATTTTTTTAAGAAAGATTACCTAGAATTAATTAAAATCACATACATAAATGCACACCTTGCATATTCATTTTAAAAACAGGTTTTTAAACATTTCTTTTGCGGTTTCAGGACATTTTTGGCCCGTGGTGCTCCACGATGGATCAACATTGACGGGAAGACGATGGAAATCACCGTGAAGGGGCTGAAACATCCACACAGATACGTCCTGGATGCAGCGCAAACTCACATCTACATGCTAATGAAGAAGGTCAGTGAACACATCAGTAGGTGTTTTTTTTTTCTGAAACTCAAAAAAATACACTACCGGTACTTCACGGCGTGGTTTTGTGCAGGACTCGTATGGTCGGTACCTGAAGTCTCCGGTGTTTAAGGACACGGTGAAGAAGGCCATCAATCCAGACGAGCACAAATTCAAGTAAAACACTGCCAATCCCTTCACTTTTTGGTTACATTTTTTTTTCAGCTGAGAAGCTTGTTAGAAATGCTATAAAAAGGACTGACATTGACTTTTCTTGTCCTCCTTTTTTAACGTCACACCAGTGATGCCCAGTTGGAGCAGAACTCCAGGAACAGACGTCCCAGTCTCAGCCCCATCATCCTCCGGCAGCAGGAGCAGGAACTAAGGGCTAAGATGGCCGCCAACGCCCCCGTTGACATCACACAGGTCATGAGCAAACTCAGCAAGCAGGGGAAGGAGGTTCCCCCTCGTCCTCCTAATAAATGAACACAGGATAATGTTTAGTATAATATTGTTTCCTAATAAAAAGATAATACTATTTTAGTTTGAGATGAAAAATATTCATATTTTAACCTGAAAATGCAAAAACTTAGTGTTAAATATAGATGAAGAGAAATCTAACAAATTAAAACTTTATGTGTATTTTTAGATAAATATTTGCAGTTTAATCTTTTTGTCTGCATGAAACATTTTAGAGCTTTTTCCTCTTAAAAATGTTTAAATGTTGCAAATTTGAAGTCCTCTATAGCAATAAGGGTTAATATATATATATATATATAAAAACACCCCTGTCATGTATTGATGAGACTGGTAGAGGATAGTTATTTAAATACATTCAGTTTGTTTCTGTTTGTTTCATTTCTGTTGATGCAGACTTTGACTTTACTGTTATTTTCGTGTCCATGTGCATCATTTCTCATTGTGTTGTTGAGCTGCTTTGTTTTTTTCTCATCATCAATCATACATTAATAAAACATCCACGAAACACCTCATATTTGTTTGTGTTGTTTGTATATTATTTATAAGTTTCTTCCTTAATATTGTTTTAAATAGAAAAAAAACATTATTAATCTCCCCAGTCTTACAATAAAATCAAATAAAAATCAAAATTTTTGTAATTTTTTGCAGTAATTGTGCAGTTTATTTTTCATTTCATCGTTTTAGCTGTTGTTTCACCCAGCCTGAAGTTTGGTGAGTGTCTGAATAATCTTTTTTTTTTTTTTTAGTTTTCTCATATACTTTGAAATAAATAAAACAAAATTCAGTGTCCTAAAACTCAAAAGGCAATTTAATAATTTCCGTCTTGCAGAGAAAGAAACCCAAAAACCAAAACTTCAGCTTTCAAATTCCCCCAAAACATATTAGAATGTGATTATACACTGTAAAAATCTATGAGACAGTGATGTTGCCTATATAGGAAAACATTTTTTTAAAAATATTTGCATATGCATTGATGTTCTCCATTAAAAAACTTCTCATAGAAATCAATTATAATAAATGTTTTAGCTTAATCCCTCTAACGATGGTGGTCAAAGTGCTAATAACGTTAGCTTTTATTGGATTTCCAATATATAATAAACATTAATACAGGAAGTAGTGAGGATATAGAAACGTATAGGGTTCATTTCAGAGTGGAGCTTCTCTTGTGTTGCATCAGATTTTATGGATACATGTTTATACTCGTTAGTCTCGAGGTTTTCTAGCCTTATTACAGTAAAATCAACGCATTTATTCATCAAACAAAAATAAAATACTCTGACTTGCATCTCTTGACCTTTGACCTCACAGCTCTGCAGATTCACCACCCCTGTCCCCCACCTCGCCGTCTACTCTGGAATCACCGACCCACCCTCTGCCAACGCCTCCCCCTCCCTCCCCTTCCTCCCCCACACCCCGGTCTGCCCGTCCCCCATCAGCGTGGCCTTAGACAGCACCTCGGCCTCGGAGCGGCGGCTGGAGGCCAGCGAGAGCGAAGGAGAGCTAAACACAGACAATCGAGTCCAAGATGGTGGAAATGTGTCCAAGTCTCGAGTCACGCTGTCCCTGCGCCGACTGCTGAAGAGAGGCTGCAGCCCGTCGGCCATGTTTGCCAGCTTGTCGCCTAAATGCCACACAGCCGCTGTGACGAGCAAACGCATTCAGCCAATCACGCCAGACGAACCCAGTCAGGCTCCGCCCAGAAGAACCGGCAAGTAAGTCACACCCCTAAGAATGAACACTTTAGTTTTTACAGTGTAGCTCAAAAAACGTCTTTTTTTACCTGATTTTTCTAAAAATGCTACATTGTTGTTCTATTAACCCCCGTCTGCTGTATTTGCTAGTTTTTTCCAGATTAAAGTAGACATTCCTCCAGAGTGCCGGATCTACCCCATCGAGTCTGAGGACGAGGAGGAGGAGACCCGGCCTGGTTCTGAGGGAGGAGTGGGAACCGAGGAGATCATCTGCCCCTGGGAGAGCCTCACTCGGCAGAATGGGACTGGCTAACGGGGGCGGATTTATACAGGTGCAACACTGTAGGACACAGAATATGTAACATAGATACCAAACAAGAATCACCAGACTGGAACGCCGATGTGTCTCCAGGGGACTCGTCATGAAGTTAATGTTTTGGGTTCTCACTGCTCTAACTCCCAACTGCAGATCTGTTGTTTACCTGCCTTGAAAATCTTTGTGTTTACAAGTTCTTTCTAAAGCAAAAAGCGTCTCCTCACAAACACCTTCGAGGAAAAACACTGATTATAAACGGTCACGCCAAAAAAAGGCAGAAAGATTCCATTTAAAACTGGTTTTCTTTTTAAAAAATGTTGGAATGTTCCTTTAATTACATCCAACCCTGACTCCTGTGAGCTCCAGCTGAGCTCAGGCTGGATGTTGTGTTTGAACTGCTCCATGTGGAGGCGATAGGGAGCTGTAGCTTTCACACTGAAACCTTATTTTGTATCTGTGGACCGACGTAGCCCAGCAGCAGCCTTAAACGCCTCCCTTTGCTTTGGTTCCTTCAAAGCAGGAAGCTACACAACACACTACAACAATACATTTTTTGTGATCTCTAAGGAGGCGCATTCCTTACATCAGTAAATGGTGAGATGATTATAAACACTTATTGAAGTAGAGAAGTGTTCTCGTGGTAGACGTCGAAACCTTGTGAAAAAAACATTTCAGGTGAAATGAAAGCACACGTCGACATATATTCCCTCCACGCCAGAGGAGTTATTCTAGAAGTCCGGTTATAGTTTTGTATTTGGAGCTCTGTGTAGCTGTTGTGTACTGTACACTAACCTAAGCGAGGTGTTGGTAGTTTCTCTCACTTTTAAAGAAGACGAACTGACAGAATGTATTACCTTTACCATGTTTACAGATGCCAGAATGTGAAACATATACCTTATATTTGTTGTATCTGAATGGCTTGTGTCAAGTGCCTCAATAAATGAGTGTGTTTTTAACTCATGGGATCTGACTGGAATAACTTTAAATATGTGTAATGACAGAATTTAGCCACTAGATGGCAGCATAGAACAGAATAAGAAAATGCTGACAAGTTAAAATGAATGAGAAGACTTATACGTTTGAATTTACTTTTATTTTACTATCTTAAATATTTACAAACCAAAGTTTTTCTCTGAGGTTTTATGTTCTCTGCTTTCTTTTTTTTGTAAATGTTCCTCGATATCCACACAGATACAGATTTTCCACACATCTGTCTCTTTCACTTAATGTGACTTCTTGTGTCTAACATCTCACCGACTGATGTGCAGAAACATCACCGAGGTGACGGAACAAAGGCTGGAGCTCTGCTTTGATCTGTCTGGTGGTTTTTTTTTTTTTTGGTCTCTGAACAGAAAATTCTGATTGCTATTTCACAAAAACTCACACTGGGACTTTCACACACAGTCCGCTTATGCATTTGATCTTTAAAAAAAAAGGAAGAAATCTATGCAGAAGTCTTTTTAAGGTTCAAACATTAATATGCATTTGTGCAAACGTGTTTCTTGGAGAGTTTTCACTTTAAGTTTGGGTGTAAAACTCAATCCATTATCTCTCTATTAATTGGATTAAGAACTAAAATAGAAATTCCTGAAGCACAAACATATCTACACATCAGACCTGCACACACACACACCTCGTGTGACCTCGTTTTGACATGATGAATGACCAAATCAGAAGCTTAATGAAATGCATTCATTCTCCTGCTGCTTGCCTGTGTTTTTCACATGTGTGTGATGAAGATGTGTGTGAACCTCAGTCAGACTCACAGGTGACCCAACGTCTCACTGAGCTTCCATTGTTTGACAAGAGGAGATAATTACCGGCGACCTCCCACCTTGTAAAGTCTCCCAAAGGGTGAAAACAAGCGACGAAGAAGCTGAGAAACGACCTTGAAACTTGAACTGAATTGAGTTCACCGTTTCCTTTTACAGTAAACCTTGTTGTTTACCTTTTGTTGCTCTTAACCCCTCAAACAATCCAAAAATACTCTTCCTGCCTTCCTCTGCATCCACTGAGCAACATTCTCGAGTCACTGCTTGGATTTTTCAACCTTGAATTAGAGCAAGTCAGTCATGAAATCTGCCTTCCTCGAATCTCCTAATACAGAACTAATTAGCTTGCTTTGCTTTACTGTTTATCGTGGTTGATGCACAAATTGGCTCCCCGGTCGGTAAAAAACAACAAAATCATTAGACGTTGATGATTCAACTCATTTCCTCATCTTGTTAAATTTAACTTGTTAACCAACCTGCAGAAAGCAATTCAGCGGTGTTTAAAACACATGGAGAAAGTTTTAGTTTTCTCCAGTGTTTTCATTTGTTTTCCCCACATGATAAAACGAATGGTGAAAAACCTGAAATTGATTGAATGAATGAGGGGAAAAAGCAGCCCAGCAGCATCAGGCGTGACCCCCTTCAGTTTGTTTAGAAAAGTAATGGACGTGCTCAAACTCTGAAGGTGTGCAAAAAAACAGAAAATTGTTCCTTTGCCAAGTTGGATTTATCTGGTTTTAAAATAAGAAAAAAAAAAGTTATTAAAATTAAGACAAAACATCAAAATTCTGGCTTTTATACTTTGTTTTTTTCCATATTTCTCAGCCATGGACATTGTGGAAAGGGCAAATATTGGCCACTCTGGGTCAGGGGAGAGGTCCTAGCTCAAGTGGAGGAGTTTAGATCACAAGTGATGGAGGGTGGGAGCTGGAGATGAACAGGCAGATCTGCACCAGTTTGTGGAGAAAGAGCCAGAAATCGAGGCTTTCACTTTACCCATTGATCTACTTTCCAATCTTCTCCCATGGCCATGACCTTTGGGTAATGACAGAAAGAACGAGATTGCAAATACAGGCTTCCTCCTCAGGCTGGCTGGGCTCAACCTTAGAGATAGGGTGAGGACTGCTCCTCCATCGGAGGGAGGTGTTTTAGGCATTTGATCAGACACAGCAAGGTGTTGCAGGTTTGTCCTGCCAGCAGGGCTGACCCAGGACAGGCTACTATGTCTTAGGGTCCCACTGGGTGAGGTGTTAGAGGTGCTGTGGAGACTATGGGCTGCTGCCGTTATGACTGGATCTGGATAAATGAGGTATGAAGTAAAAAAAAAAAAAAAGTAAAAATTTTTATGATAAAAGGCATGAATGCGAAATAATACAACAAATATTTTCTTACAGTGTAAATTCTTAAATTTGCAAGAAAAACGTTGAAAATTGCAGAAAATTTACCAGATAAAAGAAGCAAATTCAAATCATCAATTCTCAAGAAGAAAAAAAAAAAAGTTAAAAAATCTGACATTAAAGTAAATTACAGACACATGGAAATTCTCTAAGATCTGAGAGGTAAATTCACTTAAAAAAAAAACCCTGAAAAAACAAATTTATGACAAAATAATTCAGTCAAATCATTGTTTAATAATGTTTTAACTCTGCTGTTAGCTGGCCTCTAAAAGCATTTTTACTTTAAGAAACAAACAAACAAAAAAACCCCAAACCACTTTTGCATCCAAACTCTGGAGTCACCATGAGATGGTTTGATCTCACGGATGTGTGCAGGTTACGATCAGGCAGCTTTGTGTCTCCCACAAATAAAATCCCATCTCGCAAAAAACAAATCAGACACATTTGCACACAAATGCAATGATGCACTTACTCTGAATACAATCTCCGTCTCATGAGGAATGATATTAATATCTGACAGGCTTTAAAATGTCACCCAAACTCAAACAAGGTGCACAAACCGCTCATTTATTTATAGCTCCAGCGCTTCTCGCGTCTTCCTGCTCTCGAGCTAATTTTGTTTTCATGAGTGTCTCTTTAGAAGGAGGAGGAGGATGAAGACGCAGACAGACAGGTCAAACGCTGGGAAAGGTGTGTGGGCCAGCGGCTGAGGAGATCAGCTCTGAGAAGTTGGTATTTTTAATCAACACTTGGGGAAAATATCCCTTAAGACGATTCTTCCACTTGTGACACATGGGTGTGATCAAAGACTCGCGTTGAGAGATAAAAATAACACAAATGTGGGCTAATCACAAATCTGCATTCAGCCCTGATGGCTGCTTTCTAATACGAGCTCATGGGCTTTATTTCCTCGTCCTCCTCGTCATCTTGACTTCTTTTTGTGTCCTCCTTACTTAGTATTCACCTCCTGCCACACAAACGTTAGTCCACTCTCCAGAGCTGTTTACTCATTGAGTGATGATTGCCTGTTTAAACATCTGTCCTCAGCAGAGCACACACACAAAGTTCCATATCTAATTGCATTCTAGACATTGAGTGGCATCAGTCTCAATTTAAAGTCTAAATAAACCTGAAAGATTTGCTCATTAAGTCATTTAAACAAACCTCAGAACAATTAACCACAATGTAAAGGGCCTGGCATCTAAATCATATATTTTGTGTAGGTGTTGTTGTTTTTTCTCCATGCATATGCTTCTTATAATAATAATAATATGCTTTTATTTAGTTGTATTTTGATGTAGTTTGGAGCAAAACATAGAAGTCAAACTAAAACTTTGAGGATAAATGAAACAAAGAGATGTTTGAGGTTGTTTTTCCTCTTGAATAAATTATAATTATTATTCTTTTTTTGTTTTGGAGTGTTAGATATTGTTGATTTGAAGCTGATACTTATGATTCTTTTTGTTTTTTAGTTTTCTTTAGAATGAGAATAAGCCTGACTTATATTTCCACTTGCTTCAGGTGATTGCATTAGCATCAGTTTATGAAATTCAACCGAGCACATGAACCTAACACATTTTTCATCATCACGACTGTTGATTTAGTCCCTATGGCGACCCTCTAGGACCAGGCTGTTCAATAGGCGGCCCACGGGCCAAATGTGACCCACGACCCGCATATTTCCACTCATGAATAAGCTTTTTGTTTGTTCGGTTTTGCATGAGGTGTGCAGGTCTGCACGCGCCCCTAAACAATAACTTTTACAAGAATCCTTCTCGGCCCTCAGCACCAGAATCTGTGCATCTTCATCAACAGCACAATTCTCTCCTCAGTTTTCTGTAAAACCTTTAAAACGTGTGCTCTTCCAAAACAAACCGAGCATTCATTCTTAGTATTTTCGTGTATTTTATTGAGTGTTTGTGAGATGACAAGTGTGAATTTGACATGTTTTTGAGTAATTTTATAGATAATGGAGAGGGATCATCTGCAGTGAAATCAGAAAGAAAACACAAGCCTGGAGCAGTTCATGTAGTCGTTCTCAATAGTGACATAAAAAAAAGGAAAACATTAGGATTATTGTGCAGTATGTTTATGTTTTATATGCATTTTCTGGACTATAAAAGCCAAAGAGAGCAGCTGCAGTGACCTGAACAGGGATCAGTGATATCAGACGTTGGTTTTAATCAGATACAATAGCCTGGGTGGAGGGGTCACAAGGGTTAAACAAGCCTGTGTGAGATTTTCCAATCGAATGCAGCAGTCTGGTTTTTCTGGTCCAGCTGATGTGGCTGAACTTTATGAGCTGAACCTGATCTCCTCAACTTCCTGGTCCTTCATCGCTCCAGTCCTATTTATCAGTTGATAACTGAGACTGACATTTAACAGAGATGTTATCGAGGATTTTATATTCTGAGGACGTATTGCTGTAGACCTGAGGATGATTTGTGATGAAAGCGGTCATAAAAATCAGGGATCTAAGCCAAACTCACGAAAGGACATAAAAAATGTTCGTTTACTAAAAACGTTGTCCTGTTTTGTGTCTGTTTAAAGTGCTTTTTAGTTAAATATATTTTGTAACTTGTACATTTATCCTGCTGCAATGCATTAATTTCCTGCAGGAGATTATTAAAATGCATGTTTGTTTATCTATTTGCACTATAAGTCAGCTCCCAACGGCAAATTAACCAAACATGCATGTTTTTGTTGTGTGTGAGCCCTCAGAAAGCTAGAAAACAGTAAAAACTCTGTCTAGTGTGCAATCAATACACCAAACAATATGCAGGCAGCAGGTAGGCTGCAACATCTTTTATTTTCTCACAAATCTCAGTCTTTCAAGGACACTGTTTTTAAACATATTTGCATTGGACACGTTTTCCTTGTTAAAACATTTTTTTTCTCATAAAATTACTGTTTTTTTGTGAATGAGAAACACAAACATTAGACAAAACAAAGAAATATCAGGAAACAAATGAGCATTTATTAAATAAACGGAAGCAGATGTGTTTGTGCAAAATACTTCCGTTATGGGTATTAACCATAGACAGTAAATAGAAACCAGACATGTGAATGAGAACTGGTTGTTGAAACAAAACGAGCACCCCCTGGTGGCTGGTTTCAGAACAGGTTTTACTGTAAGTCCTGTTGTTCCTTAAAACTCAAATATCAATATTTTTTTATGTTTAGCTGTAATTAGAGGGAGTAGGCAGGACTTCCAGGGCACAGACTTTAACTAGAATTTTCAACAATTCTACCAATCAACAAATATAAGATTTAAAGACATACTTTGCAGCTTTTTCATATTTTTAAATATTTTTCTTAAGCCAGTGCTAATATGACCCTTTACATGAAAAGTCACTTCACCCCATCTGGTGCTTAGATCCAGAATACCACAATTACAAGTTCTCAGTCTCCGGTCCGGTGCCCCAGATATCTCAAAAAGTCACGTATCTCGTGAACTTTAGGCTAACCCAATGTGGCTAGCTGTTATGCTAGCGCCGGAGTGTTTTTAGCTCACAATTCCTGATTTTTTTCAATCTCTCCCTGCTTGAACACAGCTGATTCCTTTGAAGGAGTAAATAACCGCTCCAGTAGAAAGCTATGAAGGCTGAGGAGACATTTCAACAGTTAAGCCTGATTTATACTTCTCCGTCTGCGTCGTTACGGAGACACGCAACGCCATTATCCGTCGACGCAAGAGCTCTCCGACAGCCCCGCAACGACGGACGGAGTCGAGCTCACTTTTCTAACTATCCGTCAAACGAGACGGAGAGCGCACGTCTCTGATTGGTCGGCCCTACAACCCGTGATCATATCCGGCTTCATGCCGCTATCAACAGAGAAGTAGAATTTTGCAGAAGCAGATATGGATCAGTTTGAGAAACGTCTGGCAGACGAAGTACGAACATTTATATCATCCATCAGTGTCCCTAAAGGGTTAAACAAGAGCTGCATATTCGCTCGTCGTCTGCCTCGTCCTCACTGAACGGACGGACATTCAACAGACGCCGCTGTCTCCTCACTCCTGTTTAATTCTTTTTAACAACATTGTTTGTTCCTCGAGATCAATCTGTTCAAACTCAATCAAAATTCGCTCTGTCGGCCATTACTGAGCTGAAGCAAACAAACTTTGGTCGACCGGAGGCATTACTGCAGAAAAGTTATGCGCCCTCTGCTGTCCTGGTGGAGAATTGCTTCACAACACTGACGGAGAAGTAAAAATCAAAAACGTCTCCGTCAATACGTGTGCGTGTGAGCGCAAACGTGCTGTCGGAGAAGTATAAACCAGCCTTAAGATTTAGGTGTTTCTGAGCAGAAACAACGGTGCTAACATTTTTACCGCAGTGGTTTAAAACAGACACCAGGGGGAGCCAAAACAAGCAAAACTGCGTAGTATCTCATAAACAGATGAGTTAAAGTACACTGTGGACGTTTTTTTTACAACACAGTTCAGATTTTTAGGGATTTTTTAAATCAGTGTCCTTCTCCATCTCATTTCTCCTCTCCTAGTTCAGCCTATTTGCTATTCTTTTGAGTTTTTAAGGTTAAGACTCAAAGTAAAAAATAAAAAAAAACCCAACATTGATTTCAGCCCTGCAGAGCCTTTTTCTGTAAGTGATGAGCAGTTTCTTGAAATCAATTCAACACCTTACAGGGAGCCAGTGAAGTGAGGACTGCTATGTGAAACAGCAATAAAAGAAAAAAAATAAATCTACCACCCATAACAGAACCAAACATACATTCCTGGAGCTGGTTGACCAAAGCAGAGACAGAATCAAAGCAGAATATGAGCGAAACAATGAATTCTACTTGGTGAGTAGCTAAAAAAATACCTTTAGTAACGTCATCTTTTTCTGAAACTAATGATCTGCTTGGTTTGACTCCACTGTGGCTCTATTTTCAACACAGCTGACCGTACGATCCACTCTCTGGGACTCGGCAGCAGACTTTAGAATGACTTGTAATAAAATTTTGGGCAAAGTTGGCTCATCTGTGGCTCTTTTCACTTCCCTTCGCTCCCTGAGGCTCAAATATTTTTGTGGCATTGTTTGAATTTGTGTCCCTTCAGGGCACGCCATTTGTAGGCATAAAATTGTTGCTAATTGCCATTCAGATAACACCACTGGTGTGTCTTACTGAAGCACAGCAACCTCACTGACACTGTGACCTGGATATTAAGTGCTGGATGTGTCATAGCTCCTTGAAATTGAGGATTTAGGGGCAAAAGCTTGCTAAATGAAGCATCCTTTCTGAAGTTCTTCTCTTTCCTTGATGTCCAGCTCAGCCAGAATACAGTTAATGTTGAGCGTCTTTGACCTGTCAGATGCATTAATGTAATCCTGACCAGAGAGAGAGATTGGGTAATGATGATACCAGACATCTTCCCCAATAGAAGAGCATGCAGGTGGTCACTGAGACGGGGGCTGATTAAATGAAATGCAGACAGAGGAGATAAATGAGCAGAGAGGTGCAGCAGCAGAGCAAAATGAAAACAGGATATTTTAGATTGCATCAGTCATTTGATCAAACGCCTCACAGGGAAAAGACTTACATTTACCTCAAAGACCTTGTAGGTTTGAGATGACCTGCACAACAACCTCAAGGAACATTTTCTGCAATCAATTGTAAGTTGATCTGAACCATTGCATTCCAATGATTTAAATATTTTGAAATGAAGTTCCACTGATCTGATTTTTTAGGGCTGAGCGACGTTTAGTGGCGAGTTGCATGAAGCTGCAGATGCCTTTAGAGTGAAGCTCAGGGAAATTTCCAATAAATCCACATTTCACGGTGTGCATATGACATAAATCCTTTCCAGCAGCATTCTTAGAAGTAATTATTGACCTGTCAGCCAGCATGCTTTTCCCAGCAAACATAATTTTGTTACTTGCTGAATCAATCCGAGTTAATCTGTGGATCTGCTGGACAGATATGTTCTCTGATCTTTGGTTCACACGCCGTCCAGCTGCTGACGGAGAGACTTTCCTTTGAAACATCTGTTTATTGTTTCTGTGCATTCATCAGAGGGATTGCTGTCGATTCGCTTCACACTACCCGTGCAGATTCAAACACCTCAGTCACACGCCTCACATCTGAAACACTATTTTAACACTCGCGTGTATTTATAGAGCCGCGTTAAAAGGCTCGTCTCCTGCCTGGTGGGGAAAAAAAGGGGCTTTTATTAGGACTGATGCAAAAGACAGCATTCTTTAAAACTATGAAACGCTTGTCTGACGGCGTGAGTGGAAGAAGAAAGGAGAGCAATGAGAAGTGTTTGTCTGTCTTCTGATAAATTAATGTTAACAGAAAGGGAGAAAAAAGTACGAAACACTCAGCGTTTTTCTGCTTTCTCCTCTCAGCACAGTCACACGTTTTGTGTCAACATAATTCTCGTAAAAAATGAAAAACTAATTGTTTTTAGTTTGCACAAGAAGAAAAAAACTCGAGGGAAAATTGCAAGAAGGATATTTCATTTCCTTTTCTCCTGTTTTTGCTGCAGGCAGATGATTGTTTTTACAATAATGAAGACAAAGGCAGAATGTGCTCAACGTGTTTGTTGGGATGCACCAATTCAAGGTGTATTGACTCATTTGTTGCGTCTTTATATGTGACGTTTGTTGGATAGTGGCTCAGAGGTAAAAACATTTGTAAGATAAGTCAGCTTATAACAGAATTACACACAAGATTATGCAATTAACACACACGTAACAAAATAAGTTAGCTTTTAAGTTGATGATCCTCAAAACCTTTAGGAAAATATTCTATGGATTGACAAGACACTTTTGAGAAGGTGTGTGTCCTGTTACATCTGGAGTAAGAGTTAACAGCGTTTCAGAAAAACAACATCCCGACAGTAACACATGATGGAGGTAGTGTGATGGTCTGGGACCTGAAAGACCAGAACCATGAATTCTGCTGTAACATCCTGAATGAGAATGTCTGACCATCTGCAGCAGGACAATGATCCATAGCAGCAAGTCCACCTAAGAAAAACAAAATGAAGACTGTGTCCTAGTCAAAGTCCTGACCTGAATCTGACTGAGATGCTGTAAAGGCCTGTCAAAGACTCATTCTTGATTGCAGCAGTTGCTGCTAAATGTGGCCCAACTAATTATTTAAAGTGTTTGCAAACTGTAAATGTGCAGATTTTGTGTAATAACCCTTTAACTGAGTACTCACTGTGATATTTGCTTCATCAGTTCATCTAAAGGACTTATTTGAGGTCTGTTGGCTTATCGACTTTGTCAAACTGCATCCACACCGAAAAACAATAAACAGAACCTCTGGGATCCCGACTGTGAAAACACACCTGTTTATTGGATTTGTTTTGGACCTGTTGATAGTAAAAGGGGGGGAAAACAGAGAGGTGATCTGAGGGAAAGCAGGAACTAGACGTTGACAGGATGAAGGTGAGTATTACAGAGAAAACGGGAGCAAAAGTGGGCTGGGAGAGAAGGAGGGGTTGCGCTGAAGTGAAGGAGAGGGAGGAGAGGCAGGGAGGCAGGCTAAATCCTCGCACCATTATTACCCGGACGCACATGCAGCCCCTCCTGTGATGGAGTGAGAGGGGGATAGAGAGAGAGAGAGAGAGAGAGTGCAGAAAAGATGGAGTTACAGAGCGAATGGAAAGCAGGATTACTGGTGTGACAGCACAGGCAGATGAGTGGCAGTGCAGCGGTGAGGGAGAAACTCTGGTGGAAAAGAGGAAAAAAAAAACAAATCAGTGCAACAGGATGAGGACCTGCTAGTGCACAGCCGGCCCGACCTCACAGAGCTGCCATCTGTCCCACTATTTTCTCTGTGTTCCTGACGCTTCCAGCATCCACCAACATCTGGATCACCTCACATCCATATGGGAAGGAGGGCAAGAGGGGGGAGCAAACCCAAATCTTCTCCTCCCCTCATTCTTTTTGGGAACAGAGGACCCGAGGAGCATCATCACTAAGGGGGATCACTCAGAGGAGTTTCAGCTGGACCAAAGGTGGGAAACTTTTCTACAAACATGCTTTGGACCTTTTCTCGTCTGTTTGGAAGAATTTTTTAAAGTTTCCATGGATCTATGAGTAAGGAAAAAGAGAAAGAGGAGGCGGATGGGGAGAAGGGAAAAGGGGGAAGCATCACCGTCGCCGCTGATGAAATGTTCCAAAGGTTTATTTCACTGAGGAAACATTTTATCACTCTCCCTCCCTCTCCTCCTTCCCTCCTCTCATCCGAGCAGCGGGGAGCCTGAAGGATACAGACGGAGAATCAAAAACAGCTCCTGCTGAACGGGACTCCCACACCTCTCGTCTTCTTTCACCCTCCTTTCCCCCCCTCCACCCATCACTTTCCCTTCCTGTCCCATTTTGATACCCTGTCCTCACCTCCATGACCACTTGTGAATGTGATGCACGCAGAAAAAGAGACGGGGAGCGGAGCAGCCAGACAGAGAGGTTTTTGGAAAAAAGGGGAGCTCACATACTCTTGCTGTCACGCTGTGAAGTCCTCCAGGGGAGTGTGCAGATATCAAAAGCTGCCACACATACACAGAGACACTGATAAACAGTCTCGCGCAGAGGCTCGGTGTAAATGTGGACTCCTACAGGTGCTGAGAGGGGAGAGAGGCAGGTGAAAACCAGGTGAAGTCAAAAAGAGATTTGAGGATAACGATGGAGCAGCGGGAGATTAAGCTGGATGACAGCAGAAGGCACAGGTAAGTCCGCCTCCCATCATCCCTCAGACACATATTTACACATAATCCATCACTTAATCTGATCTATTGTCAGGAATCCATGGTGCAGATAAGTGGCAGGGATGGATAAAGATAGAAGCACAGCGAGTAGTCACACTTTCAGCTTCCATAAGTGACAAGTTTCCTGGAGAAAAAGCTTGCATCTGTTGCTGACAGAAACAGAGCAGCGAGTTATAATGGAACAAGAGATAATGTGAGAGACAATATTAGCATTTATACACAGAGGTTAAGAGCTTATTTAGAGTCTGATAGTGTGTGTGTGTGTTCCACCTGTATGAATGTTTTCTCGGTGTTTCAGTTGTGTATTTGCTGTTGGATTATAATCTGTAGCATATATAATCTGTGTTTGTTCCCCAGCTTTCTGCTCCAACATTAAAATATGATACTTATAAATAATAGTCAGTCTTTTTTCCATAAACCAGTGGCTCCCAGAGGTCCCGCCCCCCCTCTAAATCTACAAAGAGGTCACATAATATTTCATAAAAATTTTTTTTCCACTATATGATGTGCAGGGTGCTGAGTACTTATCAGATTTCCTTAAATTGCTTGAGTTTGTGCTGGATTTTTTCACTAAAGGTTCACAACACAGGTCTGGAAAAGGCTAATGAAAAGTTTAAAAAGAAATTCACATGTTGTTGGAAGTTAAAGTTACATTTTTTAACACCTAAGTTTAATAAATAGTGTGAAATATAACACAGCCTGCATGATTGCTTCATTGCAATAATAAATGCTTATTGACACTCCTATTGTTCATGTCACATTTGAAAGAAATGAGCTTTAATGCTCTAAAAGTACTTAATGTGATCCTGTTTCATTTGATGATGATTGCTTAATTAAACAATAAGCTAGTATATCTGAGATCAGGTCTGCTTAAAGTTATATTTGTCATCCAGTCTTTAGGAAACTTGTCATGCATATATTACATATTTATTTACAAAACCTGTTTTTATGTAATTTAATAAAAGAAAAATGTTTGGAAAGTACAGTTGTCAGATCTAGAACACTGTATCAGAGGAAAGTACAGCTTGTCAGATCTAGAACACTGTATCAGAGGAAAGTACAGCGTGTCAGATCTAGAACACTATCTGAGGAAAGTACAGTATATCAGATCTAGAACACTGTATCAGAGGAAAGTACAGCGTGTCAGATCTAGAACACTGTATCTGAGGAAAGTACAGCATGTCAGATCTAGAACACTGTATCAGAGGAAAGTACAGCGTGTCAGATCTAGAACACTGTATCAGAGGAAAGTACAGCGTGTCAGATCTAGAACACTGTATCAGAGAAAAGTACAGCGTGTCAGATCTAGAACACTGTATCAGAGGAAAGTACAGCATGTCAGATCTAGAACACTGTATCAGAGGAAAGTACAGTGTGTCAGATCTAGAACACTGTATCTGAGGAAAGTACAGCATGTCAGATCTAGAACACTACCAGAGGAAAGTACAGTGTGTCAGATCTAGAACACTGTATCTGAGGAAAGTACAGTGTGTCAGATCTAGAACACTACCAGAGGAAAGTACAGCGTGTCAAATCTAGAACACTGTATCATAGGAAAGTACAGCATGTCAGATCTAGAACACTACCAGATGACAGTACAGCGTGTCAGATCTAGAACACTACCAGATGAAAGTACAGCGTGTCAGATCTAGAACACTATCAGAGGAAAGTTTAGCTTATCCTGGCTCCAGATTATGATTATACACGTATTCAAAATAACAAAAGACACTTGGTTAATTTAAACGGCAATGTTTGCAACACAACTTACTATTGAATGCACTAATGTAACCTTCTCTATGAAGAAATTGCACCAAACACTGTTTGTAAAGAGATGTCTGACAGCATCGATGAACAATATTACTTTTGACCTTTAAGATTGATTGATCTCTTATACCAGCAGGTGGTGTTGACCAATAAAATGTCAGTAACATATTAAGTGAGACAGACAGACAGACAGACATACTGCACCTCAGAGATGGGTCAAATGCAGAGAACATATTCCACTACATTGTACTGTATGTATGTATGTATGTGACCACAAATCCTCTTTCCCTTGTAAATATGAAACTTTTGATATAAATTGTCCCCATCATTTGAAGGCTTTGGGGATAAGTTGCACTCCTGTTACATCAGAAGATACAATATAATTAATAATGGATGAAGTTAAGTTGCTTAAGAAGATGAACCCCAGAGCTACAGCTGGATAGAACTCAAATATTATTTTATCTACTAACTAGGAAAAAAACACAGCCCTCAGAAGGAGATGTTTTTTGGACGTGACCAGAGCTATTCCCTGCTGGATGGATGACTCAGTGAACCCTCATTGGCTCATTCTTTTACTGTAATAGGTTGCTAAGCTTGTAAAATTTTAAAAGTAATGTGACAGTTGGATTGAACTGGACCTGAAAGCCGACCGTTGTTTGGTTAAACAGCGGTGAGAACTATGTGCTCCTTTACATGTTTCTTCTGTTTTTGCTTTTTTTGGTGACACTTAAATGTTTCAGCAAACCCATCTCAATAACAAACAAAAATATCAAAAATAATCGATCTCAAAACTTAATGCATTACTCTGGGCTGCAACAACTGCAATCACGCATTTGTGGTAACTGGTAATGAGTCTGTCACATCACTGGAGGAATTTTGCCACTCTTTTTTGCAGAATTGGTTTAATTCAGTCATTAGAGGGTTATCCATGAACAGCCTATTAAGGTCAAAGGTCAAACATTCTCCTTCAGGATTTTCTGGTAGGCAGTAGAATTCATGGTTCCAGGTCCTGAAGCAGCAGAGCAGCCCCAGACCGTCACACTACCACCACCATGTCTGACTGTTGGGTTGATGTTCAATTCACTTATTTACACTTTCCAAAACATTTTCCTTTTGTCTCGTCAGTTCACAGAACATTTTCCAGAAGTCTAGGGGTCACTGAGGTGTATTTTGGCAAACGAGAGATGGACACTTCTGTTGTTTTTGATCAATGGAGGATTCAGCCTTTGAACTCTCCCACGAAGGTCCATTAAAAGGACCATCGTGGGAGAGTTTACCTTCGTCTTTGACCTTTGTAACCAGCCAAAACAAAGTTTAGACCTCTTTTTGCCAAGAACAATACATGTCTTATAATAAAAAGTCTCAGTTCCCTCAGTGGTTTCTAATAAAAGTCTGTTTCTAATCTATTTTTAATTGATTCCAATTAGTTTGAAGACACCAAGAGCTGGATTGACATGATCCAGCTCCTCTACTAACCTTTGGGTCATGTTTTGCCCATGTGTGCATTTTAATTCACCCACTTACTTAACTGACCTCCAAAGTCCTGCTGGCACTCATTACTAATTCAGTTACTGAATTTTAATCTAAGTGACGATTTTAACAGATAGTTTTAATTAATCCCAAGAACTCCACAAACCGGCAGTCAAAGTGACATAAAATGGTAAAATCACATTTTACAGTGTAGAAATGTATTTATTTTGCAGAATACGTTTCATTAAAAACGTCAAAATCAAAGCTATGATTTCAATTACAGTTGAATAAATCAGTGAAGCCTTTTCATCACCCTCTTTTTCCTGAGGTCATCATCAAGTTGTTTAAATTAATTTTGCGTTTGACAGTTAACAAACCAATCATCCTGAGCCAGAAGCAGCCCTCAGTCAGCGTCAGTCAGCTCACTAGTTTTTATTTTCTGCTTTGTGGGAGACGTGATGGAGACAAGCTGACATGCAGCTCTCACAACCTCGCGCTCACATAGGGTTAACGTCGTCACTCAACCCTCCAAATGTAAATTAAACCCACAATATGAATAAATACGTGTGTCACGCTTAACCCCGCGGGCTTATTATAAACCGTATCGCATAACGTCTGCCACAAGAATTCATCATAATTAGGATTTTAACTGCTAACACTGTAACCCCGTCTCCCCAGGGGTTTTCTCCCCTCACACATAAAGATTTGACAGCTTTACAGGAAATCGTTGCAGGCCAGACGTTATCGTCTGAGATGACTGACGTTGACAAGGTGAGAGGATTGCTAAATCGGCTTGGGTCTCTGCCACTCAGATGTTCACCAATAATAAAAAAAAAAGAAAGGTATCAAAAACCAAATCTGTGGCAGCGTCTGTTTGAAATTGACACAAAGACAGTACATGTGTAATATCTGGATTAAATAAAGTCATCTACATCCGTTAGAAACTCCACAGATAATAAAACAATTACTTTTTTCTTTTACTTTTAATTGATCTAGAATTCCAAGGAACTTGGCATTAAGGATAGAAACCACAAGGAGGCAGACTGATATGCAATGTTTGTTTAATCAAAATAAAACAAAGGGTCTATAGTGGCCATAATTCCAGGATGTCAAAATTAAAGGCACACTATGCAGTTTTGGCTTGCTTTTAGCACCCCCTAGTGTCTGTTTGAAATCACTGTCGTAAAAACGTTAGCATTGTCTTTGCTCAGAAACACCTAAGTGTTGAAATGTCTCCTCAGCCTTCATTGCTTTCCACTGGAGCGGTTCATCACTCATTCAAAGAAATCAGCTGTGTTCAAGCAGGGAGAGATTAAAAAAAAGCAGGAATCATGAGCTACAAACACTCTGGTGCTAGCATATCGGCTAGCCATGTTGGGTTAGCCTGAAGGCTAATTTAAACTCCATGAGAAGCAAGAACTTTGTTCTCGTTGGGGGGCTCAGAGAAAAAGAAAAAAGTTTGTTTTGGCAGGGACCAATCATATTCCCCGAGAAGTCAACTGCCAAACTCCTTCAGCGATGTGTCATACAGGTGTGCGTATCAGGTGTGTGTGTGTGTGTGCAGATTAAACCAATCCGACCTGTGATGCTGGTCCCGGTCCAGCCATGGACCAGCACGCCTGGACCTGTATGCCTCCTCAGATCCTTTGGCGCACAGCAGCCATTTAACTTCTGCACCGGAGAAAAAGTTACATCAACATCAACCGCTACCACACTAATCACGCTCATTCTCACTTGCTGACCAATCACAGATGTTCTTGGGCACCCTGCAGAAAAAGTTTCTGCTCAGCTGATGTGTATAAAAACAAGCCGCAAGCGCTGTCGAACAGGGGCTGCGAGAACAAAATAATGACATTTTTGTTCTTGGAGACCCCCAGTGACAACAAAGTTCTTGCTTCTTGTGGAGTATGAATTGGCCTTAAGCCTCGCGAGATACGTGACTTTGTAAGGCATCAGGACACGGAAACTCAGAAGTTGCAAACGCGGTATCCTGGACACAAGCAGCAGTGATTTTTCATTAACCCTGTAAAGGGTCACTTTTAGCACAAACTGGCTCAAGAAAAAGATTTTAAAATATGAAAAAGTTACATAGTGTGTATTTAACATAACAAAATAAAGGTGCCAAAGGTGTGTCACATTTCTCACACGCTCTGACTGAGGGAGACCAAACTGAGAAGGGTTCGAGACAGGCTCCAGATACTCCAGACTTAGTGAAGGCAAACATTTCTCTAATTTTATGAATGTTAAAACAACAACAACTTCCCAAAGTGCTGGCTTTAGTTCCAGAGCACAACACCTAAAAATGGGATAGTATGATTGCTCTTTCTGCAAAAATGAAAGAAGGAGACATTTTATTCTATATCAATCTTTGTTCAGTATTGGGATGGAAACTGTAATTTCAAAGACACAAACCTCCATAAAAGTCCAGTATTTGACTCTACAGGCTCTCCACCTTAAACACGGACTTCAGGTCTATGACCTTAATGAGGTCGTAGACCGAAATACCTGCAGGACAAAAGTTCTGAGTGGAAGGTCAGGAGCTACAACCAGAAACAGAAGAGAGAAACCTGGTAGAAGACATTTTAAAGAATGCTTTGCTTCTCAAAAAACTATTTACAGCGTGCAAACTCACAACAAACGAGATAAAGTATGCAGAGAGTTTGACAGTTTAACAAATTAGATGAACTCACCCGAAGCAAATTGTATCATAGACTGATATGTCAATAATGACAGAGAATTATCTGGATGACAGGTAAAGATTAGCCAGATGTGATGAAGTCTGCAGAAAAATCTTGCAGCGTGCTGAATCACGAGGTATGCAGAGTGCATAGGGTAAAAAAAAACCCCACAACAATCAGACCAGACTGAAAATTGTGTAGTCTAAGCTTGTCTTAAGTGGATGGAGGAGGGCGCTTCCTGGCCAGGTGGGAATTTCCAGGATCCGTTCGACTAACACTAGAAGGACAGCTACAGAATAAATGCTCACATTGGGATTTTGTAGATCTCAAGTCTGCATAAATCAGCTCCAGAGATTTTGGATGTTTCATGCAGCTGTCAGAGCTCCGAGCCTGCGGTATGTTGATGAGCGGATGGCAGTGTGTTATATTAATACAAGCCTGCTAATTCCAGATCCCTAATTAATGTACTCAAATCAGGTGCAGGGGAAAAAACAAGGCTCGAGACAGACGCGTAGATTATTCTGTGATGAGGCTCATCCCATCAGCTAGATCCTCTCCACTCATTTCCTCTTCAGGATTCAGGATACAAGGACACCATCATATCTCAGCTTAAAGGTTGAAGGACTGAGGGGGTTTTCTGTTTGTGTGGTGTATTACATAGAGATAAAAATGCTTGTTTACACATCTGTTCTAATATTTAGCCTAAAGTGTTCAAAATCTTTTTTGGACATTAGATAGTCGGACCAAATATTTCCCCATTTTTATCCAATCAGAAACTAGAAGTCAGAAAATCTATGAATCTTTAGTGATTTGTTGCAGTTAAACAAAATCTTTGCTTAAATGTTGTCATTTTTGACAGAATTCCTACCCATACCAAGCAGATCAGGTGGTATAATTTGTGTTCATCCCTCCTGAGGATGAATCTGGATCTGAGTAGTCATGTTGCTGCCAGTAAAGGTGCAGATCTGAGCTCCAGTCAGAGAGTTTATCCCACGTGTTTGAGCTGCAATCCAGTTGGAAATCTCCATAATAATAGAAAACACAATCTCTCAGGGAAAACGCTCACAAAGACGATTTTAGGAAAGGAAATGTGCAAGACGTCATAAAAAAACCATGTCTTCTTGTTGATATTTATCTTACTTTGACCTCTTTTTCTCTGAAGCACTCGTGTTATTTGAAATATCAAGATTCTGCAATGTGAATGTTGTTGTGTTTGTTTGAATTTCATGTTTATGTTATGACTTCTAGCAATCTGGAGCAGACTCCTACTTTCTACACACATGCTGCTTGTGTTTGGCCTCATTATGCTGCAGTTTCTCAGAGATTACACTGTGAAATGAACATTTGACCTGATCCCCCGGCAAATGAGCATTTATCAGTTTTCTCACCCTCCGTTTGCATGGTTAACCTCCATGTTTAGGTTTAATATCTTGATTTAAATGGTCACTAAAGTCATCTTGTTTCTGGACCTATCATGATACAAATCAGCCACGCTCCAAACTAATTGCTCTTCTTGAGTCCCTGTCAACTATTTGTGTTTTTACCATCTATAAAAGTCACTTCAGATCATTTACTCTTTACTCGTGATTGAAAAGCAAGCATTACTGTAAAGTCATGAGGATTTGTCAGCACAGCAGCGAACAATGAGACTTGCATTCAATGTTGCACATTAACATGAAAGAGATAAACTGTTTTTTGTTGCATTATTTTTTCACTAATGTAACAAAAATACAACAGATTTTTTCTGTATTTAATAAAGATATAAGTATATAAATATAAATAGATGCAGATATAGAAAAGGTATCCGGATCTGGCTCCTGTTTATTCAGTGGATGTTCCAGACCAGGGCTGGTCAATTACAAACCTGAAAGGGCCAGATGACTATCCATGCAGAAATCCGTGGGCCAGTCGACGGGTCGGGAGGGATCTCCACTTCCTGGAGCAGCACAAGAGATGCGATTGGCCTGTGGAGTGGGGTGGGGAGTAGCTGCCTGCAGTAGCTCCACTTCCTGAAGCTGTTGCGGGAGGCGTGGAACCATTTCGCAGTGGATTTTATGAAAGACTGACAGTTTGGGGGGACACCGTAATTGGCTTGAGGGCCAGAAATATTGAGTACCTATACCAAATTTGGGGGAAGGGGCTAGTTTTTTAGAGGCACATTATAAAACCAAAAAACTACAAACATTGTTTTAAGCAGTGGCGGCTGGTGAAATTTTTTTGGGTGGGACGCATTTTTGCTAGTCAGTTTTCAGATGCGCAAAAAAAAAAATCACATATCACCACTAGGGCAGGGAATGATGCAAAATATTTTCATCTGACTGAATATTTTGCTGGTAAAAATCCCTAGTACCACCAGTTCTCTAGAAATGTGGAGCTGTTAGGTCTAATTCTACACATAAAGAAATCATAAAGTCTTCATAAGGAGACCTTAGAATAATATCAATATAATCAGATACAAATAAAAATAAAAAACAACCACAATGTGGTCACAACAGAAGTTGTAAAAGTTTCAAGGAAAAAACAACCTGGCAAAGTCAAAAACATTACTTATTATTCACAATTAGCTTTCTACTGACACCACAAACAAATAAATCCATCTCTAACTAATACAGTCAGATAATTAATGTTACAATTCAGACAACAACCACTAACCAAGCAAGTCATGACAATCAGCTCAACTAATGAAGTGAATTAACAACAAAATAAAGTCAAATAAACTGATAAGTTCCATCAAACCCAGTCAGACCAAACTTCCTTAAAACGCCATAATAATTTAATGAAAAGTAGAGAAAACGCATGAAAAACGGGCTAAACTACATAAACCAACGTATTCAATCAGCAGTGCCTGTATTTCTCTAATATTCGGCGGACACCTCAACAAACAATTGTCGCTATTTAAGGTATAAATTCACTCATCAGGACTTAGCGCTGCTAGCCACGGCTAGCTCCACCTATGGGGTTATTGAATGGGAAAATCCGTGACAGACACATAGTCATTAAGAAAAAGAAACAAACAAACGAAGTCACTCACCATTGAGTTGATGAAATCAGGACAAATGGAAACATTCGGCTTCTTTTCACAAGCAGGAAAGAAGGATTCTTTGGTCCATTTTCTACCCTCCATTAAAAAGAGAGCCAGAACTTCCGGTTTCGGTCTGAGCAACACTCCAGTCTCCTGCCGTTGTGCGCATGTCACACAGGGACGCTGAAGACCTGCGTCCCGAGCGATCTCCTATTTTTTGCACTCAGTGCGCATGCGTCAGGAAAAAATTGCCAGTGCGCATGCGTCAGGAGCAGAAAACAATGCGCTATGTTGGGACGGCGTCCCGTCCAGACATGCGCAGTAGAACCCAAAGAAACACGACCTATCGGTCCAGTAAAAAATAGTAAGAAAACCTTTCTAAACTACACCTAAATGCAGATTATACACAGCACTTATTGTATATATAATGGATGGCTCGTTTAGTTTTAGTTTTATGTTAGTTTTTTATATTTTGTGATCCTATTTCTCTTGGGACTGGTGGGGCGGTGCCCGAGCGCCCCCTATGGACGGGCCACCACTGGTTTTAAGTATCTAAGCCTGAGAGTCAGCAATAAGCAGGGGGGCCAAACTTGCTGTTTGGGGGCACTGCCCCCCCCCCCCCCCCCCCCCCCCCCCCCCCCCCCC
>SSNR01000323.1:485647-521767 GCA_006937965.1 Callopanchax toddi
CCCCCCCCCCCCCCCCCCCCACGGCTCCCCTAGAACCACCCCTGTGATTATTCATATAGTTCTTGCTGCTATATGTTCAAACGTTCATTTTCTCACGTTTAGTTGCAGTTCGTTATTTGACACTTTGAAAACACCATGGTTGCATGCAAGTAAGTGACTTTCAGGCCAAAAATACAACATGACTACTTTTGATATCTTTACTTTGAATGATGGGAACTGAGGGGGAAAGTTAATCAATCATTTTGTTAATGGGCCACCTTTCTGACTATCCTCTGTAACAAATCCTTCAGTATGTTTATATATTGAATCTATGATGCTGATAAAATGGCAAAAAGTCTTTCCTAATATACCGTTTATACTAGAAAACATCCTCCGACAACATAAAGCTAACTACTCTTAAGCAAAGGCTGCTCTCTAAATCCAACCGCTTCTAATAACAAAAAATTAATTTCTTCAAGGGTTCAAATCATATGTTATGGGCATCTAAAGCTCAGGAGCTTAAAATCTTATTAAGATGAATGATTGATGTTCCAGGAGCATGGGGAGTGTTGGAGGGGTGGCACACGTTTGACCCAGTGCTGCTTTGAATCAAAGCTGGAATGTTGTTCATTAGCAGCAGGTCTCTGATGGCCACAGATGAAGCCGAGCACCTCATCCAAATACGAGCGTGTATGTGAAGATCTGTTTTTGTTTTGCTTTATAAAATCCCGCCTGTCTTTACTAAAGGTTCAAAGGTATCGATCCAACGAGGAGAGATCTTCAAACGGCAACTGATCTGTCAAAGGAGCTTAAAATGCAGACAGGGACGGATGGGAGATCCATTTAATACCAAGATCCAGTACTTTACATGATGTTTTATTTAATGACTTGTGTTTATTTGTGCAGTTTTTTCCCCAAAAATATCTGACAATGCTTCTTGGCAACACATTTAAAATGTTGAGAGTCTGTTTGTGTCCCTTAAATGTAAGATTAGGAAGGAAAATGCATTTATGGATTAGTGAAATTTGTTCAAATGCTTTATTCTTCTATCAACTTTTATTTGGCATCATTTATTAGATTAAAGTTTATTAATGTAACAGTTTATTCTATAACACACAGGGACCTCAGTAGCTAGAAGAGTTAAACTTAGCCACAACAGAAACTTACAACAACAAAAGATCAACCAAACACAAAAGTTCTTACCCTTTTCTGTTAAATATATGATTGATTATTAGCTATTTTGCCTTCCTTAAGAGAAATAAATAAATATTTTTTATAGAAAGAATAATAAAAAAAGGAAGATATCTCTATTCACACACACACACGCACACACACACACACGCACACACACACACACGCACGAGTGTGTCTCTTCTATGTAGAGAGCAGAACAGAGCAGGAATTAAGGTGACGCTATTTCAGAGCCACATAAGGATTAGATCAGGATGAATAGACGGGTCAAAATCCCACATGTTAACATGCCATGATGAGGGTAACCATGGCAACAAAGAATTAAGTCATTTCAAACTAAACCATAGGTCTTCATGCACACATGTTCTATTTTTAAACTTTGAGCTGTAAATGTTTTCAGAGGAGCTGCTAATGTCCAGTCAGGGTCCGATCAGACACACGTATATCATGTTTTAATTTTGATATTTTTACACAAGAAATAGAAAAAAAAATTTTTTTTTTAAAGTGTAAAATAAATCCCTTAGATGAAGTAACCGCAAAGACTCTGCAATTTAGCATTTCATTGTGGAAACCAACGCACACTTTGACATAAAGTGTCTGGAATATGCATCATCTCTCAATTCAGAAATGCAAGCAACTCAATCCATCCATCCATTTTCTGTAGCCGCTTAGTCCTCCACAGAGGGTCGCGGGGGGAGCTGGTGCCTATCTCCAGCGGTCAAGGGGCGAGAGGCGGGGGACACCCTGGACGGGTCGCCAGTCCATCGCAGGGCCAAAATACAGACATTTAATTTTAAAACAAGGATGGAGTGGTTCCGTTTTTTTTTTTGAAGACTTCATAACCTATTTAATCTAATGGTTTATTGAACTTGACAGGTTAAATACAGAATGGCATCAACAGTTTGGGAGATTTTCCTGAAAAAGCTACATTTTATGAGCCGAAAGGAGCCATAATTCAGTAATGAACAACTAAAATAACTACGAAACAACAGACTCGTGAACGATAATGGAAGCGATAAATGAAAACCAAGGTTTACATGTACTGAGACGACAAACAGGGTAGGGGAGCTGAGCCACAACGCACAAGGACAAAACATAATTAAACAGAAGGCAAGGTTTAAGAGGACAGAATCACACAGAAAGCAAGGTGAACGAACAAAATAAAAGACAGGAAACATAAAGCATGAAATAATGGGCCTGACTGCAGCATGAATATGAAAGTTCTGAAACAGAACAGACTAAAAGGAAGCCTCAAAGTCAGAAAACAGCTAAAATATTTAAATTCCTTTAGTTTCTATCTCCTAAAAATATTTAGTGAAACATTTAGATAACATGCTAAAGGTCTGGGAGAATAAACGGTGCTAAAACCAATAAATCATCTAAAGTCAAATTAGACAGACTAGTTTTCCCTCCTCATCCTTTTTTTGACTCGTTTTTAATCATTTTTCATTGGACTAGAGTCTGTCACTGCATGAGGTGATAGGTGGACCCTACAGGTTGCACAGAAAGTCCAACTCCACCAGGATCAATATGCATCCTTTCCAGAATGTTTGCTGTGTCTCCCAGCTCAGTCTCAAGAGCATGGAAGAGATTCCAGGAGACAGGCTGTTACTCCAGGAGAGCTGGACAGGACTGCTGGAGGTCCTTAACCCATCAGCGGCACTACAATTAGCTCTTTTGTGCAAAGAGGAACAGGACGCACCTTGTTCAGGAGCTCAGTGATGCCCTGGTCAGGATCTGGATTGAGGTACTTCAGGACACCATCTGTCATCTCATAAGGAGCATGCCCCGACGGTATCAGACTGCACACCAGCAGGTGGGGGGGCTTAACAAACTGAGAACAAATTTGAGTTGCTGCAACGACATTTCAGCTAACTGAACTACTGTGCTGCAGCAGTTTTAAATCTCGTTCAATTGAACAAATGACAGTTTGCTTTAATAAAAATCAGTATTTCAACTCATTAAAGGGTCGATGTGTTTATTCATGAAAACTGAACGAAATTGCGGTTACGCAAATTAATGACATTATTGTGCACTAATGTGTCAATATTTAACTAAATTAAGATGTAGCTTTTTTTTCCACTTTGCACGTTTTTGATGATAGATTGATGAAATTGCACCATGTTGGTTGTAGTAATGTAATATAATTCCAGTGATGAGGATTGAGGACCTGAGTGACAGTTTTGGCATCCTGCGTGCACTCTCTCTCTCTATGTGTGTGTGTGTGTGTGTGTTGCTGAATCAGAGATGTGTAGAGATGAAGAGGTGATTACAGTCATGACACTGGGGCTTGGATTACGGAGGATTACACGCACACAGACTCTGACACACATACACTTTCAGATTTCATGATGACACATAAGAGTCTAAATGCGGAGCTAATACTGCCATACAAAAGGGTCAAAAAGAGGCAGAACACAAATAAGGGATGGATGTGTAGTGATGGATTATCATTCATGTCTAGAGCATAATAAAGGTAAAGCAGCTTGTATGTGTGACTGCTGCTCTCTTTATTGCTCCTCCCTTCCAGGCAGTAGGCTGCCATCATGGTCACTCACAGGGGAAGTCCTCCTCCTTCTCCTTGGCCTCCTATTTTCCTCCTGCTGCTCATCTCCCCGCTGCAGCCGCAGGCGCGCCCGCTCCTCATCCACTCCTCCATCAACGTGGCGGTGGTGTTCAGCGGATCCAGCTACCAGAATGAGGTCAGAGGTCGCCTCAGCGGGGAGAATTTCGTGGACCTGCCCGTGGTGGTGAGCCCCGTGACCGTGCTGGTCAACGACACCAACCCCCGCGACCTGCTGACCCACCTCTGCGACACGATGGCGACAGAAAAGCTGCACGGGGTGGTGTTTGAGGATGACGTGGGCTCGGGTGCAGGCGATCAGGTAAACATCGGGCGTTTGAAGAAAGCTTCCTCACCAGAGTCACGGTGTTCAGTCATCCACGTCAAGTACTAAAGCTAAAAACATTTATATGAAAAAAATAAATAAAAAGCTTTTTTTTCCTGTCAGCTTAAACCCCAAAGAGGAACTAAGGTGGTTTGGTTTCAAACTGTAGCAACGCAAAGTGACATTAAGGCAAATAAGCATGAAAACAGAGCTATTTTCTAAAAAAAATAAAATTATGTTAGGGTCATGTTGATAAAGAAACCCCTAATGATGACCTTTTAGTTGCTGCTTCTAAATGATCAAACTTCAATCACCAGCCCGTCTTAAAAGCCTCTAAAAATTAAAGTAAATGAAACCCCGCAAAGCAGAAGAAGGCCATAAGAATATAGGACCTCCCTATCAGGAAGCTGTTCCCTCCGTTCACAATGTGATTAGGAAATGGCATCTATCGAGGTCAAGTTGAGGTCTGGACCGAGGAAACCTTCAGAGGGAAGTGCTTGTAGGATTGGAAATCAAAGCCCCCATTTCTGTGCAAAAGACCTTCAGAAGGATTTCTGTGACTCTGAAGTGGGAAACGGCTCTGATGTGCAGCCACAACTGGAAAAATGTGAATTTGAAGCAGTCATGAGCAGAAAACCTCTCCAGCGTGCTCCCTGCAAACTCAGCATCAGAACCCTGAAATAAATCCACCAATCAGAAAGTCTAGATTTATACTAATTAGTTAATACGACCCATATGAGCTGTGTCTAGTTAGAAGAGGAGCAGAATATTGATCCAAAATTTATCCTAAAATTCTACAAGATTAAACCAACTCTCTTCAAAACGCACGCCGAGACACATTTAGACGCTGCAAAAAAGCATTCACAAGATTTAATGTTCTCCAAAAGGCGGTGTTATAAAAACTGATCATGCAGTGGGTTTAGTCAAGTACTAAAAACACAAAAAACTACAGTGGAAACACATTAAAGCATGATTTTTTTAAACCTTAGTCCTTCATGTGTTTCCTGCTCAATAAATACATTTTAACCTGTTTTTGGTTTCAGTACCATTTTGTTTGTAATTTACGGGATGATGGGGATTGTTTTTTTTTTTGTTAAAAACCTTTAAATAATTGCTTTCCCAACCATTAGCTTTCAGAACGGCCTGTTTGGAGAAACACTCTATAGGACTGATGAGCTAACAGCCAGGTTGACCACAATGTGTTGTCGTCGTTTTAAAAGAAAAGCTGCAATCGCCCTAATTTCAAAGCAGTTTCTGCACATTTTTTTTGGCAGAAATATAAAGAAACTCCTCCTTTCAACCCAAAGATATATTTGAATTAGTAAATGATTCAACACACCTGCCTTTTTGTTGCTATTTTCTATAATTCTAAATAATATATCACAAAAACATCAGCTAAACATCAAAGCACTGAGCTATTACATAAATCTGATTTAATTCATTATGTTCACATAATTTGTTTGTTATTATGTCAATCTTAACAAGAGCTAATCTCAAAGTGATTCATGATAAAAAAAAATTGTAATTAGCTATTGCATGAATTAGCTTCAAAACATATCATGTGTTTACGGTCAGGATAACTGCAGATTACCTTAAGGTGGAACAGCAGGGATGAACTTATTTTGGCATATTTGTATTTTTTCACCTGGGATCAATGTGGAGGTTGTCATCCATAGTTTCCACTTTTAATCCCTTCAAACTTAAACTCTGATGCTAGAAATTCACGATCAGGTGTTTTACTGAAACTGGCAAATGTAGCGTATTATAACCTGTTTTTATTGTTTATAATAGCACACACCTCTGCAAGATTATTAGCTTTGTAGGTTTTACTCTGAGCTGTGCTAAGATACCCTCGCTAATCTAATGGTTATGCAGGAATAATTCTTAGGTTCTGGAACATTCAAAGTGAGTAATTACGCACCTTATACTTGAAAGATGTAAACCTGAGGCAGACGTAGACTACACAAGTTTATTAAACGAACAGACTGAGCGAACGAACAGAGATATGAGGTAGGAAGTTAACATCTTAGGGAGTTTCTTCTGATGGGCATTAAGTTGAGAGTTTAATGACGAGAGCCTGTGATGTATTCTGGCTAGGGAATTACCTAAACTAGTTAGGCGGGGAGTTTGGAGAGTAAGTTAACTGGAGTGTTACTTATAAAAAAAAAGCCTCTGTTACCAGAAGGTGGTTTACCGGCTGAGACCGCTCCGGGATCCCCTCGGCGTGGCAGAGGAGGGTCGTCTGTGGGTAGGGTTGCCCTGACGTCCCTCGGATTCCCCGAGGTGTCAGATGAAGCCGCCCCAAGGCACGGAAGAGTCCGCGAGTCGGTCAGCAGTTCTATATCTGGCTGGGAGAGGAGGCTAGCAGTTTCTTCCCCATGGCAGGTGGAAACGGAAGCAGACGGATGATGTCTAGCTTCAGTTCGGGGGAAACGTCATCGACCTTTAAACGGGGGTTGAAACCCGCAGGGAAAGTCGGCACCTGAGCACACCGTGTAACGGAGAAAACGGTGCGCTTCTTGTCTCGTTGCTGGCCGAACGAGAACTGAGGACTTCCGGGCTGGAAGCCTCAACCTGGATTCTTTTTGACGCGTGGACCAATAGGATACGAGCTTACCAAGTCACATGGCCCTCGTCATTAAAGATCCCAGTGCTTAACCCCTAAATGGATTATTAATATGATTGAACCTTTTAGCAAAAGTAGAAACATGAAATAATACTGATGCAGAATCAACATTCATTAATACTGGAAGAAAATGCATTAATCATATTAAGACATTTCTGGACAGTGGATTAAGGGTGGTGTCCTTTAGAAGGAGACATCAAAGAGTCTTTAAGTTTAATTATTAACTAAAGAAGGTCTTGTTGTTTCTTCCGACACGACCGGGTCCTGGGGGGAATGTTGATTCAGGTTACCACATAATAAAAGAGTCATTTTAATCCAAGTTATTGGGAAAAAGATGGGTTATTGTAGTGATGATCACAGAGGTCAAGTTCAGAGGTCATAGCGTATTTGGCAACGCTACACAAAGCTCCCTGAAGAAGTCCCACGATGGTTAGAAATTAATTCACACACATTGTGTGACGCCCAGCTGTCACAGGAGGAAAAACAACAACAACCTCCTATCATTCTTCAAATTTAGGTATTTGAATGATTTTATAAATATTCAAAAATCAGTCCATTCATAATATCCACACGTATAAACAGCTCCATTTAAATAATCACATAATGCAAAATCTACAATAGTAGCAGTTAGCTCAGACTAGCCATTAGCTCATCAATCCTTTATTTCAGGACGCCATCAATGAGTGACTAATTATTTACCTTTACACAAATAAAATCCTTTTAAAAAAAGTCAAAATAATTTTTTTTACTTTTATATTTTGACTTCAGAACTCCTTCGGTGTCATAAAACTGCATTTTTGTTTTCAGGTGGCAGAAGTGGCACAAATCCTGGACTTCCTCTCCACTCAGACAGCTCTGCCAATTGTTGGCATCAGCGGCGGCTCTGCAGTTGTTATTCCATACAAGGTACTACTACCATACACTCAATTCATCACTGTATCGCCAAGCTGATGAAAACGAATCACTGCTGATGCAACAGTAATCGAGCATGCATAAAGAATGAAAATACATATTACTGGTGTGAGATAAGTTGTAATGTAAACCCTGTCAGGAGCGGCGCTCGCTCTTCACAGACCCCGTCTTACTCAGAACTCCTTTGCGTCGTCGTCTTCCGGCTTAAAACAACTTAAGTAGGTCAAACCTACTTTGGTGAGAAACTCACTGCATGCAAATATTTGGATATGAGCAATACAGATGGGCGAATTATCAGCGATGACTTCATCCTTCGACCCTCATTAGCTTGTTTAATCCCTGGCTGGGAAAAAATCGGAGGTGTTGGAAGGGGAAACTCCTCAGAAAGACGAGTTTTACAAGCGATCTGCGCTTCAATCAATCATCCCGGTGCACTAGAAGAGCAGCAGGTTTTTTCTGCGAAGATTTAGCACGTATCTCCTTGATGAATGGAGACGCGGCGCAGTGAGCTGTGTAGTTATATTGTAAAGAAGAGATTGATGACACCAGATGCATTCTTAATCTTTACTTCTTCTCTACTTTTGAGCTGGAAAATGGTTTCATCCCTTCTTCCTCTCTCACACTTCCCGCTCATCTGCCCTTTTTTTCCTTCAGTAGCTGAACTGAGCACCTTGTATTTATAGAACCAACTCCCATCACGCAGAAACACATGCAAATAGACCCTGTCACATATGAGAGCGCACACAGAGGCGAGTACTTTATTTCCCCCCCAGAATCCAGACTGAACTGAAGTAGCTGGTTTTGGGTTTCATCCTCCAGGCTACATTTTGTAAAAGCACGTTGCATTTATCAGCTTCCTGTTAATCAAAAGGTATCCACGGGATGTCACGTCATCTACGGGTATCAAACGAGGGGAGTTGTAGCTGCAGGAAGGTGATTGATTTACTGTATTCTGATGGCAAAGCGGGGATGGTTGAGTGAGTCGGTAAGAGGCTGAGAGAGGAGAAAGATGCTTCGATGAAGCTCGTCTGACAGCTGCCTTCAGGCAGTTTTACCGTCTCACTGATAAGTCTCCCCTCTCTCTTTTGTGAGTGAAATAGTAGTTCCTCCGCTTCTTTTTCTACTTCTGCTCCGTCCACCTCTCATCTTGTTTCTGATCCATTTCGTGCTTCTCTATAGATCCAACATCCCTCCACTCTGCCAGTTGTTGCTGTTATCATAGCGTACGTTCGTTGACTCTATCACTTCTCCTCGGTAGATTTAAGTTCAGTACGTTGTTTGTGCATTTGCCAAATCCCTTGAGGCTACAACTAAAGGTGAGCCAGAGGCCACCACTCCTCTGTGCAGTCGTGGAAATCCAGGATGCCATTAAATTGGTAATTAGACCCTCAAGGAAAGCTGGAGTCTCTATATCGAGTGCATTCAGCTCCAAATACAAACCAATCTGCTATCTTTTACCGCTTTTCTTCCATTTTTCATCCTGTTCCTTTCAGCTTTATTTCTTCTTTTCCTTTAAAGTTGTGTCCAGATGCACTTTTGACACACGTCTCCTCCGCTGGCTGCACAAGTATTTAAACAACCTGATGATCTTTGGGGTTTAATTTGCAGAATCGTATTATCCATCACTCTGGATGACCATTTCTCTGAAGATCTCAAAGAGACAGCAAAGAACAACACCTTGTCATCTGTGATCTTCGTGCTGAAGGCTTCACTCGGCTCGTTTTACGCTTTTGTTGTCTGCAAGAAGAAGGGAGCTTGTCAGAGGCGTCTGGCACAATGGGACAGGTGGATTGGACGAAGAAAGATGTATGCATGAGTGCACGATTCTCTTAAGGGATAAAAGAGCTCAATACTACTTAATTATCAATAGCCTGATGATGATGAATATCTTTGATGGTGGTTTTAAAAAGAAGCGGCCCGGGCCGCCTATTTATGGCTCCTGTCTCAGTGATCTCTTTCTATGGCGAACAACAAGGAAGGAGGGAACGAGACAAAGATGAAAAGATTGAAAGGAGGAGAGGAAGTGTGTCTTTTGTTGCGCGGCACATACATCAAGCAAGAGCAAAGAGGAGGAAATGAGAACGCGTGAGGAACAGCTGAAAAATAGGCATAAAGACTCCTCAATGTGAGCAAAGAAGGAGGAAAAAAGCGTCTCCCAGAGGAGCTGGAAATCATAGGATGAATGTGTTTCCTCTGTGTTCTCGCCTGGCAGTCGCTGCAGTGAGCTGGGTGATCTTTAGAGGGTGCTGCCTCCAGATGTCTGGTCCTGGGAGGAGGAGGAGGTGGTGGAGATCACCGCTAACAATGCTGCAGGGGGAAACAACAAAAAGCTTTCAAATGAAAAGCTAAACTTTGGTTTTTCTGCCATAATATTCCACTGTCTGATGAATTAACTCCTCTCTGTTGTGCGATCAGGATGACAACTGTCTCCGTTTGAACCAAAAAGTTATTTTGATGTGTGGATTGATCTTTAAAACCCAAATAAGCACAGAAATTAAAAAACATTAGGTCATCCTGATGAGTTGTTTCAAATATATAATCTTTTAGAAACGGCTTCATTTTTACAGAAAAAAAACTGTAAAATACTTTCTAAAAATCACATTTCTGCTGTGGTTTATTTCCCACAAAAAGCAAAGAATAATGATGTTTTAATGTTATTTCTTTATGTAGCTCAATCGTTCTGCTTTATGGGAAAACACAAAATATTTATAGCTAATAAACCGACTTATGTTGGCTTCTAAAAGATAATAGAGGCTGTTTGAAGATTATATTTCAACAGTTATAGTCTGAGGTGTGCTCTGAGTCAGACACATTTGATGCTTTTATTTTGACCTGATTTCTCCGTTTGTCCTTCTGTCCTCCCACCCCGTTACGTTGAACTCTCTCTTGGCCTTGTGATCCAGAAACTTCTCAAACGGGTCACAAGGAGCCAAGAATCTCTGCAGTTTTCCCATTAGGAACTGGAACCCCATTACCTCTAAGCGTAGCAGCAGGAGTCTAATTTTAATGAGGTGGTCAGTCAAACCGGTAAAACTGAGACACTGAGTCTAAGGTGAGAATTAGATAATTGCATGTGACAGTCTGTGACCAGGGGGCACAAAGGCAAAGGTTTCTGCTAAACATCCTCGCAGAATTAGAAGCTATTTTATACAATTTGCGCTAAAACATTATATTTTTAAAAAGATAATTAAACCAAATTATCTTGCGAACCTGGTTGTGGCTAACTTGACTGATTATTCCGTTTTTATACATTAGAATCTAGAGATTTAACCCTAAGCAGAGATGAAAAGTTTTACTTCTGATGCTCAAACCATTAAAATGTCTTTATAGGAGCTCTTAAAAAAAGAATCACATCACTTAATGTAAAACTACAAAGTCTAAGGAATTAAAATGATTTCATCCTGATACCTTATGAAAGGTCTGTGCATCCCTCCGTGGATCTGCCTCTCCAGATTAACACTGACCAAACCCACCATGCTGAACAGTGTTGGAGCGTTCACTGCAGCTTCTCCAGAATGTCTGTCACTTCAGCTCAAAGTGAACCTGTGAAAAAGCACAAATACCTGCCAAATCTGGTAATCTCTGGCTAAAGAGTCAACCTCCACAGCACAGGGCACACTAGAGGCCCTCAGGCCACCCTCATGAATTTGTTTCTATGGTTTGGTTAAAGGCATTCACACAGGTGGTCTGTTGGAGGTCACCTTGCCAGACTCTACTGATCCTATTCCTTCTTGCACAAAAGAGCAAATATTAGACCTGCTGGGTTAAGGACCTCTAATGACCCCGTCCAGCTCTTCTAGAGTAACGGCCTGTCTCCTGGAATCTCCTCCATGCTCTTGAGACTGTGCTGGGAGACACAAAAACCAAGTGTTGATGCGCCATCCTGGTGGAGGACCGTGGACTACCTGTGCATCCAGGTATTGCTTCATGCCACACTGACCCAATGGAAAACTACTGAAAAGTAGTCAAAAAAGATGAGGAGGGAAAATTTGTGTCTTTTATCTGCAAAACCATTTCTGTTTTGGGGTATTTTTCATGTTGCCCCTTTGTTGAACTTGTTAATTTCATTAACACCAAAACAGCAGACACTGATTATCATTAAATATCTTGAATCAATAGGTTTTATAGGGCAGAATTTACCAGTTGGATTATGCATCGACTCTGGAGGAGCTGGGAAGTTTTGAGGGATGTCTGGGTTTCCCTCCTGCATCTGTTACCTCATTGATCCAACTTTGGATGAGCCGTGGAAAACGAACAGATGGACGTATTGTATTGTTGCAGATGCCTTTATGTTTGACTCCTCTCAATTTTAGGCTTCAAATAAATCATATCCAAATAATCAGCTCACCTCTGTGTTTGACAGCTTGTTTTGTGGTTTTTTGCTAAATGTATAAATATCTCCACCCAAGAAATGCTGAATCAGGTGTCCTGACAGCTTTTTTTCAGAATTTGAAAACCCGAGCAGTTCAATCTGTCTTCTTGCTTTGTCTTCAGAATTGTTTATGGTGTTTTCTACCCATCTTTTAAACCCAAACTGCAAAAAATAACAACATAAAAACAGTAGTTCAGCCCTTCTGTCCACAGACTTCTAGCTTCTGGAAGCAATATTCAATCTCTGATCACAACATGTAGATCAATGCAGTCAATCCTGAAATATCCGCCTCATGTTCGACAGCACAAAGCTCCCCCGTGGGAGGAGAGCAGAGTGTGTGCGCAGCAACCATGTCCACCGTCTTCCTGTCACATTACCATACGCTCCTGCAGTAAGACTGCTAATTACGGCTGTGTGTGACAGCCGCACTGCCAAGGTGGTGGGAACGAGACGACTGGGAGGGGAAGATGAAAGAATGGGAGGTCGAACTCTGTCTCTTGGTGTGTTTAAGTTCCTGTGAGAGGAGGGTGTGGAAAAGAAGGTCACTTTGTTTAAATTCTTATGAATATCCTCCAATGTGTCTGATTCTGACTTTAATTAGGTGGTGATAAAACCCGGACTGGCCAAAGGGTTTCGCTCAGCACGTTAATAGTTTGTTTAATAGCTCAGACACGACTAATTGGATTAAGACGGCCATTAAAACGACACACCTCAGCACTTCTCTGCCACATCAGCTGAAGTAGGGCGCTACAGTCGTCCTGGACTGTCAATACTAGTAACGGCTTGACACGCCCGTGCGTCAATTTGCTCGTAGATCTTTTGGCCTGTGGTCTGGTTGTTACTTCATCTATGAAGGAGAGTCTCAAACAAGCCAGGACAGAAAGGAAACTGGTAAAAATTCAGCGAGGAAGAGTCTAGCTGTGATATTCTGGTGGTAGTCCTCGGGCTGCGGGGCTCTCCTGGGCTTAGTGGAGGCTCTGAACTGTGGGAAAGAGAAGATCAACAGAAGGGAGAGATGACAGGTAGTCACCTCTGAGACAAGAACCGACTGAAAAGATCTGAGACCTCATCCCAGGGGGTGCCTGATGGTTTAACACTCGCCTTTTGAAACAAACCATACATCAACATTGAGATTTTCTATACGTCTCCCGTTTGGGTAGAACAAAGATGGGAGACAGCATTACCCCACGCAGTTCAAACCTTCTTACAGCAGCTGTCTGTCATCAAATCAGATTCTGAGAATTAGAACTCGTGTCGACGCTCTGCATGCTCTTTCACATGCTTACATCATAGATCGACTCATTCCCTGCAGCGCCATTATGGCGCTTAGATCTGCAAACTCTATTAACCTTTTCATGAAAAATAGAAAAGCGGATGGGATGGATCATTCAGCTTTTGACACATTTTCAGTTGGATTCATTATCTGCCTCTGGTTTGGAGTTAGTTAACTCCTCAATGGAGTCGATGCTTTTCTGTCTTCTGTGCTTGTTATAGGACATTTATAGACACTTTGAAGTTGGATTAGCATTTTCTTATCATAACCAACATGCAAAAGTAAAACTACATTTGGAATATTTATTCAAATAGTACATAAATATTTGATTCTTGGTCTTTCTGATGTTGAGAGCTTGTGTCTATGGTTTGGAAGAAACAGAAATATTTCCTTGATCCCAAGAAAAGGACCAGAAGTGGAGGATCTCCACCTGGCCCTTGAGGTGGTCAAATGAAAGCAAAACGGCATCAAGTATTCCAGCACAGGGTGCCATCTGTTTTTCCTCCAAATTCTCTTCGCAAAGATAGTAACATCTATATGTTTGAAACACAAAAGGTAAAAGTTTCAGGGTTTTATTGTAACTCTCAGAAAGAAATGACTGAAGGCTTATATTTTGGGCTGCATGGTGGCGCAGTTGACAGCACTGTTGCCTTGAGGCAAGAAGGTCGCAGGTTCAAATCCTGGCTGCAGCCTTTCCATGTGGAGTTGCATCTTCCTCCCATGCATGTGTGGGTTTCCTCCCACAGGGCTTACAGATAATAAAAAAGAACAAAATTCAGTGTCTCAGTTAAAATTAAAATACAATCTCAAATAAAATCTCAGGCTTCTGTTTATTTTGATGCACTCAATACTTGGTTGGACCTCCTTTTGCATTAAAAAGCATCAGTGCAGCGTGGCATGGAGGCGATTAGTCTGCGGAGCTGCTGAGGTGTGATGGAAGTCCAGGTTGCTTTGACAGCAGCCTTCAGCTCATCTGCATCAATGGGTCAGCAGAAGGAAGCATAAAGTGCTCTAAAATGTCCTGGTAGAGGCTGCGTTGACTGTAGACTTCAGAAAACACCAACACCTTAGATCACATGGCCCCAAATCATCACTGACTAGACACTTCATGGACTTCAAGCAACATGGATTCTGTGTCTCTCCAATCTTCCTCCAGACTTTGTGACCTGGATTTCTAAATGACATGCAAAATGTATTTTCATCTAAAAAAAGGACTGGATCTCTGAGCAACAGTCCAGTTATTTTTCTCCTTAGTCCAGTTAAGACTCTTCAGACATTGTCTCTGGTTAGTGGTTTAGGAGTGACTTGAATGTGACATCTGTAGCCCATGTGGAGGATTTGTCTGTGTGCACTGGCTCTTGAATTCTTGAATGGATTTTCCTTGACAACCCTCTCAAGGTTGCAGTTATCCCTGTTGCTGATTCACCTTTTCCTACCACACTTTTCCCTTCCACTAAACTTTATATGAATATGTTTGGATGCAGCTGTAGTGGAATAAACTGTTGTGTTTATTATACCCACCTTCTGTGAATTACTTCAGTCTATTTTAGGATTTATTGAGGTCTCTCTCTGAGCCTGTTACCTTTGATATAGCTGAGATTAATTACAGATTGACACTAGGTTCTCTAAAATACAGTGAGTTAGTCACGTACCTTTTTGTTGATGAATCTGAACCAGAGTCGTGAAATAAATCTTATAAAATTTATTACACAAAGCGGACGATAGTACACACATTTAACAGTTGAGGTAATAAGAACAGTTGCTAGTTAAACACGATGGTAATTGTGTTCTAGTTGGTTAAACTTTGAGATTAACGGCTGAGTCTGTGAGGTTTAGACTAGGGTTATTAATTTAGGTTAAGGAGTGATGTGTTGGAGTGAGCGGTTAGCTTATCAACAGGCCTCTGGTTTACCAGACAGGTTTCTCCTACCGGGGGTGCACCGGTCCCAGTGGATCGCAGCCTGGCAGAGTGGAGAAGCCATGGGGAAGCGAATGGTCCTTCCCGGCTGCTTCGTCCAGCCTCCGGTGACTGTCCAGTCGCCGGTCGGCGGCTGGCTTCGTCCGGGATCTGAGCTCCTAGCAGAGACATGGCTGGTGTGAGGCTGGGGTCCCCATGCTGGTACGAGCAAAGACGGGTGTTGTCTTCCTCTGGGGGATTAATAGATCGGCCGGCAGGGCCGATCAGGTTTTGACAGGTTTCAGCTGGGTAGCTCAGAAAAACAGCTGAAGCGTGGCTCATCGAGGCTTGATGAGAACTAACTTGAAAGTCAGCTCGAGGCAAGCTAAAATGGAGGTTAAGGAGTCGTGGACCTATCAAAATTGCATAATTAAAGTAACATGACTCAACCTTTAATGTCAAAGGTACCAGCTAATAAAAGTAATACTGGTTTTTACCTTTAGCACAGTAGAAGTATGAAAATAATACTGAACTGGATCAACATTCTTAGTGCTGTAAGAGAAAGTGCATTAATCACATTAAGACATTTCTGTAACAAATTAAAGTGTCATTTTAGGAAGAGACACCGAGAGTCTTTAGCTTATATTATTATTATTATTAAAAGAGTCCGGTGGATTCTTCCGAAACGACCGGACCTTGGAGGAGTGTTGATTCAGGTTAAACACAGTAAAGATCCATTATAATCCAAGTTATTGGGAAAAGCTGGAGTAGTGTTTGTGATGAGCACGTGGACAGAGGTCAGAGGTCAGAGCATCCATTGATGATGCTACACAGCACTCTGAACAACCAGCTTCTTCAGCAATGACCTTTATGCCTTTCCCTCCTTGTGGAGGATGTCAGTGGACATCAGTCTTCCTCATGATTGTGTAGAAAGACCATTTATAGGCTTGAGAATCATTTGCATGTGTTTTGAGGTAATTAGCCGAGTTGGGTGTGACGTGAGTTTCTAATAGTTTTCTGAGACACTGAATTCTGGGAATTCTTTTCTGTCAATCATCAAAATTACAAAAAATAAAGACTTGAAATATTTCACTTTATGTGTAATTAAAAAACATTAAAAAAATCACGAGTCTCAAATAGATTTTGTTAATTTAAAAATTTTAATGCAGTAAGACAATTTAAATGTCTAATGTTGGAGCTGAAGTTCCTTAAATTACGTTGAGAAAACACTTTGGAAACAACAATTACATTTGACCTAATTTCATTTTAAAAAGTTAACTTTAGGCTAAATCTGACCCAGTTTTGTGATCGGTGTCTAGACGTCATTTGACCTGCAAATAACCAAATTACTCCCCAGTGAAAACCTGATTCTCGAAGCACATTTGTTTTGTTGTCATCATTAATCCCGAAGAAGATCAGGTCTCTGAGGATCTGACTGCTTGATGAGGTAAAGTCACGTCTTCTGAACGTGAAGCAGAGCGTCTGTATTCTGTCCTTGTCAGACCTCATCCACTATTTCTCTTTTTGCTGCCCGTTTTATTTGAAAGCGTGTTAAAGGTGTTTAACAACCTCCTCCCTGTCAGCGCTCTTTGAGCAGGAATGCAAATGCATGTAAACACACACAGACGCGTAGAGCATCGGACCGCCTCTTTCTGACAGAAGGAGAGCACAAGAATAAGTGTTTGCTCTTCAGATACACTTGTACTAGATTACAGATGAAAATAAAGAATCAAAGTCTGCTGCACAATCTTACATTCATATGCAAACCCTATGTTTGCGTGCATTTACTGCAGAGTGATAGCTGTTTATTGCAAAAAAAACCCCCTCAAATTTTCTTGTATGTTGTATCGTTCACTAATGATTAAAAACAAAAGGTGTGCACGTCTGTTATAACTTATTCGTCCCTGTGATGTGTTTTTCACCATGCAGTTTTTTCCCTGACAGGTAAAGCAGATTCTGACAACCTGATGGCCCGCGAAACCTGCACCAGAAGTGCACATTTTATGGTCTTAAAATTTAAATCCCCTCGACTGCAAACATCCCTTCTGCTTGGAAGGTTGTGTCATTTGCCTTTCCTCTTCATGACAACCTCAAACATTAAATAAGACTCTTTTTTTTTACAGGCTGAAGGATCCTCCTTTTTGCAGATGGGAGCTTCTCTAGAGCAGCAGGTCATCTCCATGTTCAAGGTATGGAGTGACATCCTGTGAAATCTCGTTTACAGACTGGGCGAATAATTACTGCAGCGAGCTCGGCAACTGGGACCTCTCAGGCTGATTAACACCATGAGGGGACATCCCATAAGTCAGCGGGGGAATCCCTGATTTGAAGTTCAGGACCAGTTTGCACCAACTAATACAATCTGATGGATTGTACAGATTCTCGTGGGATTAGATAACGTCATTGTCACATGTGTTTGGAAGTCATTGGGATAATCTCTTTAAAGTCTGTCATATCCTAGTTTCACCTAAATATGTTGAGCGTTTTTACAACCGACAGCGTTTTACTATCAGTCGCCCTCAGATCAGTGGAAAATAGTGCAAAGTTTGAAACAGTCTCTTGTTATTCATTGTTGAAAAGCCTTTTGGAGGACATTAAATATAGGAATAATATTTAGAGCATAATCTCATATTGGACATTTGACCAACTATTCGTCGCTGGCAGCTGTTTAAACAGTACGATTATGCTGTTTTACTTACAGCTGTCGGCTCTAAGCACAAAGTCTCCAGACAGAAACAGATCTAATCTAAACTGAATGTTTTAAAGTTCAAATCCCTCTTGTTGTAACTCTATTTTATATCCTTTTTATAAAAAATAAACTTTTCTGTCATTTAAAAATATGTTATTTTGTAATAAATATATGAAGCCTAATAAACATCAGTTTAATTTGTATTTTGAGTGATGAATTTGAATGTGCTGGGATTGTAAAAATTATTATTCTGGCTCAACAGGAAAAAAACTTGTTCATAACATGCATTTTTACTAAAATAAAAGCAGTACTGTACTGCTTTTATTATTTTAATACAGAGAGATTTTTCGAGAAATTATTTATTAAAACTGTCATTAAATTATAGTTGGTCAGATGACTTGATTATGACTTGAAAATTCAAAGTTAAGGACTTGGACTTCCACATTATTGACTTTGGATCTGACTTGGACTTGGTTGTGTTTGACTTGGACTTGACTGACTTGCAAAGCAGTGACTTGGTCACACTTCTGCCAGCACTTAAGTAAAAAAGTGCAGTAGTAACTAATTGTTTAATGTACAAAAGATTTTGCACAAAAAATACAGCAACTACTACTCCTACTACTACTACTAAGAAAAGTATCTTCTTCGGCATCCAATCTGACATAACAAGGAATTTTGGTGTGGAGGCGGGGCTGCCAATCACCAATATACAGCAGCTCCTCTTCCTGGAGCTGCACGGGAGGCGCGGCCCTGATTCGTGATGGATTTTATGAAATATTGACAACTTGATAAATACAGTACATGACTCAAGGGCCAGACATAGGATGCTCGTGGGCTATTGAGCACCCTTGGCTTAGAGAATACAAGGATTAAAAACAGTAGCAGCAGGATTTGTATGAGTTTGGCATTTTGGTTAAGGTGCAGTGTTTGTTGGTAGTGGTGTGTGTGTGTGTGTGTGTGTGTGTGTGTATGTGTGTGTGTGTTTGGGGTTCAGCTTGTTAAGGGTGTCCTGATTGCCTGAGGAGAAAAGACTGTTTAAGAAATAAATCAATGTCAAAGGCTGCCAAAATCACCCTGAGGATCACAAATGGCCCTCAGGTTGCATCTTAGACCAGAGGTCAATCCTGGTCCTCAAGGGCCACAGTCCTGCAGGTGTTTCTCTACACAACTGATCTGACTTAGTGGGTGATTAATAGGCTCATGATGGCCTTGAAGACAGTACACTGAGGAGGTAATTCAACATTTAAGATCAGATGTGTTGAAGTAAGGAAACCTCTAAAAACAGAGTGGCCGTCATGGACCAGGATTGCCCACCTCTACTTTATATATGAAAGTTGTAGCCTTACTTAATGGACATAAAGCTTAAAACAGCTTAAAAACATAAATCTGAAAAAACAAAAACAAAAAAACGGCATTTTATGTCGATTAATTAAGAAATCTGTTCTTAGCTTAAAGGGACAATATGCAGTTTTGCTTGTTTTGGCTCCCCCTGGTGGCTGTTTTAAATCACTGCCGCTAAAAACGTTAGCACCATTGTTTCTGCTCAGAAACACCTAAATCTAACTGTATTAATGTCTCTTCAGCCTTCATAGCTTTCTAAATGAGCGGTTATTTACTCCTTCAAAGAAATCAGCTGTGTTCAAGTAGGGAGAGATTTAAAAAAGTAGGAATCATGAGCTAAAAACACTCTGGCGCTAGCATAACAACTAGCCACTTAGCCTACCCCTCGCAAGATACGTGGCTTTGTGAGACTTCCGGGGCACCAGACCAGCGAATGAGATGTTGCAATCGTGGTATTCTGGATCTAAGCACCAGATGGGGCTGAGTGACATAAAATTAACCCTGCAAAGGGTCATATTAGCACATCCTGGCTCAAGGAAAAGATTTTAAAATATGACAAAGTTGCAAAGTATGCCTTTAAATTATGGGAAAATGCTTAAAGTGCCTGTGACTCCATATTTAAATCACTTTATATTAAACAGGTGTAATCTTTGATGCCTCTAGATTAGTGTTGCACCATTATAACTCAAAATACACTGTAATTATTTCCTAACGAGCAACTCAGAGATCAGAAGAAAGCGCCGCCTTCCGGTTCTGCTGGGTTTCTCCTTATTTGGCAGCCTGACACTTCTGCTGCAGCAGGGGGCAGTGCCGTTGCGTGAAAGAGAAACGAAACTGAAACTAAACACTACACGGTCTATGGGCAATGGCGGCGGCACTGCCTCGCTCCAGGTGTCGTGAACGTGCATGTGGGAGGAGAATTTACCATATAAGCAAGTCCGGATCACTATGACCTCATAGCGGGCTGGAGTGAAAAAAACTGTTTGAAACCTGGGTCTGAAATCTGGAAGAGCTTCTCACTGGCTGGACTAGGAGACAGATGGATGCCGTTTTTTGCTCTTTCTGGCAGGTTTAAGGTGAGAACTCAACATTGCAACATGATAGATAAGTCAGAAAACATGGAAAACGATGTCATGGGCACTTTAACTTTGAGATAGGTGGCAACGAGACTGAGCTAACAGCTAGTCTGTGCTGCTGTTGGTGATATTTATGCATGTACAAGGCCACAGTTTTGCATGTAAATAACATGTGATTTGAAATGGACGACAGTGTAAATTAAATAATGTCACCTAAACTGCCATGAAATGTTGGAAGCTGGATCTGTTCAAAGATGGCAGTGATCTGCCTTGGTTATCTCGTCTCGTCTCGTCTTCTTCCGCTTATCTGGGTCCGGGTCGCGGGGGCAGCATCCCAATTAGGGAGCTCCAGACAGTCTTCTCCCCAGCCACTTCTACCAGCTCCTCCGGCAGGATCCCAAGGCGCTCCAGGGCCAAACCAGAGATATATTTTCTCCAGCGTGTCCTGGGTCGACCCGGGGGCCTCCTGCCCGCAGGACATGCCTGAAACACCTCCCTGGGGAGGCGTCCAGGGGGCATCCTAACAAGATGCCCGAACCATCTCAACTGGCTCCTTTCGACATGGAGGAGCAGCGGTTCTACTCCGAGTCTCTCCCGAATGTCCGAGCTCCTCACCCTATCCCTAAGGCTGAGCCTGGCCACCCTGCGGAGAAAACTCATTTCGGCCGCTTGTATCCGCGATCTTGTTCTTTCGGTCATTACCCAGAGCTCATGACCATAAGTGAGGATTGGGAGGTAGATCGATCGGTAAATCGAGAGCCTTGCTTTCCGGCTCAGCTCCTTCTTCACCACAACAGACCGGTTCAGCATCCGCATCACTGCAGACGCTGCCCCAATCCGCCTGTCGATCTCCCGCTCCCTCCTTCCCTCACTCGTGAACAAGACCCCGAGATACTTGAACTCCTCCACTTGAGGCAGGATCTCTCTCCCGACCTGGAGTTGGCAATCCACCCTTTTCCGACCGAGAACCATGGCCTCAGACTTGGAGGTGCTGATCCTCATCCCAGCCGCTTCACACTCAGCTGCGAACCTCCCCAGCAAGAGCTGTAGGTCAGAGCCTGATGAAGCTAGGAGGACCACATCATCTGCAAAAAGCAGAGACGAGATTCTCCTGTCACCAAACTCGACACCCTCCACACCACGGCTGCGCCTAGAAATCCTGTCCATAAAGGTTATGAACAGGACCGGTGACAAAGGGCAGCCCTGGCGGAGTCCAACCCTCACTGGAAACAGGTCCGACTTACTGCCGGCTATGCGGACCAGACTCACACTCCTCTGGTACAGGGACTGAATGGCCCTTAACAAAAGACCATCCACCCCGTACTCCTGGAGCGCCCCCCACAGGGTGTCCCTGGGGACACGGTCATAAGCCTTCTCCAAATCCACAAAACACATGTGGATTGGTTGGGCAAACTCCCATGACCCCTCCATCACCCTAGCGAGGGTAAAGAGCTGGTCCACAGTTCCACGACCAGGACGAAAACCACATTGCTCCTCTTCTATCTGAGGTTCAACTATCGACCGGACCCTCCTCTCCAGTACCCTGGAGTAGACCTTTCCAGGGAGGCTGAGGAGTGTGATCCCCCTATAGTTGGAACACACCCTCTGGTCCCCCTTCTTAAAAATGGGAACCACCACCCCGGTCTGCCACTCAACAGGGACTGCCCCCGATGACCACGCAATGTTGCAGAGACGTGTCAACCACGACAGTCCTACAACATCCATAGCTTTCAGATACCCAGGTCGGATCTCATCCACCCCCGGGGCTCCGCCACTGCGTAGTTTTTTGACTACCTCAGCGACTTCTGCCCCAGAGATTGGACAGTCCGTCCCCAGGTCTCCCAGCTCTGGTTCCTCATAGGAATGCGTGTCGGTGGGATTGAGGAGCTCCTCAAAGTATTCCTTCCACCGCCCGACTATAGCCCCAGTTGATGTCAGCAGCTCCCCGTCCCCACTGTAAACAGTGTGAGCGAGTTGCCTGCCTTGGTTATGTTTTTAGTTAATCAGAAATCTGCCTATAATAATAGTTATGTATGGGGCGGCACTAGCTCATTTGGGAGAGTGGCCGGTCTGGTAACCGGAGGGTCACCGGTTCAATCCCCAGCTCTGGCTCGGTTAGATTGTCGTTGTGTCCTTGGGCAAGACACTTCACCCAACTTGCCTGTGTGAATGTGAGTGTGACTGTGTGTGAATGTTGGTGGTGGTCAGAAGGGCCGATGGCGCAGAATGGCAGCCTCGCTTCTGTCAGTCTGCCCCAGGGCAGCTGTGGCTACAGACGTCTGTCGTAGTTTACCACCACCGGTGAGAATGACTGTGTGAATGAATAATGCAACTCTGTAAAGCGTCTTTGAGTGACCTAGAAAAGCGCTATATAAAACTGATGCATTATTATTATTATCATTATATTTTACACAGAAACACATCAAAAAGTGGTCAGACAATCCATGTTATTACATTCCTTGTTCATTTTTTGCGTCTGTTTCAGATCTTGGAGGAGTACGACTGGGGAGAGTTTGCAGTGATCACCAGCTTGATGCCAGGCTATGACACCTTTGTGGACATCGTTCAGTCTTACACAGACACTTCCTACTTCCTGTGGAACCTGCAGGATATCATGACTCTGGAAATGTCTGTAGGGGCCAATGATTTGAAGACCAAACGCATGCTACAGCAGGTGGAATGAAACTGGTTGCTAAATGTTTACACAGAAATCTCCCCATTATTTGCCCACTAGATAAGTAGTGTTGCTTCATAACCTTTGAACTGTTGTTTCTGCAGTTGGACTCTCAGGTCTTGCTGGCGTACTGCTCTCATGAAGAGGCGCAGTACTTGTTTGGTCTCGCTGCTGAGGTGGGTTTGCTGGGGCCCGGCTACATCTGGATCCTCCCCAGTCTGGCCGTGGGCAATCCCAACAGCCCCCCACCTGCCTCCTTCCCTGTAGGTGTGATCGGAGTGATTACGGACCAGTGGAGGAAAAGTCTGCGTCAGAGAGTGAGAGAGGGGGTCGCCATCGTAGCCAAAGGGGCAGAAAGCTTCAAGAGGGCTTATGGTTTCATTCCTGAAGGACACAGTGACTGCAACAAGCCAATGAAACAGTCAGACAACAACACTCTGTTCAGGTGATTAACAGCAGTTTTTTTCTTCTTTCGTTAACAATTTTTTTACACAGGATATTTAGGAGAGATGGTGAAAGTGGCTCTTGTAGCCATAAAGGTTGCAGACCTCTTGTTTAAACACGGCTTCCATTTGGACAGCGCAGTTTCTTCTTCTTTGAACTCTTCCAGAACATGACTTGAAGTAAACACACTGGGATCTTCATTTGCATTTGTTATGAAATGCAAATCAGCCTGGAGTCATTAATTCACAGTCCAGCCCACCTTGATTTTATACCTTAAACACAAAGCAGCAACATCCTGCCGATCACCTGTTACCATCATCCCCTGATGAGCTACTTCCTGTCTCAGATATTAATTTTAAACTTCCCCAGGGAAGCTTTAGGCCTAATTAGGAGGTGGTATTTGTGTGTGTGTGTGTGTGTGTGTGTGAGTGAGTGTGTGTGTGTGTGTGTATCAGTGATAATGTGATGTATTTTTGTGTCATTTTCTGATTACGTTTCTGTTCTTGATTCAGGCACATGTTGAACGTAACGTGGGAACGAAAAGATCTGTCGTTCAACAACCAAGGCTTTCTGTCCAACCCCTCCATGGTCATCATTGCTTTGGACCGGGAGCGACAGTGGGACAAGGTAACATGATAAATCACATCATACAGTAAGACCTGGGGGGTTAATCACAAAAATAGAACTCAGATACCCAGGGAGGAAAGTTCTGGCTTTAATTGGCTTAAATGCCAAGCAAGACCAATGAGAATAAACTATGACCTCGTCTACTTTAAATATATTTTTTACTGATGTCTTTTATTATATTCATGAAAATATCCATGAAATATCCACATTACTCTTACAAAGATTCTGAAACACTCAAATCTCACCACTAGGTGGCGAGAACATTCATATTGACAGCAAATCAAAATACAAAGAAAGAATATTCTGATCTTGACTAAATTTCCACAGTTGTCTTTTGGTGCGTTCGATTTGTCCTCGGAACTCGGAAAGTCTGAGATTTTTTTGCATCCTGACTTTGGGAAAAAAATGGCGACTCCTCACAAGAGCAGTGAAAACACGTTTATTTTGCAAGATCTTCTTGTTCGGATGTATCAAAGTTCAGAATTACATGTAGTGCTTTGTATCTTCTGACTCTAAACAAATTCAGAGTGTTTGCATGAGCAAATTAATTAAAGTCTTAAACAGTGTTTTGGATGTGTGCAGCTAACAAAGGCAACAATGGCAATGTGTTTGTGTGTGAACCAAACACATGAAGAAATACAACCGTAAATTACTTTATACTTTGGTTTCCCAACTTTGCAAACAGAACTCTGTAACTCGGGTGTGACGTCATTCCCAGTTCCGAGTTCCGACCTCCGAGGACAAATCGAATGCAACATTTCTGTTACCCCTTTCAATACACAAATTGATTGTATAATAATACAAATGTAGAAAAAAAAACAACAAAAATGTCTTTGTGGTTTTTTTTAGGACATAAAACAAAAAGGGGTACACTGTAAAAAAAAAAAGAAGTAATTTTTACAGTAAAAAACTGGCAGCTGTGGTTGCCAGAATAATTCCGTAAAAAATACTGTTAACATGTAAAAAATTTTTACTGAACAAATCATAATTAGATGAATAATACAGATGAAAAGCCAAAGGAGACAGAGCTCCAAGGCATCTGTATTACTGTGGTAAACACGATTTGTTCAGTAAAAATGTTTTTGGTTCACAGTATTTTTTACTGAATTTTTCTGGCAACCACAGCTGCCAGTTTTTTACTGTAAAAATTACATTTTTTTTAAAAAACAGGATGCAACGTTTCAGAATAGCTTCACATCTTCTATGACAGATACACACAAAAATGAGTTTTTAAAACATCTCCATGTTGGAAAACATTTGAAAGAATATTACAGTGAAATATTTGGCCAGGAGGTCTAAACCCAGCTGAAAAATCAGTTTTTAAAAATCAGGAGTGATGCGGGTCGAATTTTGTACAAGATAACTTTCATAAACCTGTGTGTTGCAGGTGCCTATGCAAAAAAGTGCGTTGCATAAAAACGTATTATTACACATAGGCTATAATACAAATGCTATTTTTATGCATTTTTACACTTAAAAATAAATTATTATAAAAATGTCAAAAATAAAACACCAGCTAGATTTATATATTAATATATATTATTTTTTAATTTGATTTAAATTTGTGTGTGCTTGGAGCTGGTTAGCAAATGGTCCACAGACTGGTACTGGTCCTTGGTCCAGTGGTTTGGGACATCTGATTTAAACAATCGGTTTTTATATGACTGCTTACGTTTTCAAAGTCAGTCACTTTAATGATGACATTTTTGATCCTAAATGTTAAATTTCAAAGCTCATTTTAAAATATTGGGCCTAGGTAAAAATAATTTAAAGCTAGATTCAAAATTAAAACCAAAGTACACAAGAAATTCTCTTTTTTTTCTTCCAATTTTAGAACAACTTTACAAAAAAACAATAAAAAAAAAAACACCAGAATGAACAAAAACCTGATGTTTGTTTGGTTTTGTGTTCCTCAGACTTTTGTAAAACCAAATCCAGGATACATTATGTCAGGATGAACAGAAACATTTACTAACTGATTTGGTGTTTGTGAAACCAGACATGAATAATTTGTTGTAATAAAAAGCAGAAAAATGTATTATGAATCCCAAGAATCTGTGTTCAAACATGCACATTTTTATAGTTGTGACAAAATTTTCAATTATATCTGGTATTTAAAAAATATATTGTTAATATTTTACATTACTGAGGCAATAAATGACATTTTGTAATTACTTTTTAAAATATTTTGGTAGAATCAGATTTCATAAAAGTTTCTAGCTTCTTTTGATCTGATTTGAAATTATTTGTTGAATGAAATAAGGTAATTACTTAACCAATTTACTGTTTATTAAAATCTGAAAATTTGAATTTGAGGCTGAAAAAAGGAGACAAACAAAATTTAAAATCACTGATGTGCCTCCTTTCATTTCACGGAGGAGCCATATTCTTCTGATGCCTCCTCATAACCTTGCAATCTGTGTGTTTCATTCCCTTTTACACACACTCGCACAAACACATACACACACACACACACACACACACACACACACACACACACACACACACACACACACACACACACACACACACACACACACACACACACACACACACACACACACACACACAGAGCCTGAGGGCGTATTGAAAAACTGCGACTAACCAGAAAGGTCTGAGCGTAATCTCACTGCTACGCTTGAACTCATTTATTTCTGTCCTGGAAAGACCAACCCACTTTATCAATGTCACATCCTGCCAGGATTGTATGTTTTCATGTGCGCGGACACAGACGTGTAATTGCACTGGAATAAGAGGTCGTACGTGTCTAAAACTTTCATTTTCATTGATGTTGTGTCTTCTGTTTTCATGAAGCTTTAAGATCAAAGAAGAGAAAATGTCTTTAAATAATTTCCATCTTATCTCACCAGTTCTCTGTATCATTCATCTCATGATACAGAGAACATGTCAGCATGCCGTTTGAAACTTTTCACCTTCTTTGACACTTTAACGTAATACTGATCCTTTATGGAAGTCCTGAACAGCAAGCAGGTTTTCTAAGATTTTCTAAGTCTGGTCAAATTTATTTTATCTCTTAACTTTCTGACCTCTACCATAGGGAGGCCTGTTTCTGCCACTTTGAGAAAAAAAAAGGCCCTTATAAGATATTAATTCATAATTACGACTTAAGAATCTCCCCTTTTCCCTTAAAGTGGCAGAAACTGGTTTCCATACATGACTGCTTAATTGGAACCTTTTTAAAAATTGTCTATAAAGTCAAAAGAGAAAATATTTTGGACAGACTTAGAAAACTACTTTTTTTTTTTACCCCTGACTTTTCTTGCATTTCAATGTCAAATAATTTTTTATGCTGTTGTCTGCCTCACCAATTCTGTTCATCTAGGTAGAAGTCCTAAAGTCAAGAGAAAAATTAATTTGGCCCTACTTAGAAAATGGGGGTCACTTTTACATATTTTTATATCTATTTTTTGCTTACCAACTGTTCAGGGCTTCCGTAAATATTTCCTTTCAGGCTGGAATTTGTTTCTGTTTTTTCTTGTTCATTTATGGATCTGTAAATCTGAAATAATACCATTCTGGAGCAAATGCCATTACTTGTTTACATAGCGTGAAGGCTGATCCTTATGTTTTTGACCAATTCAGCCTGCTAGGGTTTAGTTTGTTCTGCAGACCTGATCACTATAAATCAATGATTTTTAATGACTGCATCTGCTTCAAGTTTCTGGATCAACTTTGCAGTGATTTGGAGGATTATTGAGAAAATGTTATAACTTTATCTTCTGTTCCACTTAATCAGAGCTTGGCTTAAAAGTATGTTTTCCTAAAAGACTAAATCTTGTTTTATTTGTCTAATAAAAACTGTGATTTTAATTGAGACTGTTAAGAAAAGAAATGAAGTCAGACTCAAATTTTTAAACCAGGTTTATAAATAAACATCTCTGCTCTGAGCTGAACAGCCTCACTCTTGTTAAAATTGCATTATAATTATTTATTGTCCTGATTTTGCTTCCCCAGTTTATTACATAATTAGCCATTCAGGAGTCACTATTATTTAACACTATTTTAAACCATGAAGTTAAGGAAAAGGTTCAGTAAAGACATGATTTCGTACAACTGCAAAAATCATTTTAACTGACTTTAATTAAACTATGTTAATAGTAGATTTATTAAAATTTGAAACCTTGACTAAGATCAAATTCATGAAGAGTTGCCATATATTTAAATAAAGTTTCTTTGTTTTTGAAAAGTTTTATATTTGTGAGAAAAAGGTCAAAATTTTATAAACTGCAGAAATTTATGAAAAAGAAGACTAGAATATTCTAAATTCAGAGATTAATGTCATGCGTTTACCAGAAAAAAGGTTCAGTAAGAGTGTTGAATCTTAAACCTGCAGAAAATTTTAAATAAAATAAAAATCTGTGGTGAAAAATTGACCAAAGACCCAGTGTTGCATTTAGTGACTGTTGGTTATTGCAGGTCTAATTGTCACTGCTGCATCTGGACACTTTAATTTGCTATAAATAAATGGTTTACTACTCAAAGAGTACACAAGTTGCCTATATTTTTCTGTTGTTTTGTACCTTATTCAAGGCTGCATTTCAAACTAAAGTGGACATGTTGATTAGATTTAACAATCTCATTGAACAAGGTGTTCAGATGCAGCAATGTCCAATAAATCATGGTCCCTGAATGCAACACCAGTTCTCCAGATTTTGGTTAAAGTTGTTTTTCAGAGAATTTTAAAGCTTTTGTTTACAAAAGTATCATTTTACATTCTAAGCAAACATCCAAGTTGTTTTTCTTTTCAGAGAAAAATACAAATTTAATCCAAGAATTTTTACTTATTTTTTTTTTCAAAAACTCTTAATTTACAATGTAAGAGAATACACCAGTTTTTTCTGCCTTTTTTTAATTAAAAAAAAAAAAGTTGAAGAATCCCCCCCCCCCTTAAAATAAGAACTTTAACAACAGAGAAGGTCTGTTTTTTCACACAAACTATGACATTATTTTTGGAATTTCTGAAATGTTTCTGTTAGAATTTTTCCTTCATCTAAATACAGTGTCAAGAATAAGAGGAAAAATCTAATTTTCTTCAAAACATTTGGTTAATCTTAACAAGAGTGGTGGCCAAAGTCTGAACAGTGTATAATGAGGAAGTATTCAGTGGAAGAGCTCAGATGTGACTGATTTTCTGAGTATTAATGACTTTCACAAACAGACTGTGTTTAATGCTAATTACTAATTTCAAAGTCAACACTTGGTTGATCTTTCTGTAAACAGCAGGTGTGTTGGACTGATATTCCTCTAAGATCCTGGCTCTGAGTTTTAACCCAGCTTTTAGTATTCAACATGCTTACCCAGCCAGCACTGCAGCTCGGATCAGAACGACAGGCAGACGATGGAGTTTATTCTAAAGAGAAAATATGACATCCCATAAGGAATCAGCTGATCTTCAAATCTGACAGTTCTGTGATTCTGCCACAGAAAGCAAAGAGAACAGCCGTCTTCATACGGATCTACAACTCACTCGTGTGACAGAAGAAACATTTGCAGAACAAATGGAGCTGCAGGGAGGAGAGGTCTCGTTAAAGGGAGTGAGTTTTGAGTAAGTCAGCGCCGGCCGAGCTCAGATTGGCTCATTAGGTTTGCTCTGAGCTCAACGCCGACACCAACGAGGCTGTTCAGCTTATGATGTGACATTATCTGCAATTAAAAACTCAAAGTGTCTCCTTTTGACAATAAAAACCACATTTAATAGGTTTTTTTAGTTGTTACACTGCAAAAAAACGCTTGATTTAATTTGAGTTCAGTGAGTTTTTTCCATTATTATAAACAAACATCAGAATTAAACACTCCAACAGCTCCCCGTTTATTAATGGTGACATTTAAATTTGTTTGTTGAATTAAGTAGAATATTAATTGTATAATCAGTCAGCAGAATGAATGGGGCGGATAATGAAAACAAGGTGATTTGTTAAAGGAAAAGGGTTTAAAGTGTCAGGAATCTTTTAGTGAACTCCTTGCTTTTATCCTCCTTTCTATAGATCAGCACATTCAAATGTTGTTAAATTATTTAAAAATGCACAGATGCCTGTAGGGAACGGCGAGTGAAAGGAAAAGAGGTTGACGTGAAGGTCGCAGCTCAGATTCAAAACATGCATGTTCCTGATACCAATGAGCTCTCTCTCTCTCTCTTTCTGCTCAGGTGGGTACGTTTGCTCGCGGCATCCTTCAGGTCCGCTACCCCATCTGGCCGCGGTACGGCAGCTTCCTGGAGCATGTGTCTGATGACCGTCATCTGACTGTGGCCACCCTGGAGGAGCATCCCTTCGTCATGGTGGAGAACGTGGACCCAGGAACCGGCACGTGCGTCCGTAACACCGTACCCTGCAGGCGTCAGTCCAATCATTCTGACAGGTGCACAGAAATATGTCTTATATACAAATAGACGTGTGTGTGTGTGAGCTTGCACCTGCATCTCACACAAACAAACATGTGAACTCTGACACTATCTGAGGGAGTGGAGTGCTGCAGATGTAGGAGGGGGGGGGGGGGGGGGGGGAGCAGTGCCGGCCTCATGTTTCTGTGCAGGGAAACCTCAAAGGGGTCAAAGCCAGAGGGAACAGGGCAACATAAAAAGCAGATTTTTCAAAACAGATCTGAAATAAAAGCCTTGGATGGTTGTAAACACCAGCATGAGTCAGATTGTCAAAGTTTTTACTCAGTGCTTTGGGTGTGACTCAATGAAGGTTATTAATCCACAGTTTTATGCAGGAAACAGATTCAGTGGCTGCTCGGTGGTGCAGGAGGTCACGGGGTCGACTGCAGCCTTGGGTTTTCTCCGGGTACTCCCGTTTCCTCCCACAGGCTAAAGACATGACTATCAGGCTAATTGGGCTGGTAAATTGTCCTTAGGTGTGAGTGGGTGTGTGGTTGTTTGTCTCGTTCGTCTCTGTGTGGCCCTGCGATGGACTGGCGACCCGTCCGGGGTGTCCCCCGCCTCTCGCCCCTTGACCGCTGGAGATAGGCACCAGCTGCCCCGCGACCCTCTGTGGAGGAATAAGCGGCTACAGAAAATGGATGGATGGATGGATGTTAGGCGTGAATTGTCCCTAGGTGTGAGTGAGAATGTGACTGGTTGTGAGTCTTTTGTCTCTATGTGGCCCTGTGACCTGTCCAGGGTGTCCCCCGCCTCTCGCCCCATGGCTGCTGGAGGTAGACACCCAACACAATCTATCAAAACTCTAGCAAAAGTGCCGTATGTCTCTAACTAGTCACCAACAGTCACAACCCAGTGATGTATTAGCTTTACAAAGAGATGTTGTGCAAAAATTACATTTTGAAAAAGGCCAAAGCATCAAGATGGGAGGAGAGGTTTAAGCTTTCTGCACAGCATTTATTGGTTATGCAGTAAATACCAGCTGCAGCTCATAGAAACTGACTGAAGTAGAGGTTTATGAGGAGGTTGGAATTGTTTGATGTTCTGAAAGTATTTCAGTCATGTTCTGCTATGCCACGGATTTAACAACCTAGATATAATCAGCCGTTCTCATGAATATTGATTCTGTATTTCCTAGAGTTTATTGGTTCCCATTGGGTTCAGGACCCCACTGTGGGTCACGAAACACCAAGTTGAGGGTAAGTGTGGTGAGTTTGTTGGTCAAAAGATGAGAAAATGTGGGAAAATCTTCCTTTTCTAGATCTTTTGCAGCATTTCATCTCATCATTTTCCTGTTTTTAGCAGGAAAATGTAAAAAGTCCAAATATACACCTACAGGATATAAACATCTCCAGTGTATCCATTCCTGCACACAGACATCTGCTCCAGTTCAGTTCATCACAAACCTCCACAGTTCATTAAACGCTGAGTAATTGAGTCTGCTGCGCCACTTTAAAGACACCCCTTTGTTGTCAAACACAGATCGCAGCGCAGCAGAAAACAGACATTTACCAGCTATTACCTCCAACTGCCTACACCTCATCAAGAGCGCACAATTTCTTCATTATGTTCAAACAAGCACAAACAATGAGCGCAGGTCTACCATAAATTCAATACTGCTGGTCCAACATTCCAGCGCCGTAGTTTTGAGTTTGTTTGAAAGCTGGAATACTCTGAAACATATTTAATTTACTGACTGTGGAACAAACTGTTCTTGTTTCAAGCCTGTCAAATGTTTCACCCTCTGATTGTTACCCAGAATTCAGCTGATTAATGTTTTGCTTGGCTTAATTGGTCTGAATGTTTATGTAAGGAAACCAAGAAATACAGCCATATTCCTCACAAAACAATTTATCAAATGAACAAAATCTTTTGAATGAATTATTCCCTCCCGCCTGTGGTGGCGCTATATCAAGAATAACTGAAGGAGGATAACCTCTTTTCTATTGGATAATACAGAGCAAGCACATGAAAACAAAACATGGAGCTCCATAGAATTCTAGCTTAGTTTTAAACATCTACGCTGCAACAATGGGATCAGCATGAGCAACACGAGACTAGGGGTGTGTACTGCAAGAATCTGGCGATATGATATGCATCACGATATGGGGCAACGAAACGATATACGTATTGCGATATTCATGAATTTGATTGTTGGAAAACTGTCACAGCTGAACAGAAAAGTTAGCCTCTTCAGTTCACTGAGCAGAATCATTTCGTTTTATGCTAAAATGAGCCTTTAACGCTACGCCGTCATGGTATCTAGTCACATGTTCACAAATTAGTCGTGTTGCCCGAGTATTTGACTCTGCCATTGCAGATTTTACAGACTGCATAACTCCTGTCAGTCTTTACTACATTTCTTTGTTTTGAAAGCTGCTGGGGTCTGCTCCTCATTAATTGGATAGCTGTGTGAAGTTAGCAACATTTACCACTCACCGGAACTTTTGCGAGATCTCGATGTTCCGTGGAAGCGGAGGACTGCTGAGGACTAATGCAGCCAACAAGCGATCGGAGATTGAAATGCAACATAAAAATGAACTACCACTGTTCATTTTTGCATGTAAACTGTTAATAAGAAATCGACATTGTGCTTCAAGAATATCGATATAGTATTGTGACATGAAATACTGCGATATATCAGTGCATCAATTTTTTTCTTATACCCCTCAAGTTGTTTTTTTATGTGCATTTGTCTTGGTTGGGTTTACCCACAATGCCCTGCATTGTTGTCCATTCTTGATCTTGGCGAAGTCATTCTAATGGTTTTACTATTTGCAGCCAGGGGTTCATAGTTTATCAATTTAATATTTTTCCATTAACAAATGGTTCCTGAAACGAGGGTTTATCAGAAGTCTGGTCTTGGGGGACCTCCATCGATAGCTGGTTTGCAGTAGTCTTTTCCTAATGCTGCAGAATGTTATTATTAAATACGATGTATTTTATTGAAAGGATCATATAATTGTTTTAAAGCAGGGCTACATGTGTTGTAGTCAGCGTGGTACCTGCATAAAATTATGACCTCTACAATCTGGAGAAGTGGACTGGAGCATAGACAATTCTCATTTCTGCAAAAAGCTTCAGGGACTTCAGCTGAAGTGTGTCAGACCACCCTGAATGTTGAAAAATGATGCTGGAGGGCTTCCTTCTGTGTTGATGCCAACGAATCCAAACCAGGCGTCCATGTGTAATGAGATGGCAGAAACAATGGGCTGGCGTGGAAACTAAACCATGTTCTGCTGTCGACGCGGATTCAGTTTCTCTCCTAAAAACATCCTTTCTCAGGTCTGTTTGAATGCTATGTCTAAATGGATCATATAGCTGTGTATATTTCTGTGTCAGACGTGACAGGATAAGGAAAAGACTTATTATTTTTCTGTTTCACACCTTTTATTTTTGGCAGCACAAAATATCATTTTGCAACGAGTCACCTAAAAACGGAGCTTTCACAGTCGCCACGTTTCATTGCACTAATTTAATGACATGTTGAAAAGTGTTTAGGCAGACAATTATTCAGTGTCTTTTTTCTGTTACATTAAATTGAACTAAAAGTAGCTCCTGTTTCTGTCTGGAAATGTGTTTTTCTCTCTGTTAATTTTCATAGCTTGTGTTTTTTGTGATCCTACGTTTTATTTTTAAAATTAGCGCTACAAGTTCTTTATAGCTTTGTAACACTCATACTTTTTAGCCAGAAACTGAGGAGCATTTAAAGGGATTTTCCAGACATTCTGAAGTGTGTTTTTGTGTAAAAGTTATAAATTTATTACCTCTCATCCATTGTTCCCAGAACAGCCTCTGTTTAGAGAAACAGAGTTGATGAAGTGCAGCCAAGACCAAAGTGTATTGCTTCCTTCTTAAAACGGCTACATTCTCCAATATTTCACAGCAGTTTATGCAAATGTTTTTCTATAAACCTTTACATCACACACAAATATCATCAGCATGTAGCACTTTTTGCTGGAATTTCTTATAATTTATGATGCATTAATGCAAAAACAGATGGTTGTGTGAAGGTTTATCAAAGAACATTAGTACAAAATGTGGTGATTTAAGATGGCCGCAACCCTTGTTGCACCAAAGAAGGAAAATGTCAGAAAAGACAGAAGATTAAGGAAGAATTGTTGGGATTTAAATCAAAGTTTCAAGAAAAAGTTGCAATATTATTTTGAGAATAAATTTACTTGTATTTTTACAGTTTATATAGTCAATTCACAACCAAAACTATGTTTCTATAATAATACAAAATAAAACTCAAGATTATGCTTGAAAAAATACATTTTATACATCTTTTTTCTGGAAATAAATGTTCAACTTCTTCCTAAACATTTTGATTTTAATCGTTTTAAGATGGCAGCAATACGTTTTGTTCTTGGCTGCATTTGGGTTACCTGAAAACGTCATCTGCTGAAGAAGTGACAGATTAGTAACTTATACTAAGAAACACACATACATATATGCCATACAGTATGCTCAATAACTGCTGCATGGTGCCCTGCTGCAACCCTGCACATGAACAAGCGGTAAAGCTAATGGATGGATAATCCCAAAGTCCCCCCCGATCGCCAACCTCTCTGTAAAAATTACTAATTACGCAGAAACACAGAACCTTTGAAGTTTAATTTTGCAGTAAACAAACAATGCCAACTCTAAAATCTGTGTTCAAGTTCATTCAACGGACTCCATGTGCGCGTCTATGGGTATGTCGGTTATGCAGACTGCAGAGCTAACCATCTCTGGCACATTAATTATAGAAAGAGATATGCACCGGCTGTTCTTGGGTGAAATGGCACATTGATTGCCAGTAAAGAAGATTTATCTGTCCAGCACTGGGACATCTGTCAAAGAGTGGGACAATGTAGCCTCTTTTGGGTTCTCTTTCACAATTTCTCTCTGGCTGGCATGTCCCATTTGGACAGGAACCAACAAACGGGACGCAGGAGAGCGGACTGCTGCTATATAAATCACATAATCTTGCTGTTGGGGGGGTCTGAGAAGCTTCACCGTAGAGCAGATGTTTAGCGTGATTAAAACTTTTTGTCTTGCTCATTAAAACCTCTTCTTTTGGACAGACGGGAGCTTCTTTTGCCAGAGGGCTGAGTCCACCTCTATGTGCTGATTAAAAGCAGGAATTCGACACCAAAGTCCAACTTCTTAGCCGCCTGATATGTTACAGTGTGGTGCAACATGCACTGACCAGATGCTAATTTAATGAGTTATAAATTCATTAGCTTGTAAATGACTTGATGTTATTTCCCCCCCATTAACACTGAACAATTTCCAGCTTCTCAAAAGTGAAAAGCATGCAGCTGATGTAAAATAAGTTTGTGGCTGACAGTGATATGAATCGTAAAAGAAATTCTGTGGAGGAACTTAACTTGCTTGTGCAAAGAGATGCATCCTTATACTCAGAGTCTTACTAATGTCTGACCTTCCTAATGCTCTTGTGAACAAGAGTGAGCAAATCCCTGCAGGAAGCTGCCAAAAAATCTGGTGAAAAGCCTGAAACCAGGAGAAGGGAGGCTGTTATGTTGAGCTGAGGTCATGAAGTCCGTTGCTCTAGCAGTGAGTTTGTCATTTGTATTTTTTTTAAATAACAGTGTTCCCATTGGGGGTTATTTACAAGCTCCCTCTCTGTCTTGTTCTCTATATGTATCATTTATATAGGCCACGCACAGCTCTGAATAAAAGCTTTGTGTTTGGGATGAAAGGTCTGGAAGTCATTATGAAATAT
>SSNR01000323.1:521777-658281 GCA_006937965.1 Callopanchax toddi
CCCAAAAAAAAAAAAAAAAAAAAGAGTTTTCAGAGCAATACGCTGGGTTTAATTTAAGAAGGGAACTAGATTTATAGATGCTGTGTGTCAAAGTGACTTTTTCATGAGTCAAATTTTGGAATAATTTAACAGATTAACATAAGAAAAAGTACAAACATGAATTTAAAAAGTATACACAATTATATAAATACTAACACGAAGAACTGATTTTAATCCAGGTGAATAAATTGTGTCTTTGGTTGCTTTTTCTCCGTTTTCAATTAGAACTTTTATTTTGAAAGTGTCGACGTAATAAGGTGTAAAGACAAAGTGAAACTGATCATAAATAGAAGGAACTGGATTGTAAAATGTCAAGCTCTTTTAAATTATTGTTACACTTTTATCATGTTTTAAATAAAAACAAATCAAATCATTGATAAATAATTAAATATAGTTAATTCTGATATAAGTTGAATAAAATAAATCTAGATTTTATTATAAAAACAAGTCATAAAAGTTTGTTTTTGTGCATTAAATCCTGTCCAGAAGTAAGATTTTAGTTCATGTTTTGACATTTTTGAATTAGAGGTTTAATTTGTTTTTCTTTCTGAAATATTTCAAATTTCATGCACCACCTGTAGCTCCACTGTAACTAATTAACTGTGTTAAGAATACAGTGACATAAACAGCACATTAAGCACTTTGCAAACAAGCAAACCTGTGGTGTAATTATGAATATTGAACAATATTTAAGATTCATTTCCTGGATTTGAACTATTGATCTGCAGAGGAACAAAAACGGCCTCTCTCTCCTTCTGTTTGACTGTTGAAAATGTGAATCTGTGAAGACTTGTAAATTGCATTGAGGCTTTATGTAGTACACAGAGTTAAAGCCTGGACCCTGCAGTGTGTTTTTAATGCTCCTGTGGGATCACAGTAGTATAATTTCTGATTTTTCGCCTCCACTTGTCCTCTTTTACTCTTGCCCTCCTTTTCCCACCAAACTCTGCCCTGTCAGAACTTGTCTGCTGGTTTGTCGTGTTTTTTTTTTTCTTTTTCGTCAGCCGTTCATCTGAGAATTTTTTGTCTCCTCTCTCTCTCTGGTCCAGCTGCCTCATCCTCTCCTCCACGCTGCACCAGTTTCTGGGCATCTCTCTTTTCTTTCTTGCATGGAGACCACACAGAAACGATGCGAATCCCCCAGACAGTGATGAACTCTGTGTGAGCGTGTGTTTGTGTGTTAAAGACGGAGAGAAACGGCCCAGTTTAAGGGCGCTTGTGGTGAATATTCAGGTGGAGTGTGTTTAATGACGACAGGTGGCCAGCTCCTCCAGCAATTAATTAACACGGCGTTTATCAGACTCGGGTTCCCAGGAAGGAAGCGACCGTTTTGAAAAACACTTTCATTTTTCTATAATGAGCAATCCTGAAAACAATCAACTGTAGTGTTAATTACTCACTTGACTTGTTTTCCACGTAATCCTTTGCTTATTTATCTCTTTCAGAGCTTATGTTGACTCACTGCTTGTCAGAAACACACATTTCGGCAGCTAAACTGTGTAATAACCTGATTTTCAGCCTATGTTCTGAACCTTTTCATTATAGTTTGTTTGATCTCTTTTCTTTTTTTGTGTGTGACAACTTCCTGTCCTTCTGTTGTCTTCCTCTACACCCCATTAAGTATCAAGGCCACAGAGAGAAGGGAGCGTGTCCCACAAATGCTACGGACCTTAATGGAAGCCATCAGGGTCACTCAACCATTCACTGTGGCTTCTGTCACACTGCGTGAAAGTTTATTTGTGCATCTTAGTCATTTTTTGGGCATCCTTTCTGTCGTTCTAAAATGCACCTTATTAACCGTCATTGATTTCAGCTAATGAACCAGTGAGTTCCTGCTCTTCAGTTTGCTGCTGCAGTCCGTATTTAACAGTCACTCTGTGAAAACGGCAGCTGTGATGTCTGACGTTAAAGACACTAGCAGAATTTGATTCCTGAATGTTTAAACATGTTTTAATTTTAATTATATCTCTTTTCCTGCAGTCCTTTCGGCCACTCGGAGTCCTTCACCAAATTATGCTGCAAGGGTTTCTGCATAGACATCCTCAAGAAGCTGTCCAAAACCATCAAGTTCTCCTTTGACCTTTACCTCGTCACCAATGGGAAACACGGCAAGCTGGTACACGGGACTTGGAACGGTATGATCGGGGAGGTGAGGATTTTAGCTGTTTATGCTCATGTTATTTAGGTACATCTTACTAGTACAGAGTTGGACCATTTATGCCTTCAGAACTGACCTAATAGATGCAGATTTGTTGGCTGCACTCCCATAGTGTGAATCTCACATCCCAAAGTTTCTGGACTGGATTGAGGTCTGGTGGTTGTTGAGGTCAGTGGATTCCAGTGAACTTGTCATGTTCAAGAAACCAGTTAGAGAAGATCGGAGGTTTGTCACATGGAGCGTTATCCTGCTTGAAGTAGCATCAGAAGAAGGGTCCAGTCAAGGGATGGACATGTTCAGCAACAATACTTTAATGTGCTGTGGAGTTTAAACCATGCTCAGTTGAGGGGCCCAAAGTGGGACAAGAAAATTCCCCCCACACCATTAGACCTGACCATCTGGTGAACATAATGAGCAGCAAATGAAGAGGGTGTGGCACAACACCTGTCAATCATTCAGCACATTAAGGCTATGAAAAGTTACCCCGTTAAGACAACTGTGTTTTCCTTTTGACTTCAATAAAATGTAGTGTAATCAGTTTACAATGCAAATATTAAAAAAATATCATGAGAGTGACTTTTTCATGCACATGGAGCCCTACATATACAAAAAGGAGCATTAGTGCCAAGTTAAAAGAAAAAAGTATGATTTGTGGGGAATGTAGGACCAAAGGCTGCAGGATGGCAGGTTTAAAATAAACAAACTGAAGAGAGCAGGAATGAAAGAAAAGTAAAACATAACTGGGGCTAGTGATGGGCCACCTGAACCAAAGCTTCAAATCACAGTCCGACCAGACGATTTGAAGCTTGTTTCATCTCTAAGAAGTCACATGAGCAATGACAAATAAAGCCTCATTTTCAAGACACACCTTGCAGGACACAGTAGCAGCATCGTAGGATATTAGGACAACTGTAAACATTTGTTTATATATATAAGGATCAAATCTAGCTTTATTTTATTCAGTCCATTTTTACAGCTTCACCATCAAATCGCTTCCTTACAAACCATTTATTGTTGAGTATAGAGCATAATTTTATGTTGTTCCAAGTTCTTCAGAAAACAACACACAATGATTTTGACACTGTTTGATCTTTGGTCACTGGACTAGTGAACGATAATCCTTTGTCGGCATAGTTTTATACCTCAAGTTCATTGATCAGCAGGGGATGCTAATGAGTATTTAAAGCATCAAGTAATGAATAATTTAACATAATTGGCTGTAAAGCATCAGTGTTTTAAAAAGCTTCATCTGGTCATCGCTAACTGGGGCTAAGCAGGAAAGGAAACAGAATCTGGCAACAGAGCTAACAGGTGCTAACAGGAGCTAACAGGTGCTAACAGGTGCTAACAGGAGCTAACAGGAGCTAACAGGGCATGGCAAAAGGAAGATCTGACAAAACACTGAGACACAGAACAGGAAGAGATATATACTGGGAGGGCTAATGAGAAAATGTGGACCAGGTGAAGTAATTAGCAGATGAGAGGCAGGTGTCAGTGTCAGATAAGTGACAGGATAACATGGGAGCACAATAGATGAGAGATAGTAAGAAAACTGGAAATCTAGTCAGTAGTGGTCAAAAAATACAGAAAATTCATTAAAAAAACTAGGAGACCTAAAACAGGAAATACTCCTCAAACCAAACAGAATCACCCATTCCATAAAAATATTTGCAGTAAAATCTACAACTTTACCTCAGTCTAATTTAAATCATTTAAAAAAGACATTCCCATGAGTCAAACCGTCTATGTTCAAAGTCTCCCCTCTATTGTTACTAAAACACGTCAAACGTAAGAAACAGCAGTAATGCTACATGACTCACTGACACAGAATGAATGTATCTGGAGTTCAGAGTGTGTGTACCTGTCAAACCGTATCAAACAGCTGCAGCTGAAAGTGAAACATCCTGAACAGATGTTCTGCAGAGGAGCCTTTCTATGCCCGAGGGCATCCTGCTACTGTAGCAGAATGATTGTGTTTGTGTATAACATTTATGAAGCTACCTCAGCTATGAGATGTAGCTCCCAGCGCTGCATTCATGCTCAAACGATGAGACAACAATGGTCCCTGTAGACAGCCATCATTCAGATTATTACACGCCATGAATAGTTTTCTTTACTAATTTTTGTCCTCAAAAGAAATAATGAAACCACTTAAAAGAAAACCTGGCTTCATGAAAGCAAAATGTAAAAAAGATTAGGCCATAATGACATAAGATTTCTGCATATAACTATATGTTTTGAACTGCAAGAAAGCAGAAATACTTTGAGAAAACCTAAGTGAGCATTCACACTTCCCGGAGAGACCTTCACAGTCAAACTTTCTTTTAAAAGTTGTGTCACCACAAACGAATTCAGCAAAGTAATAATTAATACAGAGCAAATTGCCAATCTATTCTCAGGTTGTGTACAGGCGTGCTGACATGGCCATCGGCTCTCTCACCATCAACGAGGAGCGCTCCGAAATCATCGACTTCTCCGTGCCGTTTGTCGAAACGGGCATCAGTGTCATGGTGGCACGTAGCAACGGAACCGTTTCCCCATCTGCCTTCCTTGGTGAGAACTAGGTCTTCAATGTTCATTTATATGTTGCCATGTTGTCACCAACGCTACTTTCTTCTAGGATGGCCTACTTAGTCAAGTTCTGTCTCTGCAGACACTTCAGGAAACTTCCCATTAAGCTTTTATCACACAACTAAGTCTCCCTACACACCATGCACACCTAAATCCCTTTTCCAAACCCCAAACAACAAACTCGATTACAGAATCCTGAACGGTATATGTCCCTACTTTCATTTTCATGACTAAATTCTTCAATTTTTCCTTTTGCAGTCCTCAGACCTTGCAGGGTGACTTTTATCAGCAGCGTAGCTTCACAAAGTAAAAAGGAGACTAAATATTTTTTACTTCTGCACCTCCATCAGAGCCCTACAGTCCAGCAGTTTGGGTCATGATGTTTGTGATGTGCCTGACCGTCGTGGCCGTGACGGTGTTTGTCTTTGAGTACTTCAGCCCAGTTGGATACAACCGCAGTCTGGTCAGCGCCAAAGGTGAGTTTTATACCTCTTTTATTTCAATTTAACATAGGAGCTATTTATTTCTACAACATCATACAACCAGATGGGAAAATAACACGTCAGTCCACATTTATCCCATAAAATCTGTGTTTGGAGTGTAAAAAGGCTAAATGGATTAAACGGTTTTATTTGTAAGTATCTCGCTAAAAATATCCACCAAATAGCTTAGAGCTACTCAATTTGCAAAGTATTTCACAGTAGTTCACAGTAAGCCTGCGTAAATCCAGTTCAGCCTGCATGTCCCGCAATGGTTCGAAACGAGATTTTTGGGAAGAGGGCTAATCAATCCCAGAATGCAGCACTGACAGAGCGTGCCCGTCTCCAGGTCCTAAAGGTCATTTCCTTGTTTTAATTAGCATTTGTGGCTGCACTAATTGAAGTGTGATTGATGATGGTGGAACTCTTCGTTGCTGAACAAGAGCAGCGTTGGCAAAAAAATGATGAAAACAGGCAGTAAAATTTTCCCTTACTCAGTCAACAATGTAATGTTTTATCTTTGGAGACCACAGAAAAAACTTTAAATTACATAGCGAGTGGTGGGTTATGGCATTTTGGCTCTTCATACATGTGATTTTTGGATCTGGAGAAGACTTTTAACCGTGTCTCCTGTGGACTATGAAGTGCTAAACTACTATCCCGTACAAACGAAGTAAGGTTTGTGTTTATGGTGTTCATAGATGGGGTCTGGAGAGAGTGGTAGCTATCTGGTTTGGAAACCTCAGGATGTCAAAGCTACCATAAGGCCTTCTAGTTGCCCCTATTTGGAGGTTTTCTGAGTGTGTCCCACTAAGAAGAGAACCCAGGACAGACCCAGAACTTTCTGGGGGGTTATCTGTCCTCTTTGAACTGGGAATGTTGTGGGATCCTCCACGAGGAGCAGGAGAGTGTCATCATAGGGAGATGGATGCTTGGGTTTCCATCCTGGACCTGTTCCCTCCATGACCTGACCTTGTATAGGTGGCAGAAAATGTATACGTATGTATGAAAATATCGCTGAGTTGATGCATTGTTTGTTGACTTTTCAAGTATTTTTAGTACCACAGTTTAATCTCATAACCATTTTTCGCCATCAGGCTGGGAGAAACTTTTTTTTGACTGATTAACTTTAAGACCGGTTCACAAGGCAAGATTTTTAAGCCGAATTTCCTCCGATTCTTCCCTTACGACAATCGTAAGGATGGCCTCGATTACCATAATGGCTCTAAAGATAAACTTATCAGATATTCCTGTCATGTGTGGTGTGTTAAGAGTGCTTCCAAATGGAAGGACGTTGGAACCGCTCCGATCACAAGTCGAGGAATTCCAACATGTTCAATTGCCTTGACCCGATGTCGCAGCAACCCCCCCTCCCCCGGAGGAGCAGCCTGTGGAATTTGATGTGTAGCCAATCAGAGTTATTGTTGTTTATAATACAAATAAAAGCTTCACCACATTTGATCTTGAGTTCTGCGAGATTTCACGCCTGCTCTGGGAATGTTTGTGTATGTTGGCTCTCATGATTTGGAATCGGCCGACCATTTAAAACCCTCCTGTGTGAACCGGCCCTTAGACACAAAAAAAGCAAGAGTCCTATTTTTCTTTCTATCTCGGACTTGTGGAAATCAGGGCTTTTAAATTAGGACTTCATTATGCAAACTTTGACTGTCTCGGCTCTTCCTTCCTCAGCTCCTGGTGGCCCGACGTTCACGATAGGGAAATCAGTGTGGCTGCTGTGGGGCATCGTCTTCAACAACTCTGTCCCAATTGAAAACCCCAAAGGAACCACCAGTAAAATCATGGTGCTGGTCTGGGCCTTCTTTGCCGTTATCTTCCTTGCTTCTTACACTGCCAACCTCGCCGCTTTCATGATCCAGGAACAATACATCGACACGGTGTCTGGCCTTTCTGACAAGAAGGTAAGAGACTCAATAAACAAGAGTCCCAAAGAAACCTCAAAGTGGTGCATTATGAACTGCATTTGGGTTGTTTATTGAGCAAATAACTTCTTCACATTTACTCCCAGCTCTTGCCAAATCATTATCTCTCTTCCGTGTTCTTCACATTGCATTGACTAACAGACCATGACCACAAGAGAGCTAAAAGACTCCGAGAAAACCTCTAAGATGAAATCCAGCGAAAGGATTTTGTTCTGAATGCCTCTGTCCTTTTCCTATCAGCGGGGAGCCCGGTGGTATGAATGACTAATCGATTACTGCCGTCTGTCAATACAGATGGTGTCTGAGTCGTAACTTGTTCTGTCAGTATTTCGGGTCCGTCCATCAATATTCCCCCCCTGTGTGCGGTCTCCGTCTCTCGCCTCTCTCACACTGTTCAAACAAGATCGCAAAATGTCAAACGATTTTATTAAAAAAAAAACAGTAAATTCACAGAGGAGAGCACACTTTCCTTATCACTTAAATGTGTGCACGCAAACAGTCAAGATTTCACTTTTTGTGCAGAACAAAAACAACTCCCAGAGAGGAATCAACTGAATGACTCCAGGATAACAGTTGGAAGTTATACTTACTTTATGCAGATAAATAAGTCCCAAAGCATAAAGATTCATATAAATTAGTCCACATCAGCTGCTATTTAATGCAGAAATTCAACACAACAAACAATTAGTTGTTTTTAGGTCACATCTTTCTCACAGAATAAAATATTTAATTAAAAATGCTTTTAAAAGATCTAAATCACAGCATCACAGTCCTGTCCTGCAGAAATATGGTTCAATAAAAGACCTAAAAAAAACACCACTTGAACCTGGCAGGCATGAATAACTGTTTTTTTGAAGATCTATTCCATGCATGAAAGAAAAACTGAAGAGTGTAAAAATCTAATGTGAACTATCCTGAGGATATTCAGATGTGAATCCATCTGCTCTCATCCACAACAGACTTAATTAGCAAAAGGACAACAACACCGGGGGCAGTATGCACCTTTAGGGGTTGGACATTTATTCAGATAACTGTTTAATGGTGTACAAGTGAGTCATAGATTTATAATAATCATTCATTTATTAAACAAAAATGTATTGGTCATCATATATTTCCTTCTTTATTCCCTCTAAAAGGAAAGGTTTGATATTTTCAGGTTGGAATAATCAGCATTCAGACAGGAAGTTCTGACATTTTTACCAAACAACGAAAAAAAAAAGAAGAAAATCCATAACTCACACAAAGTGAAAAAATCCACCGACAAGTTAGATGAAGTCAGGTCGTTTACAGCTGCTGCCATGTTTGATTTTTGGAACTACAGTCTGAGTCTTTGGTGTGAAGGGCTAACAGCTCTCTCTCACACACAATTCTTTTCTTAAGCATCAAATAACTAATTACAGCTAAACATATTAGACACACCAATATTTTAATACTTAACTGCAGGGTAAGAACTGCATGAATAAACAGAAGTCAAAACCTGGATAAAATAATTTTATTTGTTCATTTGGAGGAGGCACGGCCTAAAACCTATACTGCAGCCAGCCACTAGGGGGCGAATCTTGTTGTTTCACAGCTTTAACCTACATATTCTGATGTTCCTGTGTCCAGTTCTTACTGTGCAAATGTCAGTGTATATCTGCCCATGTATTTATTATTATCAAATGAGTGCTAATAATTATTGTAAGCATTATTTGTAACGTGCACCTTTTGTTGCTTCGTCCTGAGATTTTAAAAAGGGCTGTGATGTGATACAGAAAGTGAAGCTTTTCAGCTACTGCATGTCATTTATTGTTTTTGTTACATGTTTTTTTAAGGCAAAATATGTTGTTTTCTGATAAAGATGCACTAGAAAGTGGTTGGAATTGGCTAATATCCAGTACGACTGGCTAAACTGGTGATCGACTGATTTTAATGAAAGATCTGAAATCCAATAATCAGTTTGGTTAGCCAAGTTGTGCTAAATCTTCCATGTGGAAGATTTACTTTATTTTCTAAAAATCTCTAGTTCAATAAAAAAAAAAACATGCATTCTGCAATCTAGTTATTGATAGGGATACCACTTTTTTTCAAATCGATACCAATCTGAATCTGAGTACTTGCCAATACTGAGTACTGATACCGATACTTCCACACACAAAAATGCGATGAATTGGAAAACAGGTTCTATTTTCTTCAATTTTTGTTTAACTTTAACAAGTACGGTATCGATATGGTATCGGTATCAGTATCGGCCCGATACGATACTGGTATCGGTTAACTTTATTGAGTACATGGTATTGGCCCGATACCAATATTGGTATCGGTGCATCCCTAGTTATTGATCTTTGCGATAAATCAGAAAACAACTAAATTGGTTTCAGCAGGTCAGAGAATCCGTCGACCACCAACAATCATTAATTGTTGTTTTTTATTAGTGAAGTAGAGATCAATAACTTCTGAGATCAGATGAACACATACATATTGTTCATCCCTTTTGTTCCCTTTTTCAGTTTTTCATACAACAAGAAATAAAATCATCATTGATCATCACCAAAATTAATGTAACAGATTCCTATTTTTTCTAGATTTGACAAAAGAAAAAACACTAGTCTATCATTTTTAGGTCAAACATGTTGGTACGTGACATTAAATACAAAAAAGTGTCAACACATCACTTGAGATACAGGGCCTTATGTTATGAAACATAAACCTGTATAATATCAAGGGCTTGTGTTGCTGTGGTTATATATCAACACACACATGTTCATATTGTGTTTGGACACGTTCATTAGATCAAAGGTCAGGGCTGTAAGATGAATAGGACTCATGAGCTCTAACAGACGGGGTTCTGTGACGTCATCAAACACGAGCTTCAGATTATCTGTGTGATCAAACTGATATCAGCTGGAATCAAACTCAGGTGAATTCACTTTTCACAGTCTATTTATTCAGCTTTGGGTTTAGCTGCTGATCAAATGCATTTTTAAAACAGATTTGACTGAAATGTTTTTCCTTCCTTTCCAATATATCTATACCATTAATTTCTGATTGTTTAGCCTATTTTTTCCCACTTTTTTTTTTTTTTGTATTTAATGCCATGTCTTCTTTTACTTCCTGTTCCTTTCTGCTAATTTCTACAGTCTTTCTTTGGGTTTTCTTCTCATCCTTTTATCATTGATGTCACATTTATCTTCCTATTATTTGCTCTCTGCTCTTGTATTGTTTTCCATTGCTCACCTTTATTGTCCAATTCTTTAAATATTCAATAATTTAAATTTTTACCTAGCCTCCTTTCCATTCACATTTCCCCCCTTTGTCAATCTCTTCATCTTTTCAGTCGTTCTTCTCTATTTTTAGTAACTTTTTTCTCACAAACTTTGAACATTCCTGTTGTCTTCCTCACTTCATTTCTCTGATCTTCTTCCTCCCTCTCCTCTCCTCTCCTCTCCCGTCCCTCCTCAGTTCCAGAAGCCACAGGAGCATTACCCTCCTTTTCGCTTCGGGACAGTCCCAAACGGCAGCACGGAGAGGAACATCCGCAGCAACTACCCCGACATGCACACACACATGATGAAATACAATCAGAAGGGGGTGGAAGAAGCCCTGGAGAGCCTGAAAAACGGGTAAAGATTTGTTCTCATTTAAAGTGGAGTGCATAGTTAAAAACAGGAAGATAAATTTAACTTCCTTCCCTCCCTTCCTTTTATTTACCATGTCAGCTGTATGAGACGACAGAAACGATGATGATAATTTGGTGACACAGCAAAGATTTGATGCTATTTTTGAACTAGGCCACTGTGATGGGTGTATTTTTAAGATGTGTTGCTTTATTTATAATAAGAAAGGGCTGTCAAACTTTTCATCCTGACAATGATTCAGCTCCGAAGCCTTTAAAGATGCTTTCTGGACTACAGCATGAATATGCTAAATATTTGATTCATTATTTGAGTGCGGGAACAAATGTCCTTTTGTTTTTTAGAAACCTGAGAGTTGTCTGGAATGTCAATCCGTCACTGAGAACATAGAACGTTTTAATTTTAGCCACAATTTTCAGCGTAGTTCTGCAAATTTGCAGCCAAGGAATTAAAACCTTGTTGGTTGTTGTTGTAAAAATGTAACGATTTATGCATTAATGCAGAAGCTAATGAGGATCTTGTACTTTTGAGCAGGAAGCTGGACGCCTTCATCTACGACGCTGCTGTTTTGAACTACATGGCCGGGAAGGACGAAGGATGCAAACTGGTGACGATCGGCAGCGGGAAGGTGTTCGCCACCACTGGATACGGCATCGCTCTGGAGAAAGACTCCCGCTGGAAACGTCCCATTGACCTGGCACTGCTACAGTTTCTTGGCGACGGTGAGCACAGATCTAAACCTTAATGAGCTCATCTTCCATACGTCTCAAAAACAAAACCATCAAAGCCGTCGTAGATCTCTCCCAGTGCTCCAGTTCTGACCTCAAGCTGCGCCGCACTTGTGATTTTCCCATGGACTTGAAAACTGGGCTGTAAGTAAACTTCAAAGTCAGACTGACTGAACTTTCTTGTAAGGGATCATCACTTTTGACATAAGCTGGGCATAGGGGTATGACCCAAAGACCAAAAAGCAGCCTTCAGTGGAAGATCAAAGGCGGTATGTCACATCAGAGGCACCAGTAAGGCCGTTCTTGTTGTCTCCTTTAGTTCTGATAGGGCTGCTCATTGTGAATTAATCCCCCAAGGTCAGACTGCTAATGGTGTCTGAGTGGGAACATTTGGTACAGATTCACCTGAATTCCTTCCAGCTCTCAGCACGTTGAAGATACACCTGTTATTTTATGTGTGTGCTCTAAAGGAACTGTCACTACTGTCCCTACTTACTTAAGTTGGACTCCTGTAAAGGATCACTTGTATTTTAGATGTACATATATAAAACTCTTTAACTTCCACATCAAGATAAAGACAGTTTTCTATGCATTTATGGGTAATAAAGGAGTTTATGTAATAAAATAATAATATGACATTATTATATTAAGGTAGTAATAACAATAATGGAATGGAATGATGTTAGACTTTTTATTTAAACGTACTTTATGTTTCAGATTTTTACATTTCAGTATTTTTTTTAAGTTAAGTTCATTGATTAATTAAATAAGAACTAAAATATGTTGCATCAACTGGCTGATAGTTAAAAGCCTAATCAATCAGTCTTTAAACACAAATGGTTGCACAAAGAAAACCTGCTCACAGTCGGATGAGTTTTACTTATTTGTCTGACGAAAAGGCAAAATACAACTAGAACTGCATTTGAATGACTTTTGCAAATTCTTAGGAATTACATCATAAGCCCTACGAGACCCAGGCAAATGAATCTGATCAGAAAAGTGTTGCAAGTAATTCAACTGTAAATGTTCATAGGCTCTAATGAATCACCAACAGATGAAGCAGAACTTAATATTACCGGTATTTTAAGTGTTTTTTTTTTTTTTTTTTTGTGCAAGACACAATTTGTCCTAAAAATGTGTGTTTGTGGTTTAATACAGTCAAACAACTCTGAAAAAAACTTGATTGATGTAAAAATAAATACCAGTCCAAAAGAAAACTCTTAAATTCAGAAAAAAATCCTGAGGAAATGTTTAAATGTATAAAATGAACTATTATTTTCCTACAATATCAGACAAAACCGATGGAGAGTGCAAAGATTTAAATTTCTCTTTTATTCCCAAATGAATTCTAAGGTAATAATTCATTAGACAATTCAGAAATAGATCAGAATCTTTGATCACATCCTACATGACATGAAGCACAACCTCATGCAAAACACTTTTTATTACTTTGTCTCCCTGGTTTTCTGCTAGTTGGCATTAGGTCAGATTAACGAATGCTGTGTCAGCAGGAAAGTAGACGTACAGGGAAGAGTTAATATCCTGCAGAACCACAGGGAGTGTTGGGAATGGGATCACCTCTTTTCACACACACACACCTGCTATACTGGTTTAGAGTTATTATCCCTTCTCCTCTGGGAGCTTAAGAACAATCCACATACACACTATGTTATGGTCACATGAGTGATGAGACAGACCCCAGAGGAGACCGGCTGTTTAAACTTCTGTTTAGATCCAGAATAAAAAGGCAAAAGCTTTATGTTTCAGTGGAAAAAATAGAAGAAAATTGATTTAAATTAAAATCTTGCCTCAAATCTCTGCTTCTTATATAACATTTTTATTCAATTTTCTACACTAAAGTAGTAATAAACACGAAAAGAAGATTTTAAAACCTTAACTAAGCAGAACTATTTTCTATGTAGTGATATGGTGCAGTGAGTGAAATCCCTCGCTTTCTTTATTCCCTGCTCTTGTGTTCTGTGATGTGTGAAAGATAAGGGGATATGAACCTCTGCCATGCAGGGGGATCAAGCAAACTAACAAATAATCCTCCACTGAATGAACCTCTTTCTTCAGCCTCCTACAAAGAGAAGGATCAAACCACAGACGACTTCATTCTTTCATTCTAGAAAGAAAGATCCACAAAAAGCTCCTTCGTTTATCAGTTCAACTATTGGATATTTTTAGTAAAATAAATATTAGAACTTTTTTATTACAGTTTGAAAAGCTGCAGATCCACATCACAGTTTTCTAGATGTCTTATTTTAGTCCTAGCTGCCAACACGTCAGCTTCACAAATTAAGGAACTTTGGCACCTCTTCTAAAAATAAATGAGTGCAGATAAATTTAGTCACTGATTCTTTCTTTAATTTGAGCTTCTTTAAAAAAAAAAAAAGCTGTAGATTTATTTTGCACACTGTGCTTCAACAGTTCACACACGAACACCGAAGCTAAAAAGGTCACTTAAGGCTTGACTGTCAAAGTTAAATCAGAACACGTGTTTCACCGATGAAGTACGGATTAATCACCTCTGGACTGGACGGGATTTACAAACCAAGGAAAGCACAAGCTGACTTGTTTTAGCTGCTTAGGGTTAGAGTTTAAGTTTTACCTTACAGAACAATTTAATCAATCTAAATGTTGAAAACTAATCACAAATGTGGCTGTTCATTTTAAAGGCACACTATGCAGTTTTGCTTGTTTTTAGCACCCTCTAGTGTCTGTTTTAAATCACTTAAAATTATCATCATTTAAAAATATGTAAAAGTTACATACATACTTTTCTTCTTGTGAACCTTTAGGAGACACAGAACGACTGGAGACAGTCTGGTTGTCCGGCATCTGCCAAAACGAGAAGAACGAAGTGATGAGCAGCAAGTTGGACATCGACAACATGGCAGGGGTCTTCTACATGCTCCTGGTGGCGATGGGCCTCAGCATGCTGGTGTTCGCCTGGGAACACCTGCTCTACTGGAAACTACGGCACTCTCTACACAAGTCACACAAACTTGACTTCCTGTTGGGCATCAGCAGGGTGAGAGGTTTTAAAACGAGCAGTTCACTGTTGGGTTTCTCGTTAAGGATTAGCTCAAAAGGGACAAATGAAAATATATCAAGAAGCAGCTCCGATTCTCCTGTTTGCTCAGCATTTCGCTTTAATGCAATTAGTCTAAATCGCCAAGCAGTTTGGTGACACTTTGGAAAGAAAGTGCTGGCTAAAGTTACAGCTAGAGAAATATCTATGTCATCTTCTGTGTTCTATTGTGTCTGGATTTAATCAGATTAAGAGCTAAATGACTATCTGATCATTAATCCTTAACATTACCAGATACATTCAGTTTGAGATTTGTTTTGAAATCAGATCTGTAAAATTTACACTTCTTAGTTGAGTTCAAATTTATTGTTTGATTACTTATGTCTCTCTTTTTATCATATCAGGGTATTTACAGTTGCTTCAAAGGAGTGGAAGATCCCGGACGCTCATCCGGTTTGGCCAAACCTGACCTCACCTCCAATTACGCTCAAGCAAACATGCTCAAGATGCTTCGCACTGCCAAAGGCCTGGTCTCCACTGCCAATGTCGAGAGCTCCTTGGACAACGCCACAAAGACAATCGAGCAGTTAAGTCGCCATGGCGGGAGCTTGCCTGTTCGTGTTCCTCAGGTTGCTGCTGAATCCGTGCCGAGTGGTTTTGCTTATGTCACAGAAAATCACTGCCCTCTTCCCCAGCACTCCCTTACCCCACCTCTGAGTGGGGTTACCTCTCTGAAACAACAAAGGGGCATAACCAGGCCAACTCCACTGCGCTACACACTTCCAACTCGCTCTTCGTCCTGTCTGTACGACAGACCACTTCCTGTGTCCAGCCTGAGTACCCCCCACTTAGCTGTAGGAGAGCCGCTCCCTCATCAGCACCCACATCACTACCAGACCACTGGGAGAATCTATGTAGACTCCCATTCTCACTCCCCTTTTATTCCTTATTCCGATCTCCAACTACCCGACTTATACACGTCTCATCCGGTCTCCTCATCCCAGAACCAGCCTGTCCAAGTGGGTTTCTCCCAACTCAAAAGGAGGTCTAGGAGTTTTCAGGGTGACAATGGAGATATGGAGAGGAGAAAACATGGAGAGCAGGGAAAGAGTGATAAAACCTCTTTTGGTCTTAGTGAGCTCAAAGCTAACCACCTCCAGGACAACCATATCTCCTCCCCGAGTGTTGACAATATTTATTTAGACGAGGGGATGTGTCCTCGGGTAGAGAACTACAGCTCCTGGCCCCCAGAGGACCTTGTGCTAAGAGGGCGACGCAGGCACCGCCGACCCTCATTCCTTAAAGCAACTTGGGGTAGTGAGCAACTTCGCCAACTTGATGAATCACAATCGTCTCTGTCTAGTCAGTCACCCTCAACTTTGCCAGACCTGTTTCCATGTGTTGCTACTCCAACCACATCAACCAAGGCCTACAATCCTGCTCATCTTCGAAACAACTTGTGCCTCCCAAGAAACCAGGCCTACCTCCACATCAGGGAGGACCAGAGGAGGCCTAATGGGCGTAAGGGCCAGAGACTGCGCTATTCCCACTCCACCCATCTCCCGACATACGGAGAAGCAGTTCGACATGGAACTGGTTTGGGGCGGGGGATGGTGAGGAGAGCAACCAGCTTGCTTAGCCGACAGTACGCACACTACCTGAACTCATACCCTGGACTGCCACTCTACCACGGCCCGCTGGATCTCCAGCACCACAGCCAGGCTACCAGTCCAGTGTGCCAGCTGCTTGCCTGTGGTGGTGGGCAATGTGGAGGCCAGCGGGCCTTGCTTTACCAGGACAGTGTTTATGGAGCTTACGGGGTTTATCAGGGATCCCAGACTGGATTAGAAGCTCCAGTAGGTCAGGGAGCAGGTAGCCACCCTGCAGGAAGTCCGTGTGTACTTCGGCCCTGGCGACGGGTTTCCAGTCTGGAATCTGAAGTCTGATTTGGAAACTTTGGGAATACAGAAGACCAGACTTTTAAACTTAACCACTGTGGAAACTTTTTTTTGTTGGTCAGATTTGAAGTAAGTGTCGATTTTTATTGTGACTTTGTGTGGTGAAGAATAGAAATTTGGATCAGACATTACAAACACATGGCACCATCACCACTCTATCCACGAGAACGCTGTGGAAAGCTTGAGTTGGCTGGTTTAACTCAGTTGCTGCTTTCCCACGAACAATGTTTGGGTTTTCTGCACTTTATCGTGCACCAAGATTCACAAGGGTCCATGTTATTGGCACATAGGTAAACTATAATTAGCAATCTCATGCTGTGGGTGTTGTATATTTTGTGTTGTGGATGGTTGGAATTCAGTCTTGGGTATTGTCTAGTATAATAACTGTTTACAGATGGAAAGGAATTATAGATAAGGGATCTGTTCTTCAAATACAACCAACAACAAGCAAAACTGTAGCAGAATATCTGAAAACAGCTGTGATAATGATGTAAAGAGTGTTTTTTAACCAGCATAAGGCAATCAGTGTTCTCTGACGTAAAACAATCAGTTTTGGACATTCATTAATGAATTCAAGGTGGTTTCTTTAGATGCAATCTTAATCTAAAACTCTTTATGAAATGATGAGAAAGAGGAAGCAGCGACTTTGTGAAAGCAGTCCATATGAACACAATCTGCTAAATGATTGCTGGATTGTAACAACATTGACCAGCTATGTGTCTTAAAGGGATAGTTTTGTTGAGTTATCAGCAGTCAATAACTTACCTGCAGTAGACAGCAGCCAGAGGGAGCTCCGTTTCATAGAACCTGGCATAATTCTTATTGGAAGTCAAGCTAACGGATATCAGAATGTGGCCTGTTCCGGAGCAAATGTCATCTCTTAAAGCTGCTGCTCTGTCAATGTGTCTTCAAGGCTTTCTCCCTGTTTCTATAAACTAACTTCACCCTGACTGCTGTCTGCAGCAAGAAACTTGCTGACGCGGACTTCACACCGGATGCGGTTGCTGTTTCGTTATCGAACGTCTCCGGTACTTTGCTCCCGCCAGAGCACCTAATCTCTGTGGTTTACGCGATAACAACTACGTGAATAAACAGAAGGCAGAACAAAATGCACGGTCACTTCCTGGTTACGATAGGCCATCCCCCTACCGTCTGGCTCAGTGCATTCCTATGGCAGACCAGACAAAATGGAATTATTTATGCATTTTTTTCAAGACCTGCCGCGCATCACGGTAGACGATGTCCACCGGATTTTTGAAAAACACACAGACGTCTGTGAGCAAGCGGGTGAAGGACTTTAAGCTGTATATAACCAGCTTTATTCGTGAATATGAAAGTAAGCTAGCCGCATTAGCTCGTAGCTTTCATCATCAAAAAACAGTGAGACAAATATATAGCCGTGATCGTGGGCTCCAACTGCTTCCCAGCTTTCAACTTTCTCTGGTCTAGCTGTACGTTATCAAACACCAAGTCTTCATTCACCAAAAGAATAGTTGTTCCAGTGAAATAAAACACGAACGGCGCCGCGCCTCCTCCTTTAGCCTCGTCCACTCGGCTCTTTGACTACTGTGTCGACTGCAGACACGGATGTGGTTAGAAATGATCACGTTTTCTCTTCTTAAGTTCACAATCCTTCCTTTTTGTAGTAATTTATTCAGCGGAAATGTGTGGAAACTGACTGAATTATATTCAGCTGATGCTGTACACAACAGAACACAGCAGCGTTCAGCTGTCGAGGATTCCCGTCGCTGATACATATATGATGGCTTCATTTCTTAGTGCTATAATATATATATCATACTGTACTATACTATCACTCAGTTTGATTATAAACAATATCTTTCGCTGGAAATGCACTCTAACTCTGGAAATCTTCATGTTTCAAACGGAACCGGAAATGGTCCCACGGGTTAATTTTAAACCTGAAGTTCTACTAAGTACTCTGTGCATAAAACCTACTGCATCGCAAATGTACCGGAGCCGGTGTGCAGGCTCTGATTGGACTCAATCTTTTTCCATCTTTGTGCTGCAACCGCATCCATGTGAAGTAGCCTTGACTAGTGATACCATCCCTTTAAGACCACTGACTTTTCATCCTCACTGTATCTCATTGTGAGGCTACAACCACGTTAAATAAATGATGTATTCTAAGTATTATAACGATATAGACGAATGTGTTATTTAAGGCTGGTTAATGTTATATTCATGTATTCTACATATATTAGGACTTTATAATCACTTTTTCTAAACACGCCTCTGGCACATTTTGTTTATTTTTTTTCCAGTTTTATTTCAACTGTTGTCAGTATATTGGAATATTTGCTACTACTGTATTAACTATCAGTTTGCAGACAGAGACTTTCATCATTTCCATTTTCCACTTTTTATATTCCCTCGTCGTCCCTCTTTATACCATCCCCTCAAACTCTTCAATTATCCACTTTAAATGAGATAAGTGAAAGCTATTCTAGTATCTATATTACCAGGCTCCTTCACCCTGTAATTAATCACTAAGACCAATTAAAGAGCTTTTTTGGACAAATATGCACGAGTATTTTTTTCCTTTCTTTGGAGCTTTGTGTCGATTTGTGCACAACGTAAAGACAGCAGTGTTTAATCATGTGCTTTTCTGTTCAAATAACACCTGATTCAATGGTTGAATTAGCAATTCAGCATGCATGCTCTGCACAAACCTGTTGATTCAACTCATGAATGTTGGAGCCGATTAGATATCTAAAACAAGGAGGATAATAGCTCTCAACAACCAAAACTGGACACCACTGTCCTACAGTTGTGGCTAAGAAACCACTCTTGCAGCCCCACTTTCCTGACATCTCTATCTCTGTTTGACATAAATATAATTTTACTGCGTAACTGCGTGCAGCCTAGTTATCACGCTTCTATTTTGCCACGTTATACTTAAATATGCAGAAGTGAATGACGATCGGAGTTGTTTCATGGGGACTTTAGGTTTAAAAAAGGTTGAAAAAAGAGAGGAGCTTGAACAAACAGCCAGTGCAACAGATTATCTGGTCTCTGATCAAAACCTCCTCCTCTGATCTTGTCATATGGAGGTCAGTCATCTGCTGCAGCCTCCTGGAGGAATATCCTCCGAGTGTTCGGGTCACACCAACACGAATACACTGCAAAAACAGAGCAGCTGCTGGCCATGCTCTTTTTCTAAAAGTACACTGCAGTACAATTCAAAAGTTTTGACACTATTTTGTTTGTTAAAATGGACAAAATTCTTCAACTGTCCGTCTGAAGTAAACTTTGATAGAAGACAAACTACTTCAACTCAAGGTGACCTGTTGCCATGGCAATTATTCTCCCTCTGTGCTGTTGTCATGACGAGATAAGACTCCATTGAGGAGACCAGATGAGTAATGTTACAGAGTCCAAACATTGAGCACTTTGATTTTTCCATTACTCTGTGCTTTGTTACTGGAGCATTGCCTTGGACCAGACCATAATATTGATTTAATCCTCCGCTCTGCTACTGATCCTGTATTTTTAGAGTCCAAGGTAATTGGACTTGGTTTCATCCCTGAAGAGCAGAAAAAAGGAGCTCAGAAGGATTTAGTGATTATATAATAAAGATATGGTTGTTGGCATAACAAAGCCTGGATTTACACTTGAAGATTTCACTGCCTGTTTTATTTAGTACAGTCGTCTTATGATATGGATGAACAGAGGGAAAATATTGTGTGAAAATGCAGTTAAGCTGTAAAGGACTAGCCTTGAAATGCTTAATGAGTCCTCATTTTCATTAACTACCTTGAATATTTGTCACTAGCTCATCATCAGTGTCGCTAATTGGTTAATAACTTTATTCGCTTGAACAATTTATGATATTTGAGTCACGAATGTTTTGATACAGAGTCGCTCATGGTTGACTCGATGGTCGTTTTCTTCCCATAACAAGTCCAAATTCTCACCTCGCCAAATGATGTTGGTGGTCAATGACTGAAAAGTACAACATTGAATCTGCAATCTGGAGTTTTCCCCCTTTCAGTAATAATTTAGTAATTTAGGCAAGTTTATGCAGCATCTTCAACAATTTCCCCTTCAGTTATAGAAGTCTGAAACAAACTGCAGATTTTGTGCTGCTGCATGACTCATGCAGCGTGTGACAAGTTATGAAAATCGGGGAGTGGACGCCCAGCCGAAGTGACACCCCACACCTCAACCCCCACTCAACAGGTGCTGTGATTTGGGCGCCGTTTGCAAACGGTGGGTTTAAATCAGGCCTAAGCTGTGCTGCACACAACCCATCCAAACAAACCCATTATATTATTATTAATTTGCCATGCTAACTGAAATGTGTAGACACCGATCAGTGTCTGTCTTTTGCACAGTGCGGCTGTCAGATGATGTAAGCCTTTATGTTGTTAAAATACTTTTTTTCTACAAAAGGGGATGCATAAATCTGCAGGAGGTCTTTTGATTGCAAAATCCATCTGAAAATCAAGGTCTGACGCTGTTATATTGATTTAAAAGATGAAAGAAACAAAAGGTTTGGACTTCAACCTGCTGCAGGGACGACCTGAGACATGATCTCCAACAGATCCCCACATTTTTTAGAATTTAATATTTAACATGGCGGAATATTTAGCACATAGTCTAAATGAAATATTTAAAGTGGAAAAAAATGTATTTGATATAAGTTCACCTGATTTCTTTACATTTATAAAGAAACAATATAATTAGGATTCACTCTGCTCACTTCTGTCTCTTGACGTCAGAGCCCTGGCAGATTGTAGTGTGTGTGTGTGTGTGTGTGTGTGTGTGTGTGTGTGTGTGTGAGTAGCTGCATGGAAACTGATGAAGAACCCGTCTTACAAAGTGATGAAAGATGTGAGTCACGCATGTGAAAACATCAGCGGGATAGGCTGCAGACTGACACAACAGCACTATCCCTCACAAACAGGTACGCATTCCAATAATCGTTCCTCAGGGAGCGAAGCAAAAGGAGGAATTAAGAACAATTAGATGGCTTTACCAGCAAGAAGATTTAATATTCATGTCAGGGTGACTCAGAAGCCTTTAAGGACCACCCTTGAAGCAGAAACATTATTCATTTATTCCCTCACGCTCTCACACAGACACACATCACTTCACCGTTTTCCACCAGGGGTGTTCAACTCTTGGATGAATCCTAATGCTTTTGATTTATTTTGAACATGAGCACCTCTCAAAAATCTCTGGATGTTCTGAATGTGATGGTCTTGTATTTTTTAAGTATGCAGATGAACTTCAAGCTGCAACCTTGACGGGGTCGTCGGCCACGGCGTTCGGAGTCACCAGAGGGCAGGAGTCCGGTCTCCTCACACCTTCTGCCTGCTGTTAAATTGCTTCATATATCGTGGCAGCAGCTCCAGATGCTCCGAGTCACCTTGAGACAAAAGGCTAGTCTGAACTCACAGAAAGGTGAGGGAAAGGAGAGAGACAAAAGACGGCAAACAAAAATGTCTGGGGCAATGGACAAGGACAATTTTGCAAAGGAAAAGGAAGATACAGGATAGGAAGCAAGAGAGAAAGAGAAATAGAGTCAATAATGAAAGGATGGGTGGAGGAAACGAGATATGAGGAAGAGACAGCTGATATGAGAACAAGTGGGACCTTAGCAGAGAAAATGTATCTGTTTGACAAAAAGAATTATAATCCAAAATGATAAATGAGAATGAGGAAACTAAGAGCGCATTGGGTAAAAATCTGCACAACGATCTTCATTTTCAATCTAAAAACCTGCACTTTACAATGATATCCTCATTAAAAAGAGATTCACAAGCACAAAAAAAGCAACATTTTCAGTGACATACATTCAGAAACGTGATGTAAATGACATCTACTCTGGTTGTTTTTGACTTCCACCAGCACATTAACTAAATCATCAAAGCAGTACAGAAAATCTGAGTGTGACAGCTGTCTGTGCATACGAGGACACGTTTTATTGTGCTGCGGCGTGCAATTAAACTTTGAATTTAGAACTCTGCTGTGTGCAAGTGTGTGTGTGTGTGTGTGTGTGTTGCAGCTCCTCCCGTATCCGAGACAAGACGATTGGATCTGCCAGCCAGCGTGAATGTTAATTACTTCAGCAATCTTCAGGCTCACTTCCCTCAATCACTCCCATCTCTGGAAATGGAATGAGCTCGGCCATTCAGGAAGAGCAGCTCCAGCAGGAAGACCGAGACTCCGATTTGGATTTTTAAAAAATTTAAAAATCAAATGAGAAAAACAGTAAAGAAAGAAATCCAGAGTGAGTTTGCAGTCGTTTTGCTCTTGTATAGATCATTTATATCCACTAAATTTAATTGGAAATGGTTGACTTGATGGTAAAATATCTTATGGACAACTCATCAGATTTGAACAAAATGCTCATAAAGTTGTCACTACATGTAATAGATTTTTTTGAATCAGCTTAATTCAAGATGGCCACCACAGCCAACCAGCCACTATGTAACTTTTTCATATTAAAAATTTGTTTTTCTTGAGCCAGTATGTGCTAATGTGACCCTTAACAGGGTTAATGAAAAGTCACTCAGCTCCATCTGGTGCTTGGATCCAGAATACAGCATTTGCAACTCCTGAGTCTCCGGTGCCCAAGAAGTCTCACATATCTCGCGAGGGTTAAGCTAACCCAATGTGGCTAGCTGTTATGCTAGCACTAGAGTGTTTTTATCTCATGATTCCTGCATTTTTTTAAAATCTCTCCCTGTTTGAACACAGCTGATTTCTTTGAATGAGTGATGAACCGCTCCAGTAGAAAGCAGTGAAGGCTGAGGAGACATTTCAACAGATTCAGGTGTTTCTGAGCAAAGACAATGCTAACGTTTTTATGACAGTGATTTAAAACGGACACTAGGGGGTGCTAAAAACAACCAAAACTGCATAGTGTGCCTTTAAAATGGTTATAACAGTCAGTTTTACAGCTTCAAAATTATCAATATATCGCTTTATTTAAAATAGAGAATATTAGATGATATTTTAATAACATTAATGTTTTTGGTTTGGGTTAGCTTTTTTGTTAAATCAGGCTGCTTGGCTTTTAGCAAATTATGATAAAGAAAAACAATTTTATAGAAAAAAACATTTGTCATCACCTAATTGCAATCGTACAATACTTAAATTGATAAGTTGCACTGAAACAAATGTGTTTTTTTTCTATGAAACAAGAAAACCACAGATTCTAAACAAATGATTCAAATTGTAGCAGATAGAAACTCACATTATGGTTGAATTCAGACACTTGAAGCAGAGAAGATTATGGTTGATTTCCATACGTATGTGAAACTGGACTAAAGAGTGCAACTCTGTACCGCGGGAAACAGTTTGAGGGCTTCAGCTGTTTGATATGATTATTGAAAATAAATTAGATTTTGCTGACTGATGGCCATAAACGATGATGTTCTTTGTCCTGCATCTGCTGTGGCTTTTTTTTTGACTTCCTGATTTTTTTCCCCTCATCCCTGTACACTGTCATCAATCACTGTAATGCCACAGACTCCAATCCTGAAGCACATGGTTACTCAATGAGATTTTTAGGGGTGTAATTTTGGTGCCCATGCAGGTCAGGGTTGTGTGCACACACACACACAGCCTGTATATATCATTAAGAATGACCTTGCTCAAGAAGATAAGAGGTGCAGCTCATCTTCATCTGAAAAACCAATCAGCACTCTGACAATGAGAAGATGCTGAAAAGCTGAAAAATGTGGTTTTGAATAGCAGATTTTACACAACTGACGTCCTGTGAACAACACAATAAAGGACACACCGTTGTGTCCTTTCGAGGTGACAGCTCATGGGGGTGTTTTGGCAACGATTACTTCAGCAAATTAACAAAACCCCACGACGAGCCGCCGACAGTCCAACCAAGAAATCAATCCACGCATCTCACAGTGGGTAACACACACGCCACACACACGAGCGCTGCAGGCAAAGGAAGCCAAAACCATCTAATTAACTAGTCCCACCTTCTTGACCGTCTAGCCAGGAGCGTTCTGATTATCAGCTTCATCTTTTCCTCCTCATGAGTTTTCCTCTGATAATGAGAAAGTCAATTCTCCTGGAGGAAGGAGCGCAGGAATACTACTGGGATGGTCCAAAACATTTAGATTCTTTAAGCTTTTCATGCTTTTACAGAAACGTATTGAGTTGAGATGGAACAAAAGACCATCAAATAATACAAAGAACTGCTTGAGCAACGTGAATGTGTCTTTATGAAAACTTCCTTGCTCGTCTTTGATAGTAATTTGCAGCATCAGTAAACAAAGCAATTGAAAGTGCAGCACCAGAGGTCCACTGAGTCACTCTTATTTCTGTTTCTCACACCTGAAGGGTGCCGCCATATTTGATTGTTTTCCTGATAAAATCCTAAATCTGAACTGAGATGCAGTCAAGAAGAAGATCTGAATCTTTTCTTCACTCCAGAGATTCAGATCTTCACTGGAGTGTTGGATCACCAGTAAGATCACACCTGGGTCAGAGTGCTCAAAGCTCATGGGTCATAAAATCTGTTCTGGTAACTCTTAATGTTGCAATTAGAAAATAAATATTTGGATAGGTAACAGAGGGAAAGTCTCTTCTAAAGTTTAGCCTTAAAGAGCACTAATGAATACTTGGAAATGCAAAGTTTCAACCCTGAGTTTTATTAGGGCTTGAGGCTTGGAGGGCCATAAAGATGCGGGTCGCGGGCCGGATTTGGCCCACAGGCCGTCAGTTGCCGACCACTGGCTTATTAGAAGTAATGTGTTGTTTTTTTCATGTATTCTATTATTATTTTAGATATGTATATTTTTTACTTTTTAAATTGTCGACTATTTAACCTATTTACTAGAACTTTACCCTTCTTTTTACTTTCCCTATATACTGTTTTTTTCTTTAAATTTTTCTTTTAATATGTTTTACCATAGAATTTTTTTAAATGTTATGTTTTTACACTTTTTTCTTGCTTTTTAAATTTTTTTTTTCTATTTTAAATCTCTTTTACTTTTGGAAAAATTTTAAACATTTTTCATTCCTTCTCAACAATGTTACCATTTTAATGTTTGTTTAAAACTTTTTTATTTTTACATGTTGTCTAATAAAGTTTAGCTTTAGGCTACAAATCGAACTTGAAAGTATGCAGCAGTGATCACTTGCACTATAGAGGGTTAAACTAAACAAACCACAACAAGTTCTTGGACAAAAAACACTAAAATAGGCATTTTGCAATCTTCTTTTCTGTGAGGACTTTAATTAAATTGTGAAGTTATTTCCAAAAGTTCAGATTAGGTTTTATATTCATTCTGTTGTTTTAACTCATTTGCATTTCTTTATGTTTATCTAGTGGCTACAGTGCATGATATTAATGTTCTTGGGCATACAAACTATTCAGTAAACAATAAATACATTAAAAGAGCACAAAAGGAAAATAAGTCATGATTTATCCTGATAGAAGCAAGTCTATTTCAGTTTGTACCTCTGAGGTAAAGGTGCTGCAATTGTTAGAAATTTGGAGCACCGATTGGCCACAGGGACTCTGAGACCTTCATCAGGACCACATGCAGAGTCCTGTCAGTAATTTAACTAATTTTTTACCCATTTTTTTACTGAAGGAACTTGTTTCAAGTATGACTCAATAAAGTCAGGAGAAAGTAAAGTTTTTAAGTGAAGTCTCATCTTTAATTAAGCCGAAGGCAACTTTGAGCAGCAGATATTGCCTCTATTTGACAGATTGCCTGCTACACACTGCATTTGATGGGATGTGTGTGTGAAACAGGTCCTTGTCATTTACAAGTTAAAATACCAGCCTGCAGCTTCTTTGGCTGATTTGTCAAATAAATTGATAAAATTATCCAATTTGTCAATTTTAAGACAATAAAAGCACTTGATTTATTACTGTATTACTTTAAAAACATGGTAAAAGTTTTTATTTTGAGAAAATGTTTAATTAACTATATTTTCTTGAAAGGAGGGGTTCCCCTTCTTCACCTCTACCTTCATTTCTTTTTCAGAGAAGGGGAATTAAATGTTCTGATCACTCTTTTTGAACCATCGGGCCCTGAGGATGTGACTGTCAGCGCTCTGTTAGAGACCTCAGCATCAACCGGAGATCTAACAGATTCAATCAATTGAGAGGTAATGAAATGACAGAAGAGGAGAAAAAAAACAGAAGAGGTAAGAAACGAGAGAAGATAAAAAAATGAAAAGTTAGGAGAAGTGGATAAGGAAAAGAACTAGTTGAATATTAAATTATGAAGGAACATGAAAGGAAAGGAAATGTGGGAAAAGATGGTACAGTAAGAGAAATAAGACAAGATGACAAAAGAAACATGACAGAAAAGAACAAGGAGGGCACGGGGAAGGGAAGGAAGGAGAAAAGACAAGCTGAGGCTGAGACAGCTTAGTAGGTTTTCCCTGAAGCTCTGACAGGTGAACATGCACACGGCCCGGCGGAGAGCCGAACAGGATGTTTTTATCTCTGTGTCGGGTTCAGATGAGCAGGGACTGTCCAATCAGCCATGCTTCATTAGATTCTTTGTGTGCTTTTGATTTGTTTATGCCTGAATTAGCACCGGCACTGATCCATGTGCGAAGCGCTGTTCTGGTCTGCAGAGCCGTGTCGGGTCTTTATTCACCTGTCTGCTGGAATGGCTGCAGACTGCTAACCTGATACAACACTGTGATAAAAGGGACAACAAAAAGGAGGACAGAGGAGTTAAAGGAGACTAAACAAAGCCATCAAACGGGTCAAAGAGATAAAGGCTTTTAATTAATGGACAAGTAATCATAAGATCGAGTTTAACTAATTGAAAAAAGATCGTATTTTACTGTCATGTTTCTCAGATACAGAGTTTTAAATGTTACTACTCGACATGAGGATGAGAACACAGAACCCAACTGTTCTTGTTTGTTTACTCCGTTATTCACGCTGATTTCATTCCTGATGTAAATTCACCTGCATTGCTGCATTTAAATAAACTCTTAATTTATTCATCTGTGACAAACACTCAGCAAGGAAGTAATTGCACCACAGTGCTTAATACTCTTAAATTCACTGTAATCACTTTAGGCACCAGTGTGTGTGTGTGTGTGTGTGTGTGTGTGTGTGTGTGTGTGTGTGTGTGTGCGCTCATCCCTGTTTGTCTCGTTTAACTTTCCTTTTTTGTTTCATTAGCGGGTCACAGAGAAGAAGACTGCTTGATCCCAGACTTTGTTTAAGAGCGGAATATAAAAGTTTAAACATTTTCCAAACTTCTGAGTAGATCCTGTCGTTTTAAAACTACGTATTCAAATCTCAAAAGGTTTAAAAAAGGTTGGCTGGAAATGTCAAAGTACATGATCAGCTGAAGGATGACACATTTCTTAGGTCTTTGTTGGATTTCTTTTCCTATTGTATGACTTTCAGATTGTTTTTCTTCTGTAGAATATTTCTAGGCCAGTCTTCTTTTTTTGTCCTCAGAATACAGATTCTTAGTTTATCTTAGGAAAAAACAAACAAAAACTCTAATATAACCAGGTTTCGTGGTTCCTCCTGCAGGTGGTGGGTAATTGGATTAACCCATGTATTCGGATCAGGCCGAGCCCCAAGAGCAGAAGCCCAGTCACCAGGCACTCGCTCCCAGGCCCCAACCCCAGGCCTGGATCCAGGGTGAGACCCCAGTAACCCTCCAGGCTGGGTATTCATCTTTTACTCCCATGAAGGGTCTTCTGAACCACTCTTTTTCTCACCCTTTACCTATAGGACCAATTTGAAATGGGAGACCCTACCAGGGGCAAAAGTGCCTCAGACAACACAACTCCTGGGATCATTAGGGCACTCAAACTCCTCCACCATGCTAAGGTGGCAGTTCAAGGAGGATTAATGAGTGGCTAGTGATAGGATGAGGAGCTCAGACATTTGGGAGGAACTCAGAGTAGAATCACTGTTCCTCCATATGAAGATGAGCCGGTTGAGGTTGTTCGAGCATCTTGTCAGGATACCTCCTGGACGCCTGCCTGGGGAGGTGATTCAGGCATGTCCTGCCAGCAAGAGGCTACCAGATCGGAGCACTGGAGAACATACATCTTTAATCTGGCCCAGGAACGCCTTGGAGACCTGGTGGAGGAGCTGGTGGAGGTGGCTGAGGAGGAGAGGATGGTCTGGGAGCACATCCTCTGGACCCAGATGAGCAGGAGAAGAAGGCAAGGCGAGGCATTAACTCTAAAATGTGTTCAAAAAAAGTAAAAAGCTACATTACAGAAACAACATGAGATCTAAAAATTTGTAAAAAATATATGAGCAGAACAGTCTGCTACGTAATATCATTATTATTTTCTTACAAAAATGCTCTGAGCGACCTCAGTCTATAAAAGAAAAAATCTCACTTGTGGGTTTCCTACAGTGTGTCTGATGGGAGAAGGACTTGTAATGACTATCAGGTGAGGTTTGAACACCATCAGTGTGACTTCTTCATTTAATGTCTTCATGCTCTACATCCCTCCCCATTTCCTTTGCCCTCCAAGCTCTCAAACAAAAAGTGGGTCTATGTAACTGCTAGAAAATGAAAACCAAACTAAAGTCTGCCAGTAGGTTTCCAGTTGATATATGCAGCACTAGAACACTGTGTGACTGGTTTCCAGAGTCATTTTTACCAGCTGACTGGGGACGTCGTGTCTAATTGAGGACAGAATTGGTGTCTCCATTTGGTTTCTCTTCTGTTGCATTCATCAGATGTAAAACGCTTCCTGTCTTAATTGTTGGCTTAAGGTTTGTAATTGGGGTCATGTAAGGTTTCCCCCTCCAGGTAGGGAATTTAAGTCTTGAAAGTAATGACTCACAAAATTGTCTTGTGTAACTTTCTTCAGCACACACACACTCAAGTGTTCCTAATTATAGATAGTTGTTAGAAACTTACTGGTCAGAAGGCCTCAGCAGTAACTAGTAACTGGACCTTCATACTGAGGTCTTTCCAAATGATCCTTTACTCCAGCAAGTGATCCCATTTAGCCCATGCTTCATGTTGGGTCGTTGCATCATCTCTGAAAGATTTTTCCTCCTCCACGGCCCTAAACCACATGTGATGAGCAGCCATCACTAATGTTTTATAGCAAATTCATTTGTGGGGCAGATAATTACCAGACGTTAGTGGAGCAGCTTGGCTGACAGCCTTAACCACCCGTAAATCCCAATAAAACTGATAAATACTGAAATAAATCAATACATTAGCTCTCTACTAGTGTGTATTATAATTACATGAAGGATTGAATTAATATTCATGAGGTTTTGAATGTTTACTGACACTTGAAATAACGTGAAGAAGCATTCCATCCACATAAATTGACTTATCTGATACATTCTGAATGAATAAATACAGTAAACTTTAATATCTGAATTGTTCTTTTTTCTTTGACAGGGCCACGGAAGGCGACCACTCAACAAATCCGCCTGCTAAAAATGGAGATAAACGCATCTACATAATTACCTCTAAATATAATCAACCGCGTGACTTCAAAACCCCTTTCGCTTTTAAAAGTGCTGTCATCTCCACCGGTTGACAAACGAAATATCGTCTGTTTCCCGTTTCATGGAAAAGCGCTTAGTCAGTGCTGGTGTGTGCGGCCCCGGATGAGCCACACCAATCAGTGGACCTGACAGTATCGCTCGAAACATCTTCATTCAAGTAGCCTCTCATCTGTCTTCCAGTGTGAGATCAGAGATGTGAGAATAAGGAAACTGGGATTTAGATCACTCAGATGACATGTGTTGTCATGTAAAAGCAACGCATCTAAATGCTAAAATGTTAAAAGAAGTTCACGCATTGTGAACAAACTGTAGGGTTTCTTTTCCTTTGGGTCACCCTAAACCAGTCCTGGACATGAACAGCATCCATTACAGCTGTTTCTGCCTCAGGTCTCAAATAAAGAGAGGCATCGTCCATTCAGCTCTTTCTCTTACTTTGATTTGTGAGGAAAATAAGGCCTAAAAAAGCAGAATAACAATGAGATAGTGAAGTTGAATCAATGTCAACATAATCTGTCAGCATCAATTTAGCTTATTTTGTAGAGTTAGTTTGGCTCTGTTTAAATAAATTGTGCAAACCAACTTTAAATGTGTATAAATTAAACATGCCGTGAAGCTCTGGCTCAAATAACTCAACTTGGATCAATGCACTCTAGAAAATAGGTTGAATCAACTCAAATAAAAAAGTTGTCAAATTAAATAATTCTAGATTTTTATTGTTAATTTCAACAGATATTTTCTGAGTGTACATCATTAGGAAATTTAACAACAATATGAAATTAATGTAAAACAAATCTTGTCTTAAAGCTATGATCAAATAATTAAATATATGCTGGAAATTAAACAAATGTGTTTTTCCCAAGAGACCATGATGCTCTTTTTTAAAGTTCTCTGTTGTCTTTTTCTTTAACTTTGCTAACAAATATGAATAAATGAGCTGCAGGAAGTAATTAAACCACAGAAACATTGCTCCAGTCATCTATTATTAAAACTCCTCTGAGTTTTAAAGTCAAGAGGGAAGGAAATAGATGCATTCTGGTATTTGGCCTAAAATATTTTTAGACTTTGGATCCATATGCCAGTAAGAGATGTGAGAAAAAGCAGAGTTGGGATGAAAAAGGATTGGTTTACAATCACTGGCCAGTTTATTAAGTATGGGTTAAATTGCTTGTTAATACAAATAGCATATCAGCCAATCACATGGAGAAAATGTGTTGCTGATGCTCAAACGGAGCATCAAATGGAGATTAAATGACTTTGAATGTATGCTTGTTGTTCTGTGGGTTAGAGAAACTACTGATCTGCTGGGATTTTTACCCTAAACCATCGAAAAAGAGAAAATATCCAGTGAGCAGCAGTTGTGTGGATGAAAATGATGATAAAAGGGCAACAGTAGCTCAAAGTTCTCAAAGGTCCTTTATGTCCACAGTGCGGAGAAGGCTTCATGTCACAAAGATCAGATCGTCTCTAACTGCTAACTTGAACATGACAATGAGTTCTCTAGACTCCAGTGGCCACCAAATCTCAATCTAGTCTAAAACCTGTGGGACGCGGTGGAACAAGTGTAGCGTTATAAACTCTATTTTTATGGTTTATAATTGGCACATATTTCTGTGAGATTATTAAGTTAGTTTTTGTTGGTTTTACACTGACCTGGTTTGGCTCAGCTACCTTGACTAAAATAATGGTTTCACAGTTACCCTAGGTTCTGCTGACGTTACAGTGAGTAGATCATGTATTTTAATATTGACGAATAGAAGTCTGAACTCAGGAATTAGACTTTATGAGTTTTATTATGAAAAGACGGACGAACAGTACAAAAGAGAAGCAGTTAGCATGAGGTAAGAAGGTTGTTGGCATTAACATTCACGAGGGTGTTTGTGTTCTGAACTAATCTTTAAATAAGTTTTAGTAATCTGAGTCTCATGGTGGTAAAGACTAGGATTTGTTAATTTAGATTAAATTTGGTTTGGAGAGGAAGAGTTACTAATTAGTGTATCAGTGGCTAGTTTGAATGAGCTAAGGTGGTTAGCTTTATCAAAGTAGCCTTTCAGCTTTACCAGGTTATGGTGACTCACTGTACCGGGTGATCTCGATGGATCCGACCGATGTGAACTCGCCTCGTCGAGGTGTGGGCACCCAGCCGGGGAGAGACGTCCGCTCGGGGAGGTGGTTCGCCGGCAGGACAACCGGGCGGTCCTAGAGTACCAGCGGCACTGCGGCAGCGAGTTTCAGTCCATGGTGACGAGTGTGAGGCTCATATTGAGTTGAAGGGAAAACAGCGTGTTTTCTCTTCAGGAGCCAGAGGTGAGATCGGCCGTCTCCAGGAGGAGGTCAGCTGTGTAGAGGTTTGACAGCTGAGGTGTTGTCTGACTCGAGACTGAATCAGAACTGAGAGCTTCCGGGGTTGGAAGAGCTATAGAAGTCTCAGTAGAACGTCTAGACGACGTGGACCTATGAATGGCATTATTAATGTCACGTGACTCAGTTCACTAACTCTCATTGGTTGCTTGAAACAAGTAAAAATGAGTAGTGAAGTAAATTAACCTTTTAGCAAAAGTATGTATATGAAATAATACTGAAGGCTGGATCAAACATTCATTAATACTGGAAGAAAATGTATTAATCACATTAAGACATTTTAAAACAGTTTGATTAAGAGTAATGACGTTTAGAAGGAGACGTCTGGCAGTCTTTGAGTTATTATTAACTAAAGAGTGAATCCAGTGGAAGTCTTCCGGAAAAACGACCTTGATCTGGGAATGTTAATCCAGGCTAAACATAATAAAAGAGTCATTTTATTCCAAGTTATTGGGAAAAAGATGGTTATTATTTGTGATGATCACAGAGGTCAAAGTTCAGAGGTTATAGCGTATTTGGTGACGCTACACAAGATAACATATTGGATGTGCAGTAGACAGATCAACTGAAACTGTGGTGTCAAAATGAAACAACTTCTGAGGAATGTTTCAAACACTTAAAAAAGCTAAGAATTCAGGCAGTTCTGAAGACAAACGTGAGTCTGATTAAAGTGTTCCTAATAAACTGGCCAGTGAGTTTATAAAACCAGAGGAATGTTCAGTCTGTCAGCGAGTGAAGACGTGTCGTCCAGTGGAGTTATGAGTTCGTGTTGGAGGTCAGGATGAACGTGTTTGTGTGACTTTGTATGAGGATGTGAGAGGATACAGCTGAGTTCAGCGCAGAGGGGAGAATCAACCTTCGCTGTTTCATTGAATCCAGAGCGCCTGGCGTCACTGTGACAGCGTTAGTGCTAGTAGTGACAAAGAAGCTGTTTTCACACAAACCGGTTATATAAAGCAAGGTATTCACTGCTCATTTCCAGCACCTGACTGGTTTATAAATACTATGGGAAGCATCGTTACTCCAGTGTTACCATCAAAAAGAACACAGAGGAAAAACTAATCAGACAAAAGGCTCAATTTTATATTATGACTTAAAACTGCATCATTTTGAAAATGAACCAAGGTTTAACAAGTAAACTTCTTAACCCTCTACAATTTAAGAGCCACAGCCACAAGAAGGGTGTCGTTTCAGGCTCCAGCGAGGGTCAAACACATTCATAATGTGTGGATGAGCTGTCACAGAGCAGCACTATGGGGAGGGAGGCTATATTTGCAGGAATGAGGTTTTAGTGAGATCACGAGCTGATCACAAGCCGGGTGTGAGAAGAGCACAGCTCATGAAAACCCAGCAATGACAGCTAAGAGGCTTTATCAATGCTTCCTATGACAAAACACACTCAAAGCTCAATGACATTAATAAGATTTTTTTTTTTAACTTAAGATAAAAGAGCAGTTGGCGCAACTTCATGGTCACTTGTTTAAAACACACAAAAAAAGCAAAATTTAAGACTCATTTGAGATAAAATGATAAAGAAATGTTTTTAAAGAAATCTTAGATCATCTTCTGAAATTATGATAAGAAAAAATGTTTTTTTTTTTACTCACAAATTGATGAAAATTCTAATGTTTTGGGTCACATTTACAGAGAGGAATAAAAGTGGCAGACTGGAATAGATTTATTTTATTCTATAGGCCAAATCATTTTGCAGATTATCTTTACAGATTTATGGAACACATTTCCATCCCATCGTGAGACAGATGGAAAAGCAGAAGGAAATTCTCCCTCCCCACAGCTTTCCCTGATATGATCAGGCTCTTCACAAACAAACTATAAACAGTATTAAACAAATAAATGGGACTGAAACTATAATAAATGTCTACAGAAAACGGCTGATCTGACAGTTTCATGTGGACCACCATGCAGCACTTCTTTTGTTGGAATGGAGAACTGTTGTCCTCCATTGCAGCCTTTTTGTTGACACTTTGTCCTCTCATGTTGTATCATTTACTAACAAGGAATCCCACAGAGAAAGTCATCCAAAAGCAACAGGGATCAGATGTAATAAATCTCCCGTTAGAGGAGACTGAAAATGATGGAGCCCATTCCTCCCTCTCCATGTTCTCCATGAGTTTAAAGAGCCCAAATATGATGAAGTAGGTGATTATTTTCATGTCTGAAAACATTTTTCTCTCAGTGTTTTATTCTACTTTAATAAAAGAACAGAAGCCCCTGAAATGAGGATGTTCTTTGATGTCTTTTCCCCCCCGTGACCCTCAGCAAGCTCCTAAAACCATTTTTGGTCTTTAAGTGTCTTTTGAAAGCTCTGAACAGCTGATAAAATGATGGTTGATTGTGAGATGTTTGAATGGAGTATTTCAGTGTTTTTAGGATACTTGTTCAACTCTGCTGTACTTCAAGATTTTGGGTCTGAGTTAATCAGTTAAAACCTGAAATATCGAATAATTAAAAATTCAAGTTTATACAAATTGAAATATTATTTACAAACATTAATAAAACAGATAATCGTGCTTTATTTTATTATGTGCTTCTTAAACGGACAATTTAACAGCATAAAACTGGCACTTACATCCTCCAGATTTGAGATGTAATTTCTGATTCAAATCTTGGCATTAATTTTTAAATTAGACAAAAAGGCTGGAATTAGAAATCAACTGTCAGAAAAAGTTTTGAGGTTATTTTGAGCTCAGTCAGAGGGACAGACAGTCTCTTTATATTAACACTCAGCACGCAAGTTCCCGTAATCATCCACCAGGTGATCCTAATCAGCCTCTCTTCCTGCTTTTGCATTCTGCACATACAGACCGACCCTACTGTCAGACAGATGGGACCCAAAGGGGGAGTCATCCAGAAACACCACCTTCAGTCCCCCCCCTGCCCATAAGGACACATGACCTCCAACCTGGAGCTCAGCACATGGCTGATGACTGTGTCAGGCACCTCTGAGAGAGAGATAGACAGTCTCAAACCAGTTTATATATGCTAGTTTGCTTTTGTAGGTCAACAGTTTGATATTTGAAATTCTTTATATAGATTCAGCAAGCTGCTGGAAACATTCATTAGAGGATCTGATTCATAATAACATGCTAGCATCACTGTTGGCATTACTTGTTAGCGTCAACCTGTGTTATAAAAATAGCACACTATGCAGCTTTGGCTCGTTTTTAGCACCCCCTAGTGTCCGTTTTAAGTCACTGCTGTAAAAACGTTAGCTTAAGAATGTCTCCTTCATTTCTCCTTCAAAGAAATCAGCTGTGTTCAAGCAGGGAGAAATTTTAAAAATGTAGGAATCATGAGCTAAGAACACTCTGGTGCTAGCATAACAGCTAGCCCTTTTGGGTTAGCCTAACTCGTGTGAGATACGTGACTTTGTGAGACTTCAGAGCACCAGACTGGAGACTTAGAAGTTGCAAACGCGGTATTCTGGATACAAGCAGCAGATGTGACTTCATTAACCCTGCACAAACTGGCTCAAGAAAATATATGAAAAAGTTACATAGTGTGCCTTTAAATTACAGAATATATTTAACCTTTTGTCCAACAAGTTAGTAGATTGCTATAATTTGTTAAAGCATACCAAAGATACCAAAATAACAAAGAAAATACATATATACATATTTAATTAGCATTGTTTTTTCCTTGATGTGGACAGATGATCCTATTATTCCATTCAGGTAAAGAATAAAGAGAAGCAACTCTACTCTACACTGATGAGTCCATTATTATCATAATGTATAATTTTGCTACCAGTAATCCATGGCAACATTTGAATATATTTCTCCTATGTGTAAGGAGTCATTCTTTCCACATTTCCTCTTGTTTTTGTCTTTTTTTAAACTCTCTTTTTCCAGCCAACAGTCTTTTGTTTTCAGTCCTTCACAGTTTATGAACACAGAGGCGCGTCCGCAGCATCTAAAACAGCACTCGTTTCCCCCAGCTCCCCTTTCAGCTCCCCGAAGACAAAAACAGACCAGAGAGGAGTTTTAAATTTAGCCGAGGCAAGGCTCCAAACGAATGCTAATGCTAAACGCTAATTCCTTATTGCTTGCAAACGTGTAAACAGGGAACGGCTTTGACAACTTTATAGCAGTAAAACACGCTGCGCTTACAGCTTATTGCTCAATAATACATTTAAATTGAGATAAACACTTTGCGTCTTGCGGTGCCATATGTTACAGATATTTAAAGTTTCAGACCAGCTCCTTCGGTGTCCTCTTGTTTGATCTCTGTAGAGAACAGGAAGCACTTTAAAGCCTCTTTAACAGCAGCAGAGCGAGTTGTTATGTGATGTTCACAAGCTGTCGTTGTGTCAACAGTTCAGGCCCACCAGTATTCTGCATATGGCTGTAGGACCACCAGAGGGGACGACACTCTTTAACACAGCTTAACGTGCATAAATATTCTAAAACACAACATATGCTGCAGACCGCACACAGGAATACGTCGAGCATCTGCACAAACAGCCTCTCCGGTTCTCGTTAATAATTTTGTGCGGCAGATTCATAAAAAGTTCGTCTCAAGTTTCTTTAATCAGTTGTTGGCAAATCAGTCGTCCCTTTAAGACATCGAACTAATTAAATATAAAATAAAAGTTTCCAAAAAATGAATTAATTATCTGTAAACTGAAGTTTCCTGCATTAAAATTTGAAAAATGTGTTTCTGCGCCGCCTTCAACATGAGGGATACGACGCACTTCAGACAGACGGTAATACTCTGAGTATTAATGCACATTATCAAACCACGCTGACTCGTTACAGCGATCATTCTTTCCACACATCATTGAGTCGGTTTTAGAGGTTTAAAAACATGTCTGGCTGCAGTAAATCACAGCCGAACTTGGAGGGAGGGAACCGGTATCTGAACCACTACGACGTGCTTTGGTTTAACGAGCAAAACTATGTGCATGAATCATTTCTGGTTGCAGGTATTACAAGTGTGTGCCCGGGGCAGCCGGTGGTGATTGATAACTCAGATGATTACATGTTGCCAATGGGAGATGGAGGAAAAGGAAGAATGGGAGGAGGAGGAGAAGAAGGGGCATAATGACACACATGATCATTAGTGAATCACTAATACCTGGAATTTAGGCAGTCCAAGACGACACCTTTCATCTGCTTACTTAAAGATATTTAATCAGGATAAATTAAATAGAAAAATATATATTCTACTGAAGCAAACATGTAATTATTTCTACTTGTTTGTGCAATAAATACATGAAATTGTAGATTTTATTAATATTAAGGTGCACAAAATCTGTATTGAAAGGAACTGCTCATAAATCATAAACCGTTTTATTCCAACAAGCCTGTTGACCTGATGGACTCTCGCTGCCTCTGATGCAAACAAAGTGTGCAAAAATATCAGCTCAGGATGACGGTCAGCTACCGTCACACCCAGCTTTAGCTCTGTCAAACGAGCAGCGCTGGGTTTGTGTTTTCCAGTTTTTATCAGCGTGAATCTTGAATCGTGTTGGCTCCAAGTTAATCAACTATGTGAGAGTTGATTAAAAACTTTTCAGTGGTTTATGAGATGTGGACAGAAACACATTGTGACAAATTACAAATGTCCCTTTTGCACCGTTGCTTTTCTTTCTGTAAATTTTTCCACACTTTTGCGCCACAACAACAGCTTTAGCAGAGCGACCCTGAATTTCTGCTGTGTCACTTTGGCAGCCCGGTTCCGACAGCGTGGAGCAGCTTGCTAATAACTGGACAGGTGTCCCGTTCTCCCAAACCAGACCTGACAGTCTTTGGTGACACCGTCATTATGTGACGGCAGCTAAATGAAGAAAGTGAAACCCCCTGCGCCTTAAAAGCTGCACGGTTCACCTGCCCCGGGTACTGCTGGCTGCTGCTGAGCTGTGAAGGTTATAATAAACGAGCGGGTCATCTTATATCAAATATTTGTTTGTATTTATGTTATTTAAACATCAGCTTTAGTTTGATATCACCATAAGTTAGTGTCCATTTTTGGAAGAATGAAGATGAGAATGGTTTTCATGCAGTAAAAATGTTATAATCAACTCCATGTTAGCCGGTCTGGAACAAGATGAGTCCAAATTATTCGTGTCCCCCACCTGCAAGACCCGCAACTCCTGCCTGGACTCCTTAATTAGGGAGTTAGTGAGTCGAGGGGTCAAACCAGCATAACCTGTAGAGCTTAAGGATGCAGCAAAGACACGTTCAGTGAATTGTCCCTGCACTGAGAGGCAGGCTGATATTTGTTTACAGTAATATCACTCCCAAATGAGGACGGTTGGGGGGAAAAGGTGCAGCAAAACAGAGCAATGTCTGTATGAATGAAGACGGAAATGACGGAGAGAAGAAGAAGCTCATAACGGGAGGAGGAGGAGGAGACGTGAGGCGAGCTGTGTCTGTGCCAGGGTTGCTCAGACCAATCCCCTCTGTTTTTGGCTGGCAGATGGGTCCTGTCGTGGCGCCGCCTGAAAGATGGCGCGCCATGCCGACACCTTCTCCAGGAGTCCGACACACACACACACACACAAAATGTTCTCTTGCAATTTCACTTCCTTACTTGCCATCACGGCCGCAGTACTGACAGATTGAGAGCAAACAGGCAGGCAGGCAATCAGCTCCGACACCTGAGAACAACCTGAGGATGCCTGGCAGGCGGAGAAGACCGCTGGCTACACTGCAAAACACCAATTAGGGCTAAAAAAACCTCAATTAAAGAGCCATTAAAGAGATAGAGGAGTGATTTGTCTTAGTTCTGGAGAAATGCTTTTATTGGATGAAGACATCGGGCTCAGATATTGAGGTTGAGCTGATAGAACCCACTGATGTCATTAAACGTGTTCGTTCCTCCTTTTTCCAGCAAACAGCGAAAAGTCACCTAAAAGCAGAGCTGTCAGATAAACGTCTTGAGAGAAGGCAATCCAAACAAGACACAAACTGGCTCTGTTTTCTAGTAGAGATGAAAAGAGTCGCCGCTGAATTCCCTCTCAGCTGTTCAAAACGATAACTTGAGGTGAGGTAAAGTGTAGCCTGAAGGCTGGAGGCTGAAATCCTTGTGTAATCACTTAAGTTTGTGATTGCTTTCTGTTTCTATCCACTGATGTGGCTTGTCTGGACAAGTTTCAGAATCTCAGCGTGTGTGAGCATGCATGAGTGTGTGTGTGTGTGTGTGTGTGTGTGTGTGTGTGTGTGTGTGTGTGTGTGTGTGTGTGTGTGTGTGTGTGTAAGTCTGAGTGAGAAAGCCAAAGATGGGCAGAGACAAGTGTCCTTCTACTTGATATCTCAGCCTCCATCAGGACCAATCAATACAATCCCTCAGAATTAGTGTCACAACAGAATGAATCGGCCCGTCATGCAGAGAATACACACGCACGCACGCACGCACACACACACACACACACACACACACACACACACACACACACACACACACTAACTTTGTATGCTGTTCATCTTTTTCCTGCACACACACACTGACATTTTCACTGTTTATTAAAGCAAGGACCGTGCAGTAAACATTTTGTAGTGATAGATGTTCAATTGATCGCACAGCCAGAAAGATCAATCAGGAAGTTGTGGGTCATTAAACAGTGAGTCAAATCAGTGTGAAGATGGACAACGTGTCCATCTGGGTGGAGATGCTGGATCATACCTCCTAGGATGTTTACTACAACGCTCAAACAAACATCAATAACAGCCTGTAATATGTTTATTTGGAAATGCATAGATGCTGATAACAGCTAAGGTCATAAAAGTACACAGATACTATGCTATTGGTGCAGCCTTACATACTTTTTCTCTTAATATCACAGAAATCCTTTTTAAGACATCTTCACATTGAATTAAAACCCTGCTATGTTCTCAAAAACCCAATAAAATGTGAATGAGTTGAGGAAAAATGCTACATGCTAACAGCACATTCTCTATGATGACACCCACAGAAGCATCAAGTCTTCCCAGTTCTAGCATACCTCTCTTTAATGTTTCCAGGCTGCAACTACTAACTAAACCATGCATTAGTGCAAGCGTTGTTGGAGCTAAAGGGTCGTAGCCTAGACGACTAGTGTGACCAATCAAATTCACAATGATTAAACGGCCACACATCATGGACACACTACCACTATGCTTCACTATAATAATACATCATTACAATCTTAACATTTAGCTCAAACCCACAGTGGATCAAGTGTAATGTGGAGCCCTTGGAAACGTCAGTAAGACTCTGCAAAGATCACCACATTCCAACATACTTTAAACATCTTAATGGGGTCTTCATCTTCTGTGAAAGGGCCTTTGGAGAAAGAGAAAACTAATATTCTTCTCAGTTTAAAAAAGTGAGAGCAGTGTTGATGTTCCCTGAGCTTGCATTCTGCTGGAATGCCACCAGGGGGCGATGTCTGTGGCTGCAATCTCCACCTACACAGGTTATTTCTTTAGTGTCATTTTCTATTATAAACAGGTTGGTGTTTCTGCCTTCATATTAGTTAAACATTGGTAAATAACAGATTTTGTGGCTGTTGTTATTAATAGTAAAAAGATCCAGTCATAGCCTTCATCTATTTAATACATGAACTGGATGAATGCATCACTCTTTTGCATCATGAGCCACATTTTAACAAATGCTCTCATTTTGTCGGGGACGTGGACAGTCTATTCTTGTCTGTGTCCAACTTTGTCTCCGCCTGAGAGACGATCCGTCCTTATACATGGCAGCATATTGACTTACGCTGGATAATAGGTGGTTTTCATGAGGTCACATTCATCTTCATAGATACCACGGAGGATGAGAGAAACCGGTAGGAACTCATATATAGACAATAATGAATGGAGAGGACAACAAGATGAGGGGGAAAGGACATTGGAAGAAAGAATGGATGAAAACCAAATGGATGAAAATGATCTGTAGGTACTGGCTGTTTTCTTTTTTTCCCCCTAGTTATCTGGGTTGGTGAAATTGAGGGTAGCAGTGAGGTGATTAAAGTATTGTGTTGGCCCCACGAGAACCAAGCCATCTCATGCTGTCTGCACCCAGGAAATGCTATCTCGCCCCTCGTCTAGGTCTAATATCACAATAGTGTCGCAACAGCTGGTTTCAGTGTCAGAGAGGGACTTCTGCTCTGAGATCAGTGGAAAGATTCAGCTGGGAGACGGATGCTGAGGACACACAGCCGTCACTGCTGACACACCCTCCATACACAAAGACAAGAAATTATGTGCCCTCCTGTATCTCAGAATGTAGAATATTTGGGTGTTTACTTATAGATATGGCCATTGTGTTGGAGTAAAAACAAGAAACAGGAGTAAAAATCTATCACTGAGTGTATATATGGCTCTACGTAGCATCTTAGGCTCATTAACTCTACACTTTATTATCTCTAACACATGATACCCCACTTTAAATACACAAAAAATACGTAAACAACAAGACAAACAGTGTCATCGGTGGATGCACAGACAGTACAAGGTCACTGAGCATCAGTGTGACCAGCAGCGGTGACTATTTGGACTGGAGTCTGCACTTGGTGCCACGTCAAACAACGCCCCACACCAAACAGACTCCGCTGGGTCTGCAGATATTTTATTTATCAGTCAGACGAGCTGATTCTGTGGGCCGAGGACAAACTGGAGAAGTAACCAAACAGTGTGTTGTTTTTGTTTATGTGACAAAAAAAAAGAGATAAGAGGATATCAGGTAGCAGATGGGAGGAGGAGCATTTCAATGGAGGCAGAAAATGCAGAGGGGACGGTTCTAAAACAGCACAGAGGTGATAAATATGTTCAGAATCACAGAAAAACACTGTTCTGATCTGTGCTGTGACTCCATACTCAAGTCTGTCAGATGCATTTAGATTGCATGATGTTATGATTTACATTTCATTTGCATATTGTCCTCCTTTTTATCATTTTCATCCTCATGTGGGAATTGTATGTAAGGCATGGAAGTATAAATAAATCCAGTCCTCTCCACTCATTCCCAACCGGAAGGTGGGAAATCAAAGAAGGGAATGATGAGGGAAAGGCAAAGAGGAAAACGTGGATTGTGCAGATAAATTTCATCTACTGACTATCAATCTTCACTGACACCAGGGCCGGATCTAGCCAGCCCCACCAAGGGGGGCAGGTAGAATATCAAGGGGGGGGGGGGGGGGGGGGGGGGAGTCTGGACATGCCAAGATTTTTTTTGGTCATCACATCCCCCAATCCCTTAAATGCATTGAAAACTAGGCCATCATCATATCAGTTCCTCTGTCCATATATTTATTTTCATATTTGATCCATACCCTCTGCATTTACCCGGGCTTGGGACCGGCACAAGTAGGACACTGGCTGATGCCCTGTTGAGGCTGCAGTCATCTGTTTATGTTTTGTTTTGTTGTTTTTTTTGTGGTTTTTTTGTTCTTTTTTGTTTTTGTTTTTTTGTGTTTTTTTGTTCTTTTTTGTGTTTTTTTTGTTCTTTTTTGTTTTTTTTGTTCTTTTTTGTTTTGGTTTTTTTTGTTCTTTTTGTGTTTGTTTGTTTTTTGTTCTTTTTTGTGTTTTTTGTTCTGTTGTGTTTTTTTGTTCTTTTGTGTGTTTTTTTGTTCTTTGTGTTTTTTGTTTTGTTTTTTGTTCTTTTTGTGTTTTTTGTTCTTTTGTGTTTTTTCTTCTTTTGTGTTTTTTTGTTCTTTTTTGGTTTTTTGTTTTTGTTTTTTTGTGTTTTTTTGTTCTTTTGTGTTTTTTGTTCTTTTGTGTGTTTTTTTGTTCTTTTGTGTGTTTTTTGTTCTTTTGTGTGTTTTTTTGTTCTTTTGTGTGTTTTTTTTGTTCTTTTGTGTGTTTTTTTGTTCTTTTGTGTGTTTTTTTGTTCTTTGTGTTTTTTGTTCTTTGTGTTTTTTGTTCTTTGTGTTTTTTGTTCTTTTTGTGTTTTTTGTTCTTTTGTGTTTTTTCTGCTTTTGTGTTTTTTTTTGTTCTTTTTGTGTTTTTTGTTTTGTTTTTTGTTCGTTTTTGCATTTTTTGTTTCTCTTTCTGTGTCATTCATCAGTAGCTACTTTGAATGAGGACAAACGGAAGAGAGCGCTCACTCTGACCATTTTTCACTGAAATATTTTTGAAATTTGATATTTCTGCATGCAATCACATTTGGGGGGGACAGTCATGGAATTTGGGGGGGCAATGCCCCCCCTTGCCCATGCCTACATCCAGCCTCGACTGACACATTAGCTCTGGTTTATTAAAAATATCTTGTCTTGTGCTGTTTTTGGGTCAGAAAGCTCTTGTTTTTTGAAGAACAAAACCATCAGACTTCTTTAAACTAAATGCAATTTGTCTTGAAGTGACACAAACCAGATCCAAGGTAAACAAGAGGTAAAATCCAAAAACTAAGCAAGAATCTCACTGTGCTGCTGTTGGTGGCGAACGGTAAATAAATGGTAGCAACAACGTTTTCTAAATGTCTGAAAACCTTGAGGGTTCTCAGTTTTCTTATCACCTCGCTGGCATGTCGCTGGAATGTGAAACATTTGCTTCACCAATATTGAAAATCACAGAGTTGCCGTGGGGGCACCTGGGACCCTTCTCAGTTTATGAGTCAGAACCAGAGGTGTGAGAAATCTCTGAGATGGGTTGGTGACCAAAGCTTAGAGACAAAGGAAGAGAATCGGACATTCTGAGAGCAACAATAATGTTTATTTCTGACCATTTTCCTCCTTCATCCGTCCATGTAGGCTAACGTTTCTGCATGTGTTTTTGACTTGTTCCTTTCTGAAACAAAAGATTACATATTCAGTTTTCACCCCATTTCCTTACTGCTTAGCTGTAACCAATAAAAATAGAGACGTCCCTTTTTTTTTTGTGAAAAGGGAGAAGGCAAAGTGGTCATGCTATCTGGGCCTAGAAACGTTTAACACGAAGGTCACGAGGTTATGCCGGCAATGAAATCAAACAAGATTAGATATTTCTTTACAACACTTTACAACAAACTACCGCTAACGACAAAACAAGAAGAGCGTATTAATTTCTACACAATAATCTCATGCTTCTCTTAAAATATGGCGACAAGGGGCCTCTCTTCATTTGCAGTTTGACGGCTGTGTTTCGGGGCGTCCCTGCCGGCTGGCGCTGATGGCTGCAGAGAGGCAGCGGAGTGACTGACGACTTGGAGACTGTCTGTCAGACAGAGTGATGGCTCGGAGACACTCTGTGACAGATCAGGCGAGACGAGGGTGGAAAAAAAAAAAAGAGTGGAAGGAGCCGGAGAAGCCTGGCAGCTTTGTCTTTCAGTCTGGGTGGATGCAGAGAAAAAGAAAAAGTTGTAAGCGTCCGCCGATTATCATCAGGTACCTGTTGTCAATATTATAATGAAACAAAGAAAATGCTTCATGATGCATTAAGCTTTCAGAGTTGTTCAATGACACCGATGATGCTCTTGCAGCCAGTGTGAAAGCTCTCAGCCTGGGACATAATGAGCAGCCTAATCAGGTAAGTTATTAATCAGCAAGTAGTTAATTAGGCTTAGGAGGGCTGCTGGAGAGCAGCGCTTCAATCAGTCAAGCCTCAACTTGACACAATCTTAGAAAAAGATGTCCTCATAATACGTCTTGATTATGAGACCTAATAAAGACGGCACAGTTACAGTCACTGGCACAAAGAAATCAAGTTTTTTGGTGGGCTTTGGGTTCATTTGTACTTCCATTGAGTTGTACTTGTACAGGTCGCTGTGTACTCGTGCTTTTAAGGAACTTCATACCCACCTTGGCAGCCGCTCTAACGTGGAGGATTTATCATAAATGGTGTTTTTTCATCTAAAAAAAACTTAATTATACAGTTTTTATTTGTCACGTTTTTGAATTTATCATTCAAAACTTGGCCTGGCTGCTAAAATTATTGAGCAACTCATTGATTTCTATATCACTCAATTAATTTATACTCTAATAATTGAGTCCAGGCCAGACATGTTTAAACTTCAGTGATTTGTTTGATTTAGCTGAAATAAACTCAACATGGAATAAAAGCCAAATGCAAGTTAATAAAGGACTCTAATGAGGGAATTCTTATTTATACTGATTGCCAACAGTCAGTGCTATTTAATTATGTTATTAAAGGTCTAATTATTCCCATTCCTCCAAAGCTAGGTGTCCAACTTGATTCAAGGTTAGGACTTATCCCAAGCTAAATTTGCACCTTGCACTGTGGAGAGTTGAATTCATTTGCATATTTTCAGCTGCAGAGCAGTCAATCATCCAAGTGTCAGGTAAAGTGCATCTCCGGGGGTCACACGTGGTTTTCACTCTCAGGTTTTCCTCCTCTAGACCCAACAAATTCAGGACAAGGAGCAGAAGTGAGATGCATTAGCATAAACCCCTCTCCTGTCCCTGAGTTTCCCTCCTCTATGCCTCTGCCCTTCACACAGTCACTGACACGTCTTGTTTCCTCCTTGTTGAAACTAATTGGCCTGCCTTGGAAACTGAGCTTTTACAATGATGACACTTTTCTTCTTGTTTGGGCTTAAGGCAGTTCAATCATGAGTTTGAAAAGTTCAACGTCATGGTGCGCAAGAGATTCACAAGTTGGAGTAAAGGGGAATATTTTTTGTGGCCACATACCTCAGTACAATATGGAGGAATTTGTTCTCTGCATCTGACCGTCCTTAAGGCGCAGAGGGCAGCCATTTTTGATGGTATCAGGAGGCAGCAGGGTTCAGTATCCTGCCCAAGGATGCTTCAACACATGGAGGGTTCAAACCTCATACAGCAGTCTTCTCTACGGTCACCTAAAACTGTAGTTTTAAAAGATTTTGGACATGCAGCTTTTAAAAAATGCAAAGGTAAACTAGCGTTTAGATTGGGTAATCGGTTTGTCTTTTCCAGTAAAGCATCAACATACAGTATATTATAACTAGAGAGAGGAATTCAATGTGGTGTCAGGTAGATTATATACATTTAATTACATTTACCTTAAAAAATGAAATTAATATACTTTGTTGTATTAAGTTTATTTATATAGCACCTTTTCAGTGTTTTATCTGTGATACAGCTGCGGGGTGGAAATGAATGCAGAAATTAAACAAGCGCCCCCTAGTGGCTGTTCTTGTAATGTTTTAAGACCCGCCCCTTCCATGTACGGAAATTGGACTTTTTTTTTTAATAATAAAAAATACACTTTGTTTTCTCAGATGTTACCATTACTGGGTTTCATGGCTTCACCTTTATCCATTTGAACTAAAGTTGATGCTTAGTATAAATGGTCTAGCTATTGCTTTTTTACTATGAAGCCATAATTGCTTTGTGTTGCTTTTAATATTTTTTCCCTATACTTTGCAGCTGAGATGTGTCCAAGTCTTTCTCTTAGAATAATCTAAATTTAATTTATATGCACAGCAAAGCTAAGTTGACTTATTTTAAGAGCTCTTGTGTTAAATTTATGAACAGTTTTTTGGAATTACATTACCATCTGTTCAGCACAAGGATGCATTTTTCCTTTTTAGGAGATCTGACAATGAATCAAAGGTGCAACAAAAGCCCTTTTATCCCTCCTCTTATCAAGAGTTGGGTTTTTTTTTCCAACTAGTTTTGCAGTGTGAAGTATTTCTGTGTATATAAATTATTAGAATAATGCACAACATGCAATTTTTCTAAATTTTCCTTGCAGTTCATCTGACAATTACTCTAAAACTGCATCTGCTAGGCTCCATCCACACAGACACTTATCAGAATATCTTAGGAGACATAAAATCCTCTTTTTTTGTTAATATTCACTTTCAAGTTTTACACGGTGCCTGAGAGATAAAGCATGAAGAATTTTGATTGGTGCTCCAGCCATCTGCGTGCCACTGTCCCCTCCTCTAATTGACTTCCTGGTGTTTCCTCCCACAGTGATAATCTCCAATCAGCCATCTGCCGTGTCATCTCTGTGCGCCGCCGCCGCGCTGCCCTTCCCTCCGTCCCCTCTCCATGTTAACACCCCCCACTCTGCTTGTAACGTCAAGACATTCTCTCCAAACATCCATTAAACAAACCCGTTTATAAAATACAGTCCTGTCCGGTCCTTATCACCACCTTTGTGTCAGAACATTTATAAGCGGCGAGTGTAAAGGCCCTCCTGTGATGGACATGATACACCAGGACAGATGGCCTCCCCTCCCACCAACCCCACCGCTGCACACAAACATTAGCATGCACAGACGCATGCCTGGAGCACAGCCTGAGCATTTGGTGGCGACTGTTGTTTCCTGTTCCAGGACTAGCCTTATTCTGTCGCTCAGAGCAGCAGGAGAGAGCTACATCTGTGCTGCGTTCGCTTGTGATGCGGGTACAGAAATAGACGTGAAGGAGCCAACGTTTGAACCAACCATTCTGCTCCCTGACACCTTTTGGTGAAAACGAGCCGTCTGGGATGTGCTTGGCTTGTTTCACGGATGTAGGATTTAAGATGTGTGTGTCATAACCATGACAGGGCAGCAACAGGCGTCAACGCGCTCCGCTGAGGTCGGACGCTGCAGGTCCAGCTCATGAAATTCTCTTTAGTTTTTATGTTTGTTTTAGAAATTAAAATGTTCTCACTTGATTGTCTGAGTTGGAACAAAAGTGAAGTTTTACTATGATGAATTTTTGTGCTCACAAAATCTTTTGTTTTTCCTGTAGAGATCAACAGAAAACACTTGAGAAAACTTGCTTCTTATTATAAAGGTTATATTGGTGATTATTAACTTTTAATAAATGCAAAGCATCCCTTAACCCTTTAACTTCCACATGCAACACTACAAAACTTTACTCTCAAATTTCTTAATCATTTGGGGGAAAAGGGTTGTAATATGTTGTAAATTTATAATAATAAGGTAAGAATAATGCAAAATAATGTTTGGTTTTATAAACATTGTGTGCAGCTGTTTCTATTTATTCTAATCCACCTTTGAATTTAGTCATTAAAACTACAGTAAAGCATCTCAATGGAAACATCCTTTTGAATTAATATTTTTACACTTTTTAGATTTTAATTTATTACCACACTAAATTTGAGCTCAATGTTGTCAAAGCAAGTTGCTAAAAGGATTTAACGAGGCAGACGTGAGTGGAAATTTAAAAAAATCAAAAGCTGACATAAGAAACAAAAAAATTAACATAAGAAAATCACAGGAAACCTGCCAACAAGACAAGGAACCAGAGGACTATTTAAGTGTTGGGAGGGTGATTAACGAGTGAAAGCAGCTGGGTTGATTAGCAGATGAAGGACTGGTGTGCGAAGTGCTGAATGACTGGGGAGCCAGTGTAAAGTGTAAGGATGATACTGAAATGTTTTATGGCCAATCAATGCTTAAATCTGTTTGTGTTGCAAGAAAAGTGAAACTTTGTCACTAAAAGCACCTAAATTACAAATTAAACTTAAACCTAAAGTGAAACATTTTTAACCAAATGCTTAATTATTGCTCTGGCTCACAAAGTAAAGGCTTGTATTATTATCTTTATTAGGTCGCCAAGAAAAAAGGTCAAAATATGGAGTCGTATTCTTGCTTTTTTCCTGGTTGGTGGTTTAAAATCATAGTGTGGTAAAGATTCCTCTTGAGTTTCATGAGCTGTTTTGGTCTTTAATTTAGAAACACATTTTTTCTCTTTATAAACACTTTTTTGGGAAACCCCAGAGGTTGACCTAACCTGTACTAAATGCACTAACTCCAAACATTCACCAGAGAATTCACTTTGGTTAGAAATGCTGCTCCTGATGGGTAATTTTTAGAGGTTTAGTGGACCCATCCAGCACAGCTGTGAACAAAAAGCACTAATAATCAGTTGGAGGATTTTTTGAACATCCTGATAATAAAGAACAGCAGTTATCAAGTCTCAAATGTGATGAATGCATGCATGATATTTATTTAGTATATTTATCCTGTGACATTTAATAACTTGACCAACTGAAAGTTACGAAAAGACCACTGGGCCAAACACTGAACCTGGAGGAACTCCGGAGGAATAACTCTGGTTCTCTTTCATGCTATAATTTCCAAAACATCATAACAAAAATACATTTTTCAAAGTGTGAGGTTTGTTTGATGATATTTCCCATGTTGGACTAACGACCACAAACAGAAACCAGAAAGTATTTCCTCCTGACATCGTCTTTTACCTAAAGACATTTACAGATTCGTGTCTAGATAACTCCCAATAAAGATTCGCTCATTTGTAAAAGTTCATTTGAAAACTCAATGATCGAGCTCTGCAGGAACAAATTACATCATTTAAGGCTGATTGCACCAATGAGAACGACTCAGTCCAAACAACCATCACACGCTGGCTTTGGGCGCGTTAATTAGAACATTCACAATATTCTAAGAAATATGAGCTTGTAACGCTAAAGCTAATGATGCGTTTCAATTCATTTCAGCTGTAATTGTTGATAACAGAAGCAACCAGACGTTAACATTTTTCACTGCCTTTTGGGTTTTTTTATTTTAAAGGTTTTTCTGGGTAAATTCTCTTGCCTCTTGTGGGATAATATTTTATAGGATAAATTTAGGTTTTAATCTGAGCCAACAGTCAAAAACTCTGATAGGTTAAAAGAAGATTGTGGGATTTAAAAACACTTGCCATATGAGACTGGCTGCTGATGTCACAGCTTCCTTACGATTTGAACTCTTCTCGTAGCCTCTCAGGGGCACGACTGTCCTAAATAAGAGCAGGAGGATCTGTCTAAAGGCTGACTTGCACTTGACAAGTAAATTGATTTGTTTATGCTAATCTCAAACCTCTGAGATGTCAACGAACCGTCACAGAGGCTCATAAGTGAGAGTTTAATTTGCTATGATCAACTGTTATTTTTAAGAAGAGCCCCAGAGCTGGGATCTATCAAAGTGATTACCGTCATTTAGCTGAATGATGCAGCCTCTACTGCATGTTCTGTGTTTGCATTTGCCACATTTGCATTACCACTTCTTCCCCTTCTCTTTGCGTCTTCATATTTATTATTCCTCTTAACAATAAAGCATATAATTTGATTAAAATAAGGGGATCTTTTCTGAATAATGCCACAGGTAAAATGTTGCAATATCAAAATGACAAAAGCTGTAATTATAAGCACAATGAGACCATAATGCAATAACACAAGGCTGCTGCAAACAAGAGGATTAAAGTTTAAATGACTCATTTCCAAAGACAAGCAATAAAACAGTCTGAGGCCATGTTATCTGTGTTTGAGGGCACGGAATGCAAAATCCATCATGCATTATTAATGGATTTTATATTACAAGTAATATATGCACGCTTCCTGCATTTTCTATTTTAGATTGATTAAACACTTTGTGTCTGACATGTTTGTGCAAAGACAAAAAAAATTAAAGTTCAGAGCGACAACTTCTACTGAGTCCAGCCTTTGAAATCCAGTGCATTCAGTAATAAATATATATATGTATATACATTTTTTGTTGTCTTTAGAAGATCAATGTTTTATGCATCCATCACAAAATTTTCACACTCAATTTGAAGAAAAGCCTTTTATTTGTACCAAACTGGGTTGCAGGCTAGGGTAAAACATTAAAAAAAAAAGAACATAACTACAAAAATTGTCTTTGTTTTTTTATTTTAGTGTAAAATTACAATATAAAATCAATAATTCGGTTACAGTTGCTGTAGATACAGTGACTCCAATAAGTTTCAAAATAAAACTTTTTTGCAAAAATACTTTGACATGAAATGATATATAATATAGGACTCTTCCTATAGCAGGCGGCCACAGGGGGGTCCAGGCTGTTTGTCAGAGTGGCACTGGCCCACCAGAACCACACCTGTTGGTGAGTTTAAACTGGGATGAGAGTCAGATCCTCAAAGTCTGAGGCCATGATTCTCAACTGGAAGTGAGTTGTTGTTTCAAGAGGAGTATCTTGGAGTTTGTTCACATGGTTTTCATCTTCAGTGATTCGTCCAATCATGAGATTTGGATTGTGACTGAAAGAATGTCTCATTGGTCTGATTTAGGATGCATCCTGCCTCTTTTTGGAGGTTTTCCTGGGAGGAGCAGACCCAGATCTTGCTGAACGGATCCTCTCTGAACTAGGAACACTTTGGGATCCCTCACGATAAACTGGTGCATGTCATCCAGTAAAATAAAAAGAAAAATACCCAGCTGATGCATTTGCTTTTTAAATTTAATTTTCACTTTATATTAAAACGTTATCAACTCCAAGTTTGTGTCTCTCTGCCATCTAGACAAAACAAACTGCATTGGAAAAGTTAGATTTTATAATTTTTTAGACTCTAAAATTGGAAACATCGTTCTCAAATAAAATAGATGATTTAATCCATAATTTATTTTTATGTATAGATTTCACATTTTAACCTTTTTCTCAAGTGTGATCTGGCTACAGTCCATCCTGCCATAACACACGGCCTGTTGACTGCCTGAGTAATAACTCTCTCCACCAGTGAAGCAACATGACCTTTTCCCTTTTAATAATCCGTTCTCAAACACAAACAATAAATCTATTTTTTCACCAGTCATTTTTTTACGGCTCAGAATGCTATTCTGATAACAGATCTTTTTAATCTGATTAAGATTCATCATTAGTGCATCCAGAGAGTGCACTAATGGCTTAATCTGTTCACTATCATGTTGATCTTCCACTGAAACCAGTTAAACATCGGAGGAACGTCAAGTTAGTCATGAAAAGGCACCTCTTGTCTACCTGTAACGAATTCTAAAGCTTCATCTCGTCCTACATTAAATATTTAAGTGGTTCCCAGAGTAATAAAGTTAGGATTGATTAGAGGACGTGCGTTTTGGCGCCCGAGGTGGGATGGAAACGATGAGAGAAGTAATTAGATGAAGAGGGGGAGAGACTGAAATGGACGTTTGTGGGTTTTTGTTGTTTGCACCTGACATGTTTACAATAAAAAGGAAAATGTTTGAACTTAGACACCATCACAAAGAGTCAATCAAGTTAGAACTAGGACAATTAAATCTCTGTCAATGTATTGAATCAAATACGTTTGTCTGAAATATGTGTCCAAATATGCACACTGACTGTCCAAATAGAATTTATTCCATTGCAGGAGACATGTGTAATTCTAAAAAGGTACGTGTCTGCCATCTGGTGGTCAACTTTGATAATCTAACCATCTCTGAGTGCTCCATCCTGAAATTATGATCATGTTTTGATGGAGAAACAGGCTAAATTTAAATTTAATATAAATATAAAGGTCATATTTGCATGTTTTATTATTTATATAAAAAAATCACACAATTTCTCCTCCAGTTTCTTGCACATTAATTATGTTTTTATTTGTAAACAAGTCAGACCTCAGTTCTGCACAAATGTGCAAATTAGGTGACTGTGTCCATCTTTCAAAGAGTGGAGGAGATGATCACCTAAAGCAAATGTTGTGATGTCTTCAAATTGTCAATCCAGGGTTAGGGTTCACTGATTTACAAGTGAAAAAGATGCATTTTATATTCATTTCTTTCAATGTTTGCTTAACTTTTTATCAGTACTTTGGTTGCAACCTTGTTGTTTTAAAGTGGATTTGGTTAAAAAGTACTTTAAAATGTTAAGGTGCAATTAAACACCATGCAATAAATGTTGGTGTATGCAAAGAGGCTCACCAGTTATTGTATAACAACCTTTATTAGCTCATTTTAAATTAAGGCAGCATACAATCTGTGCAGGTCACAGCAGGTGTGCACACTTAACAAGAACCACATCTCCCCCTGACTAAACTAACCCCACACCAGAACAATGATGCAGGATAAAAATCAAAAACCTACATAAACAGTGAATTAACAAAAACGCACAAAAATAAGTGCATCAAGTTTAAAAAAACACTTAACTGTCCCAGGGTTTAAGACCCTTCTGGGTCTGACAGCAGCACTTCTAATTCCCACATCAATATTTTTAGAACACAGAAAAAGGATAAGTTTGCCTGTCATCTATGTGTAGATTTGTAGAAAACTGATAGATGAAAGGGCATTTTTTTAAACAGATTAGCAAACATTTGGGTAGAATTGGATCACATCCGGTTGATTTCAGCCTAATTTTAAACATACTTTTGGCTAAAATTGGACATGCCAAAGGCAAACCCTACTTTTAAAGTCATTCTTTGGGCTAATTTTGATCAACGAGAAATGAGCGCCTCTCAGGTAAAAGCATTTTTACCATAAACACAACATAACCTCAATACAAAACCCAAATTTGATTGTCCTTTGACAGGATGTTAAAGCCAAAAGTAACTGAGACGCCCCCTAGTGGCTGGCAGTACAAGTTGTAAGCCCCGCCCCCTTCATGTAAACAAATGGGAATTTGTCTTGATTAGAAAAATAAAATACACCCTTCAGACATGTTTTCCTGGTGTTGACGTTTGATTCATGTAATTTATATTTTAATGTTTCAATGCTTTTCTTAAAAAATTGTATTATTTATAACAGCAAATCAGTACAAGTGCAAACTGATCACCAGAGCAGAACAGAAGCATTATAAAATGAACTAAATAAAGCTAGAAGTGATCCATTTATCAAGTACCTTGGCTTTGAAAAGTACACACAAATTAAAAAAGGTCTTTTATTATAGTGCATGTCAAGTACACAACAAAACTATTACAAATGGGTGGATTGATTTTTGGCTGTAATCACAAAACACATCCTGAACATGGCAGAAAATGACAGAAATACTCCAATATTTCAAGCACTTGTGAACAAATCAGCAGCATGGTTTTTATCTTCTATTTGTTTTTTCTTGCAATATCTTCCCTGATTTAATGTAAATGAATAAAAGCAAAATATACTGATAATTATTTTTCTAAGCACCTGAATCGTCCCTTAAAGGTAAAGTTGTTCTATTGTTCTGCTTATAAATCCATCCATCAAATCCATAACTCAGTTAAAGTCAACACGGGAGATTTCGGAGTAATTTCACCTGCAGCATCCTTCCTTTTGCATTAACAACACATAGCTGCACACACTGCTATAAAACATTCAATATATCCAGTTTAGCACATGCATTTGAGAAAAAAACATGAAATGTGTCTCTGTCACCTTGTATTTAACTTGACCAGGACGCCAACCCAGTGGATTTCTATCCTATACTTCTCAGAGTCTGAGTAGTTCAGGCCTTCATGTTGACAGTTTTTAAGCCGTCAGAGAAATGTATGAAACACTCGGGTTTTCAGGCTTTTTGTCCGGGGGACGTTCCTCGTAGAGAACTTGATCACCTTGAACATATTGGAACAGCTCCCCATGCTGAAGAATGGGAACCAGTGCTGGGCCCGCTTGTTCCCGTGTAGGTTCCAGAACGAGGAGGAGCAGCGCTGGAAGTCCTCGATGCTGACCACGTACTGACCCGGCCCCCACTGAGAGACGCGGACAAAAGTCACAGAGGAGGCAAAGCTGCAGGTGTGAGGGGAGACGCCGTGAAACACACACTCCCTGGGCCTCACGGACGTCCCCCTCTCCCAGATCATCCCGGCCTCCTCAGCCACCCCCATCCCGCTGAGGTTGCAGAGGGCCAACAGGCACACCTCCTCCAGGGCCTCCTTGTCGGGAAAGCGAAGCAGGATGGCAACAAGACGGGGCACTGCACCTCGCCGCAGTAACAACTCCTGCTGCTTAGCTAAGGAAGAAATAAAAATGATGTTTAGTCAGCTTTACTCTGACCTGTAAAGCTCAGGCGCATCACTGGACTGGACTGAAATACAGTTTTAATTGGAATAGCTTTATGACATTAATTTGATAAGATACAACCTAAAGGAGAATAAACACCTATCAGCTAACAGTTCACTTGACTTACAGCTGTCATAGGTCATGCGTGAGATGGCCCTCGCAGCATAAATGAGCAGCTCTTCGTTCGTACTGGTCAGAACCGACAGCAGGGCCGTAACTAAACCTGCGTCGCCAAAACCTTTACGAACCACAGCTGAGAAGACACAAAACATCGATAAAGACACCTAAAAAGATGATGTTTAAACATTATACACACAATCAGTGCCCGAAAGTGTCGAATTCTGGAGCAGATTCTTAAGTTTCCAGCACAGATCTGTCAGATGACCATCTGTCAGATGCATAACCTACATTCCTTGGCGAGTTCAGCCACCAGTTTTGCAGTCAGCAGCGTCAGAGGCCCTCTGCTCCTCAGAGACAGGGCCAGGATGGGTAGGATCCCACTGACCACCACCTGCTCCGCTGCACCTTTCTCTGGGAACAAAAACACAACATTCACATACTGGTCTGTTTCAGTGAACTGAGAACGTCGGTCTCTCTCATGCTAAGAGACATCAATATACAATCTACCATCTGCTAAAAGACTCACTGTTCACTGAAGTGCGAGCACTAATAAGTCACATCAAACAAAACACATTTCTACCTTTAAACGTCCATAACAAGCAGTGATGTTGGAGGAAAAATAAACAAGTTTCCTCTAAAATGTTGAAGTGGATCCAAATAAACTCACTTCTCTCCTTGATGTTGGCCAGGACGGTGTTCAGATGAGGTTTCAGCTCATCCTCGATCAGCTCCACACCGAGAACTCGGATGGCGCCCAAAGCATTGTTCAGGTTCTCTATCAAAACACAGCAAGAAATTAAATTAGAAAATGGGTTTCAAATCAAACAAATTATGGATTCTGTAAGAATTCAAGCCATAATAGTGGGACACTCAAACAATTAGAGCCTTTCAGTCAGTGGGACTTGTCCAAATCTCCTACTTTGGAGTAAACAAGGCTTCTGGTGTCCAAACCACCTCATCTGGATGTCTTTATAATTAAGTTCATTTTAAAAATGGTTAAAATGACCACAAAGCGTTGATTCTTTAAGGTTCTGTTGCCGTTTCAAATTCTGCAAGAACAAAGTCAGGTGCCCAAATGGTTCGGTGACGCATCATGGCCTCAAACTTAACTGTCTTTACGTACAATAACTGTAAAAATTACAGGTCAACTTGTCCAGTTAAGCTGCAAAGTAAATCTGAAGTGTCTGAAGCATTAAATAAAAGCTTAGGTCGGTTTACGATCTAAACCTTGCACTGTTCCACTCACCGTTTGGTGTGTAGGGCTGCAGTCGGTTGGTTAGTTTATCCCTCTGAGCTCTTGCTTGTTTGTAGGAGGGAGGCACATTAGGGTGCCCCATTCTGCTCCGTCCTGCCGTCTCTGAAGCTCAGGTGGTGAAACTTTCTCAGGCAGACACCTCGCAAAGCTCCTTAGGTTTATCGCTGTTCCTCTGACGCAGTAGCTGCTGCTTTAGAGACGACATAACCGCAGCTTCAACAGCACTGATGCACATTTTTTGCAGTGTTGTTTTGCAGAAAGACCTAACATTTTCCTGTTCTTGTTCCCGTCTGTTTCGCCTTCCCCCCCTTGTGCTCCAGCTGGCTCCCAGCTCCCTGTCAGGGTTAATACAAAGCAAATCCTCTGTAAGTCCCAGCTCTCCGTGTGTGAGTGCACCATTAAGGTATTAGCACTTGGCTGACTCTGCTGAGTTTATTCCTACAGCCCTACAATCTCACATAATGCCGTTCAGCTTCTAGAACATTTGAGCGAAAACAAGAAGAACAGATGAGAATCTGACATCTGTTTTAGGACGCAGGTGGATTGTTGAATGGTGTTTATCCAGGTAGTGAACACAGATGATTACCTAAGCTTTCTCCAGTGTATCACGTTATGAGATCCTGACTATTTGACAGCTAAATGGAGCACAAAATGCTAAAAAACTGAACCACAATTAAACTTCTTGTAGCTTCTGAGCATTTTCTCATTTTGACATTCATACAAAATAAAAACTAAACAATAATAATAAATGTTTATATTTTACTCAGCCATTAGGAACCAATAAAAACAAATCTTCAGTATCCTCATGCAAAACTGGAAATCTGAGCAAAAAATACAGGAAATATTTGTTCAAAACAGTGAACCAACAAATGATCCTGAAAACATGGCCTGAAAAAATATAAACAGCATAAAAACAAATATTGAAGAAATCAGGTTAAATGACTTTTTAATACTTATGTTATTTAGACGGTATACTACACGTGTAAAGAAGCATGTAGCAAGAAAATTAGCCTAACTTAGCTTAAAGGGGTGTTAAAGTGTGTTACGCTCTGCAGGACCAACGAGCTAACGGCTAGTCTGAGGTTAGCCAAAACCAAAGTGTATTTCTGCTGTCTGAAGACGGAGACGACCTACAGATTTTCATAATAGTTCATGGAAATGTTCCACAAATCTTTACAATGCTGTCAGTTTTCACCACATGGTTATTTCTGCAGAAAATTGAGGAAATTCCCGGAGACACCAGAGGCGCAACGTTTACTGTAAATAACAGGGTGATGAGAAATTGACAGAGGTGTAAAGGTTGATAAAACATTAGAATAAACTGTTGTGAAATTCTGAAAATGTATGCCATAAAATATCAGCATCCTTTAGGACAAACTAGCTTTCTGATTGAGATTATTTCTAACGTTTTACATAAAAATACACTTGATAACAGCCAAAGCTATGTCTTTAAACAAGTTTATTTCTTTATGGGATAACAATCTTGCCTATTTAGACTAGAAACTCACATTAAAACCATCACTTATTTGTTTGTGTATGAATGTAACATGAGATGGGAGGGTAAGGTGGGACTTTTAGTGGTGCTGGGATTGTGTTGGATGCAGGTCCTGGCAGACACTTCCAGTCCTAAAGGGACAGATCTGTTATAATCAGTGTTTTACTACAGTACAGACATTTTCTATGTTTTGATGGTTTAAACACTTGAATCTGTTGGTTACTGACCTCCTAAGGGCCTGATGGTGGTATTTGAATCAGGAATCAGTTGCTGGTCTACTGTTGTGATCAACACTATAAAAGGAAGATGTCACCGCTGGTCAACCAGTTCCTGTGCATTAAATTATAAAAACGTACAGTAGTCATTGCTCTATCAGCTGATGCAGGCAGCAGCTTCACTCATCCAATGCCTGCTTTTACAGGTTAAATAAATGAACCCATAAAGACACAAATGTGAGTAATGTCTGATGATCGAAGGCTTCACCAGACTGAAAGAGGTTATTGCTTCAAGTTGTGACCTATTCGTAACCTTCACAGGAGCAGAGCTGGTGTCGTCAAATAGTTCCAGTTCCACTCAGACCACTAGAAACCGTCTCATACCCTACAGAGACCAAGGTGAGGACATTATTCTCCACACTTTCTGGTTTCCCCTGCTCTGTTTGGGTCTCAGCAGGACCAGAGGTCCCGGACTCCTGTGCTATCTTCTTCTTTGCTCTGGACCGATCCTTGCTTTTCATTATGATCTTCCCGTGCTCCTTCACCCCTCCGAGCAATTTGTGGGAACCCTCGTTGTCACAAGAGCGGATTTTACGGTGGCGCCTGCGGATGCGGCGCATAGGCAGACCCGAGTCAGCCGGGTCCGAGGCCGCTGCGCCGGACAGGATGCGAATCTGCTGGTCGATCACCATAACGATCATGTCCAGAGCTACGTCCAACATTCCAAGGCCGAGGCCATGAGTGACGTTGTCAAACGCGCCGCTGTTGACAGGGTCCCTGAAACATTTTCGCATATCTTCAAGGTGGTTCCTGGGAAAAAAAAAAAGGGAGCACGTTGGTCTGAAGCAGTTAATACTGATTCAAATGATCATATAAGCTGTATCATGAGGACATCCATACTTGGTTTCTATGATTTTGGACCAGTGTTGAACTGTATTTATCTCAGGGATGAGCTGTTTGGCCATGTTGCCATAGTCAATGTAATCGTGTGCAAAATCTTTCATATCTTCACACAGAGCTCTGGTGTCGCCTGAAGATAGAAGAAACAAGCAGAAGTTATCCAGTTAAAGTCCACTCATATAATGATCGCCACTCTCATGCAAACGCCCGTCACCTTCAGTGAGTTTGGAGAACGACGAGGACACAGAGGTGGTTGTGCCTGGCGAGAGGCCGAGAACGTTCAGCGACTCCAGGAGAGTTTTCTTGCTGGCTGGACCTCTGCTGACCCGAGTGTAAGCTGCCAGGGACCGCAGGGACATCTTCTCTGGGGCCTGAAGACGCCGTTTGATTTCATCATACGAGATGAGATACTTCCCTGGACATGAAGCCAGGCAGGAGACAAATTAGTAGAGTGGGTTTGGTTTAAGTGATTAAATGAATAAAAACTGAAACAAAAAGGCTGATTTTCAAACAGCTGACCACTTACGAGCCTTGGATCCTTTCATGTTGGGATCCAGGAGAGACGACACCTCTGCAAATGGAATCTCGGTGGCGGATTCTGAATTTGTGCTCGAGTTTGGCAGCAGCTCCTGATGCTGGGGCACGTTCTCAGTGTGGAGCGGGGCAGAACCCTGCATTTGAGGAGGAATGCTGTGCATTTCCATCTGGTTCTGGTCGAATGGAGCCTGACCCTGTCCCTGAGAAGGGACTAATGCATTTTCAGATAAACCCTGCATCCCCATGCCCCCCTGCGACATTCCGCTGCCTTGCTCTGAAGACACCTGGAAAATGCTCATAACTGGCTTTACCACAGTGAAAACCATGTTCCCTTGGCCATCCAGACCCAACACCTGACCAGATGGGTCCATGTCTGTGATAAAAAGGTTTCCTTCCTCACAGAAAGAGCAAAATATCCAAAAATATTAGTTGTTGGTTCCCTCAAAGTCCAGGATGTATAGCATTACTCTCTATCAAATGGTGACTATTAAAGCAAACCTAGAAGTGAAATGTTTTTTGACTATCAGGAATAAAACCTCACACCTTAAAATCATTACATGTGATTCTGTAAATCCTAGTGGCAGCACATCAGACGTGTCAACCTGGAAAACAAGAACAATAAAAAACAATGAGTACAAGAGGTTAGAGTCTGCACTGGAAAAAAAAAAAAAAAAAAAAAAAGTAAAGGTTTGGGGATAAATATACAATTATTTTAGGTGTATAAAATGTTAATAGGGACAAATTTATATTTTGTGAAAAATATGGAATTTTAACAAATGATAAATAATAAAAATGCTATGAGAGCTTGAATTGTATGCAAATATTTGGAATCATTTTTTATTTAGTTTTTTTTAAATATCAGTACACTCTCCAGGATTTGCCTAAAAAGTAATGTTTTAAATAATGTTTAATTGTTGTCTTATATAGATAGGTACTTTACTTTTTTTTTTGTTTTTGTAAAATGTAATTTTGTTATTGTATTTTTCTGTATGTAAAAAAAAAAATCATATCCCACATGAGATTATTAAAGTATCATCTATCCATCTGTTGTTAAAAATATATATATATTAAATTTATGTTTATTAATATTAATGCATATAATGTAAATATTGTGTGTTCTTGGTTTCATATATGCTCACAGATCTTTTTGCTCCTTTAATTGTTTTAAATAATAGTTAGTTGTATATTTGTTTTAACACAGATACACAATGTTCCAAGTCATTTTCACTTAAACTTAGGGAATATGTATATGAAAAAATAGGTTTAAAAGCTTTTAAAACAACTTTTAAAATATATCATTTGAAGAAAAATGTGTCGTTTATTGTTTTAGGTCTGTTAATTTACCACTTAGTTCATTTTTGCGTCGTATCTACGTGGTCTCCTAATAAACTTTAAGCTAACAACCACGTACATTTGAGCAAAACTGCCGCATCTAACGTAACGTGAAACATTCATCATGGCTGCCAGCCGCTAATGTTACTGTTTTTTGTCCATCTGGTGAAAACATGAAAGAAAACGACCACAAAAAAGACAGACAGCTTCGTTCTAGACCGATATTCAGACGCACATAAGCTCTAACTTTGGATGCAACTAGTGACGGCTGTCCCACTCACCGATTTGCCGTCTATTTTTTTCCTAAAATGACACTGATCCTAGAACGGTCCGCGTCGAAGCTAGCGACATTTTTCCTTCTTCTCTGCTGCTGCTTCGGCGGGTTGCAAATCAGCCGTACGTGTGCTACCGTCCGGAGCAGTAATCCCAGCTCTCATTGGTGGAGACACATATCAATCATTCAAGAGGCGATTTATCATTGGACAAGATCACAGAAGGCAGGGAAAGTGTTTTTTTTTTCTGGAAAGGAGCTGAATGAACCGTAGCCTTCTTTCAGGTTATATATAATTTTCTTCTGATAAATGTTCCTGGTCTTTGATCGGAAATAAAAAAGATAGATTCCGTCTTCATATTAAATATTGTATTTGCCTTCAATTGAATTACTTTTACTTGAATAAATGGCAATATCAAATCATTTCTCTAAACTCAGCTGAGATTTAACAACGAAAGTTTGAAATATCATAGGGTTAAACGAGGTTTCACAATTACAGCCTATTTAACTTTCAAAATAAGGGTTTGACAGCTAAATATAGAACAGGCCAGCTTGTTTTCGCCTCATTTTATGGTTCAGAGTCACAAAGTAGATAAAACTGCATCATATTTAAAATAACAAAACCACAAAAATCTTAATAGAAAAAAAAAAGAATAGCTCATGTAAAAATATAATAACGTAATTATTACTTAAAATGTGCTTGACATGTACTTATTTTGACAGTACAATTATTGTGAAAACGTGCCCTCTAGTGGCCAATGTGAAGCTAGCGACATTTCCCCTCCTTCTCTGCTGCTACCGTCCAGAGCAGTATAATCCCAGCTCTCATTGGTGGAGGCACACATCAATCATTCAAGGGGCGATTTGACATTGGACAAGACCACAGAAGGCAGTCCAAGGAGTATTTTTGAAAAGCAGCTACATAGCAAACAAAACCACAAAAAAATCTCAATAAAACAAGCAAAATCTCATGTAACAAATTAATCAGGGAGTTACTTACGTAATATTTGCTTGGCAGGTACGTTTTAAGTCAGGAAATTTGTCCATTTATGTAATTATATGAATATTTTCTGCAGTAGCTACCAGTTCTTTCGATGACTCCTGAAAACATGTTTTCATGTAGTTTTAAAACATAGGTTTCAGCTCAATTTATTACCAATTCTAATAAAACAAATCATGTACAGGTTATGTAGTTAAAAAAAAAAAAAAGTGACATTTTACTCAATCCAATAAAATTTATTTTCGTACAAATTAAAAAATAACGTACAAAATAAAGAATAGAAAGTAGCAATTATGAAAACAATGTCAATATCATCAAAGAAAAGGCAACAGTTAAATAAGTAATTAAAAACTGAACCAACTAATCTGGAAAAAAAAAGACGCTTAACTGTTTATCTTCACAAACATGACAATAACATGGTAATTTTTGGTGTAAAAAGGCAGAGACCTGGAGTGTACGAGGACAGGATGTAGAATCCACAAGTCTTTTTTCCACAAACATCACCTTATCATATTAAAACAACCGACTACAAGAAACATTTCTGCTGGTATTTTGAAAGTGGGGCATAGTTTCTCATTTTTTAGACACATGAACTCATCTGTTTCCATTTCTTATTTACATCCTTAACATGAAGTTGAACCTCATAAATCACCCAGTTTTAGTTTCAGACTTTTCAAAACAATCAAAAACGTTACATAAACCAAGTCACCACCAACAAACAGAACAGTTGCCTTCAAAGTCAGCAGTTTACTTGACAAAAACACCAATTTTTCAGCACTGCGGCAAGCTAAAGTGAAGACACTTGACAGGATGGAACATGAACTCGACCAGTCTTTGGGGTCTGTAGACGTGTTAGTCTCAGAGCCTGCTGATGGCATCACTTAGTCAAGGATGTTCAAAAAGAGGAGGGGCTTGTATGAAGGCTGGTTCCTCTTGCCGTCTCATTCTTAAGAGGAAGTGAAGTTTCCTGCTTTGAGTCGAGCTGGTTAGAGTGTGAATCTGTTGGGCTCAGTGTCTGTGCATACGCTGGGCCCCGGTGCCTGTGGTGGTGATGTAGAGGAGGGGCTGCCGAAGATGAGATCCTCTCTTTACGTTATTAATGCTGGATGTGGAGGACTCGGCACGTGAGCCTATAGAGACAAAAACACAATTAATTACAGTGATCCAAACTGGAGGAATACTAGTATTTATTGACAACGATGACTGGTTACCTGTTTGCTGGGTGATGTGGTGAGGACGGACTCTGGCGAGAGGAGGGACCCCTCTGTACTGGGGACGTAGCGCGGGGGCCTGACCATTAATGTGGAGATGAGGGTCTGATGTGCTGTCTAGAGGGCGAAACCTCTGAGCTGTGGCTGCTTTGGTTTGAGGCAGCTACAAGAGAAACATGACAATAAATGATCTGCATCTTTAATTTATAACAAATCCCTCCCACAGAAAACACAATCACATATAAAAAAAATCTAATGAAAATACTCACTGCCTGACCCGTGACTTCAAAAGACCTTGAACGCCTTTTTTTACGACGAGCTTCGAAGTCCACGTCGCGAGGTGTTTGGTTTTTGGTGGCGACCTGGCGGTTTCGAGGGCGTGTCCAGGTCCCCTGCAGTCCAGGTCCCTCCCCGGTGCTGCTGGACAAGTTATCATCGGAGGTGGCGTGTCTCAGCTCAGGGCTGGGCTGCCTGCCGCGCCGCAGCGGTACTCCTCTAGGGGGCGCCTCGCTCAAAGAAAGACTGCTTTTCTGCTTCTTTGGGTCTAATGGAGAAGAGGCGTGGGGTAAGCGCAGGACATCCACCTCCAGGGCTTTGGAGCGTCGACGGGCTGCTTTTACTACAATGTTTTGGACTCCTTTAAGGATCTGCTGTCGTTCTGTGGACACAAAGGAGTAATTATTTTCCTTAAGCGTACTAATTCCTGCTTACAAACAACAGACTTTTAATGCTTGTTGGTAAGAGTGTTAGACTCTTCTTTTAGATCTGACATGCTCACATGTTTACTTATGGTAGCTTCTAAGTAAACCAGCAGCAATACTCACAAAAAAACAGGTTCCAATCAACACACACAGTGTCTCTATTTTCATCTCAGCCTTTCAATTTCATGCACTGCAGTGTTGTGCACACAGCATGTCTCAACAGTTTCATAGATCCTTTTGAAGAAGTGGAAAAATGCTCCTGGGGTTTCATTCAATGAAAAAAAAAAAAAAAAAATCAGCTTTCACTACACTGATGTCTACTCAAGGAACCATACATATATATTCTTTTATAACCCAATTTTTATGTTTTGTAAGACTGTGGAAGCTCTTTGAAGATTCTCTGACTTCTAAGGAGCATGTTACCATTTCGTGAAAGCGGGATATCTGCCCCGGCCTCGCTGCTCTCAGGTGATGAGTCCAGGTGGCTGCTGACGCTGTGGCTGAGGTGGCTGTAGCTCGTAAAGCTTTCAGGAGCCAGAGGCTGCAGCTGTAGAAACAAGAGAAGCAAAGTGATCCATTAAGACACTTAAGACAACATGGAGTCCGTGCCTCTTAAAACCACCCTTACCTCTCTGTTGCCCTTCCCATTGATGTGGATCGGAGGTGGGGTCATCACAGCCGAGCTCTTTATCTGCTTGGCATGAGGGCTGCTCTTGAAAACTCTGTCACTGAGACAGGAAAACAGGTTTCAGAAAATCGACGCAGCATTATAAAGGTGTGTTATGAGTGAGAGAAAAATGTCCTTACAGCTCCGACTCAGGCAGAATGGGAGGCAACGTGTGCCGTCGCATCTTGGCCTGACCTCGTCTGCTATCTGAGCACACGTTGCGAACGCTCTCCTGGTCTGAATCCACGTCCTGTATGTAATCACGACCTTGACCAGGCAGAGTGATCCTGGGTAAAGAGCCCTCCTGGAAATGAGAGCATAGAAAACATTTGTGTACTTTTTCTGTTTTAGCATTTTAATTACTTCATAATGAGTCTGTTACCTTGATGGTTTGTCTGGAGGACAACTTGTCTAAAGCGACAGCTCTCTCCAGTTTCCTCTCATCCAGCTCTCTTGTGTACATATCATAAAGCTCTTGGAGGTGCGTCGGCACCAGCAGACTATGATCTGGAACAAACAGGGACTTGTGATTCAGAAAATCTGATGTAAACTACACTTAAAACAGCAACCAGACAAGAACGGGAACAAGCTCACCATTGATGAACTGCCTCTGCTGCTGAATGATCTCATCACACAGGTGTCTGTGCTGCTCAAAGCGCTGCACCACAAAGTTCTTCTGCCGGATGACGTTGTCTTTGATCAGCGCGTGGGACTGCATCTCTGCGTTCCCGATCTCCAGCTCGTGGACCTTGCAGAGGAGTCCGAGGACCTCGCGCTGCTCCTCTGAGCTCACCCTCCGAGGTAGCAGCTCCTCCAGGCGCCGAGCTCGATCCCGGAGCTCCAGAAACCGGCGCTCGAGCAAACCCTTAAAGACCAAAAGTGACCTCTCAGTCTAGGATTGCAATGAGTTGGTGGAGAACTATTTCTAAGAAGCTGACACACAATCCTACCTTCTGTTTTTGAATCTTCTTCTGCTCGGCCATGAGGGTGACCAGGTTTTCTCGAGCCACAGCCACATCCTGGGACTCGGTGCTGTCTGGGGGAGACTCTGGAGAGTCTGAATCCTTCTCACTTTCATCCTTATTGACACTTTCCTTCCTTCTTTCTCCACGCCACTTCCTCCTGCGTCTACTCTGCTCCTGCTCCCAACTAGATGAAAAACAAAAAAACATTCTTTTACTGGCCGTGATTTTCGGCCTGTTTTTTTAACTAAGTGGAAGATTTAAATGCACCACTGAGCAGATTGATCCAAAACACTGACTCTGTGATGGTTACGAGATGTTTGGAGGTGTCGATCTGGATCTCCATGTTATGGTTCTCCAGCTCAATCAGGGTCTTCCTTATCTCCATCTGCTGGCGGAAAGCATCCAGAAGCTGCTCCCTCAACTGGTCCATTTCTGCTCGGCTCTGCTGGCTAGAGTGGGCTTGGACCTCCGCTGTATTGGGAAAATTGAGGAATTAAACAAAAACAGTTATAAGCAGATGTTGGACAGTTTAATCATTTAGATTTAGCATTTTCCTTGCAGCATCAGAGTAAATTTACCCTGGACGCTGCGGATGTCAGCTCTGTCGGAGTTGAGCTGGCGGCTCGACTGCTCTGCGATCTTCTTTTTGAGCCTCTGGATCTCACAGCGGAGGTCTGAGATGATGTTGGTGTACTGAGCGATGTGGTATGACACATTTATCAAGTTCTTCTTCACCTGAAGCAAACAGCATTCAGAGGTGAACATTTCCTTTTTTAACATATGTCACCTGAAACTGTATAATGTCAATTAATTCCACTAATCATGAAAATTTATTACGCAAAATACGTGTTGAAGCGTACCCGTGTTCGAATGCTTTTGGCACGATCGGCGTATGTCAGCGTGTTGCGGGACTCCTCAAAAGCCATGGAGGCGGGGCTAATGTGGGCAATCATTACTGTTCGGCTGTTCCCACCTAAAGAGTCCTATCATTAAACAATGAGAGAATTAAATTAATACAAATTAATCTAAGCACAAAGAATAGTCTGCTTTCTATAAGTCTATAGATGTACCTTCAGAAGGCGAGTCAACTTGCTGTCTCGATAGTTGACGTACTTGGTGCCATTTTTGTCACTCAGGGCGTTAATGCAGTTGCCCAAAGCCAGGAGCGAGCGGTTGATGTGGGCTCCTTCTTTCAACCGCTGACCTCTGTTCTGAGTCTGAAAGGAAGCAGAGATCTATGAGAGAGAAAACCTCTGAACTCAAAGTACTTTCTGATGCTTCGTCCCTGGGAGAGCAGACACAAAAACGAGCTCACAGTAAATGGAACTGGAGAGAGAGAGGAAATAAAACACGACAAAGGCACACAGCTTGCACCAAGGACATTTCAATTACATGGTCAATGCCTTGGAGAGAAAACGCCAAAGGTTAAAGTTACACGGATTTCATTTGAGGTCACCAGGAGATTTCTGTTTCCATTTGATGTTACTGCTCTGGTTTTGAAAAGAAGAGCTTTTCTATGCAGAGATAAGATTTCAGTAATAAAAACACATGTATATGGACTTTAAAACTCACACATCTCCAACAGAAAAGTCAATTATAGAAGCTAGAGTCAGGGCTCATGGCTGGTTCTTTCAGATTAACCAACAGATGGCGTCAACTCCTAACTTTGCCCGTTAAATCAAAGCGGAGGCAGGAAACTAGTTTTGATTCATTATAAAGAAAACTGTATGAGTGACTAATGATCAGTGTGGGTGTGACTTCTCTTAGCTAAGAATTTAACTTACATATTTAGATTAATCTCATATGATCACACATCAATGTGGGATTGTTATGGTCTCTTCAATAATGAGTATATAACGATATCAAGTCATGGTTTTAATTAAAATCACCTGATTTATTAGAACATGCTAATGTGTCACCATTTACTTTCATAGGATTATCTCTGCTAATTCAGTAACAACGGTATAAAGTGTGGCTGTTTAATGCATTCAGAATAAATGTGCTCTATGTATATAGTCAATTATAAATATTTATAATTAGAAATATCTTCAGCAATGCATGACTGCTATGAAATGATGATATCCACAAGCTAATTGAACACTGCTGATGTAAACAAGATAAACAATCAGGAGGTGTGCTCTGTGATCTCAACACTGATTAATCAAAATACAAATCCATGACCCTGAAACAGGACTTTGATGACATTAAGGGCAAAAATAAGCTGTTAAACTACTGAGACCGCAAACTGAACAACTGATTTTCACTACTTTTATTAGACTGTTGCAAGTAGAAGGGTCACACATGAATAAAACTTCATCCGTTCATCATCTAATCATACAACTGCTGGTAAAAACATTCCCAGGTCTAGGTGCTGAATCAGTGTTTCTTCTTTTAGCTTGTTTTAATTTGACTGTCACTACTGTTGGAACCATGATTCTGTGTGGAGGAGTCCCAGAGGGGATCTACCTCCAGCCTCACCAAAGAGACCGGTAGTCTAAATTTACAGGCGCTGCTTGTTAACACAATCAGGACAAAACCCCGTCAGTGAGGACGACACCCACTGACCTGTGCGGCCCGTTCTGAGCCGGCGAGGTCGATCATGAAAAGGCGAGCGAAGCGGACTTCCTGCAGGACGTCACGAAAGCGGCTCTGCTGCTTGACGGCCACCTGCAGCACAGCGTGGGAGCGAGACGACGTCTGATTAGCAGCTGTTGGCTCCTGTGTGCGCTGCTTGTTGCCCTTCATTAGCAACTCCATGATCTGAAAACACACATGTACAGTTCTCAGACGTGGTTTTAGTTCCTTTTATGATTGAATAAATCAAACGAACCATCTGGTGATGGTTTTAGGTGACCTCTCACCTCTTGGGCATTAATAGTAGACACCTCTGTGATGCCTGCGACCTGAATCACACCCTTAGAATCCTCCCTCAGGTCTAAAAAGCCAGAAGATGGGTTCAGCAGGTCCCGGATCATTTCATTATAGATCTGTTAAAATATAGACAGGAGTAAAAATATATAATTATATAACTGGAAGAATATGGGACAACTTTCAGGACTAAAACCTGGACCTGCAGATTGGTAGCTGCATCAGAGCAGTGCCAGAGCACTCCTTTTCCAAAAACAAAAAATAATGTGACTAGACTGACGATGATGGCCTAAGTGGAAAAAAAGCAAATAGCAGGAAGAGAGATCCTGGAAAGTGGCTCTGGGATGACACTCTGCCAGCAGTTTAGCTCTGCCAAGCTCACCCTGGACAACAACACAAACAAGAGGATGCTTTCACTCTCACTGACAGCCTGATATTTGTTCCGTTATTTATTTTCCACCTGGCTTTTCTTGATGTTGGTGTGGTTTAAACGAGGATTAGTTGTCATGCAAGCAGCTAATCAAGCAGCAAAGGTTATACAGGCTTTTAATTCCACCTTATTTTTGTGTTAAAAAAATTGAGAGAATTAGCAAAACTTATTAGAGTTGCTCCTCAGAGAGCCATTGATGTGGAACAGAAAAAACCAGAGTAAAAATAAAACAGAAAGGAGCACTTGGACAGTGAAGAATGGCTGAATTTCTCTTTTTATCCACACAGGTTGCACTTGTGTGCTCCTGTTCACGTGTTGTAGCGATTGCACACGTGAAAGTAAGTGAGATCTGAACGAGAAAAGGAACAGATGTGTGCACTTTGCTCTATGCGGCAATAAAATGCATTTAACCTCTTTGTGTTGAGGCGGTAACAGATTGCTCCCTGGAAACAGCAAACACACACGTCACACATGCATCGGTGATAACGTTAACACAGCATCCAGATTCCACGCCTGACATTTTTAATAGACAAGAATTTCACTTCCACCCACTCAGAGAAACGCTAAGAGCTACGCTGCAATAATATTGTCACTCAGATGGATAATGACAGTGTTTGATAGTGAAAACTAACGGCGTGATTTTGATGTCAGATGCAAGGCCTTTACTAATAGGCTGAATTGTGAACATGCTCAACAAATGCTTATTTTACTTTCATGTCGAAGGTTGACTCTTCATTCGTTTTCACTCTACAAACCTGTCATTCTTCATCTTAAATCTTTTTCTACAAGCTCTCCCTATTTTGATGTTATTTTTCTTTTTGACAGCCAAAACAAATTAAAATCAACCCGACTTTTCTTTATTCTGATGATGCTTTCAAAAACAGTATTTGGTGGAAAAAAGTTCCAATAATGCACTAAATTTCCAAAGTTTTCTCAAGTACTTTTTGTTATCCAACCATCATACTTTAAGCTATACAAGTTAAATAATATAGTCATGAAAACTCAGAGAAATCCAAGTCAAACTGCTGCTCTCTTTGTGTGTGGGGCTGTTAAGGCAACTAAACTCACTGAGGCCGTTCCTGTTTGTCTTTAATGAGGTGTAGATCCAGCGCCAGCAGGCAAACAGACAAACGAACATCATCAGCCTGCAGTTTCCTCTGAGGCTAATCATCCACAGGCAAAGGAAGAGATATTTGCTCAGCCAACCAGACGAAAGCTGGCTCCTCATCTGAAAGTACTCTGCAGCAAAATCACCTTTGTAAGTAATGCAAAAAATACTGTGTTGTGTTTTATAAAGTTTACCAGGATGACAGTGTGAAAATTAAAAGCAGAGGACAACAAAGATGTTTCATCTTAATCTATGTTTGAGTTTTTAGTGGTTTGAGATTTAATTTATTTTAATTGTCCATTACAGTTAGTGCACAGTTCTGTGCATTTTATGTACAAATATAATTGTTACTTGGACCAAAGTAGACATTAGTGTTCTTAGGAGTAAAGAGAAACAAACACTTGCATCAGACTAACCACAAATAGAAAGTCAGAGTTAAATAACAGCCACTGGTCTGCTTTGCAAAGAAAAGAAAATATATTTTAAAAATAAATAAATAAATAAATAAACCAGAAGAGAGAAAATGAAGAGATTTTTTAGTGAGCAGTAAAATTCTTGCCTGCAATGTTTTGAGTCAAACTGCACGACTCTATGAGGTTGTATAACAGCTGCTGCACTGAATAGATATGTGGTTCCCAAATCTGGGTTGCAAAACACTAAGTTTGGGGTCTTGAGGTGTTTTCCAGAAACCAAATAAAACTGAAGATAAATCACAATGGAATATTTTCACTGTAACTGCTGTAAAAGCTGAAAATAGTAGCTATAAAAGAAGTGTAATACAAGCTGAAGCTTTTTGAGCTCTTATGTTCATGTCATCGTTTCCCTATTTTATTTTATTTTTTAGCTCATTAGCAATGCTTGCTAGCAATACCAGCCTAATTTGGGGTTTCAAATCTGTGCGATTGCAGTTTAGTGAGTCAGAACAGAAAAAGTCTGAGTCACACTCAACTAGATAAACGATTCCCAAACTTTACAGCTTCTGACCCACAAAATAACAAACAGAAACTTAGTATTTTGGCTAACATGGTTCAAATATTCAAGCATTGCTAACAAGCCAATTAAATAATGGCATTAAAGGGATATTTCAGCTAATTTGAAGAGTGTATCTCTGCAAAAGTCATAAATAATGACTTCCTGTCAGCGTATCTTCAGCGTGTGAATGACTGTAATGTAAAGCGTTTTGGAGTTCATGACTTAGAAAAGCACTATACAAATACAGGACATTTACATATTGTAGACTGCACCCTGAAAGGCCTCTGGTTTAGGGATGTGGAGATTCACCGATTTGAACCGGTGGTCCGATCATGACGTGTAAAATCCGACTGCACCGGTAGCTTCAGCGAGCATCGGCTCAGCTGACTGCTAAATGCGCAACGTATCGCTCTCTCTTGTCTCCCATCGGTGAAAACGATGGTTACATCGATTAGTTCAGGGTGTCCAGCCTTTTTCCTCTCACGAGCTACTTTTATACTGAGCAGCTCCACGCGGGTTGTGGGGCGAGCTGCAGGTGCTGCAAACGCTGTGTGTGTGTGTGTGTGTGTGTGTGTGTGCGCGCGCGTGTGTGTCCACCACCGAGTCAGCGCTCGTTCACGTGACGTTTAACGGAGGTTTCGTGGCTCAGCTGCTGTCCTTGTAACTCGTTCCCCGGAGGGGCGTGGGGAGAACTGTCCCGCTATTTAACAGCAACAACTCCGCGTTAAACCGGTTGATCAATTTATCTGTTTTGTCCTCATTTTGTTGAACGCACTACCAGTAAAACTACGGAAGCCAGGTGGCGCGCAGGCGCAGTTAGAAAACCTGGTAGAACAGGTGAGGAGGAGATGAGCGACATCAGAGAATCTGAATGGTTTCTGCTCCGTTAGCCACTAGAATCTGTTAGTCAGTGTTAGAGACACTATGTTGGAGTTATTTACACACTGCACAGAGTTAGTGCTGGAAATGTTGATTAGAGGAGGTTTAACAAGTGGTTTAGTCAAATTACAGACAGAAAACACTATTAATTAAAGGAGGGGCTGAGGAAAGGGCTTTGTTAATGGTTCACATCTTTTATCATTTTATTTTAAGAGGCCTATTCTTTTAAATTGGCTATATTAATTAATTGTTAAAAAAGTATAGAGATTTACTTTATTGATCCCTTGGGTAAAATCCTAAGGTAAATTCAGTAACAGTTGAGACGAACAACAAATGTAACATTTTTGTTGATGATTTAATATTTATTAGGAATAAAACAATCCTCTTGTCTGATCCATAATAAAGTGCATTTTTTTAAAGTAGAATTTATTGATTTATCAAAACAATAAAGTATCAAATAAATCTTTCACAGAGAAAGAGAGAGAGAGAAGTAATTATGATGATTTAAAAAAAAACAGACGTGGACTTGAAAATTCTCTGTGATGTGTTGAATCGTTTCAAATTGCACCATGAATCGCATCGAATCGTATCGAATCGCATCGAATCGCCAGCAAGGATGAATGAATCGTATCGAATCGTATCGGCAGAGGCTTCACCGTATCGTCAATGTATCGAATCGCTGGGAGCGTATCGAGATACGAATCGAATCGGCCTCAGTGGTGGGGATTCACATCCCTACTCTGGTTAGAGAACTAGAGTTTACATTGTTCAGAAATGATGAGCTAACAGCTAGCCCAAACACAACAAAGTCCAAAGTGTATTGCTGCACTATTAAAGCAGTGTTAATCTCCACATTTCCCAGTGTTTCATGCAATTTCTTTTATAAATCAATACATCACACATTTTACATGGGAATTTAATATAACTAACTTCTAGCTGGACTAACTGTAACTCTGTGCTAGAAGCTAGATTTGGCATTTCTTGGTGATATATACTGCTGTAAATCACAATAGAATTCAATAAAAATACTAATTGCAACACTGATGGTGATGCAAATATTTATTAAATAACATTTAAATATCCCTATGTTAAAGTTTGAAGACTGGAGCTGTTTTCAAACTGCAGCGATGCATTCTTGTCTTTGTTCAAAGTTAGGGACTTGCCTCTAGATAGGACATGGACACGCTGTACAGCATGTCGTCACTAGTCTCCTCGATGGCACGAAACAAGTCATTCAGGGTGCGGACGTAGATGCCTGGCTCCTTATCGGTCCCCAGCATGGTGTACGTCTTCCCACAACCTGAAACACAGCAACATTCACAGATTATAAAACCTGCTTTAGGGACGTTTTATACATCAGAAAGTGAAAATGTCACAACATGTGGCGACAGAGCAAAACACTCTCTCCAGGAGTTGGTGGGAACGAAAAAGGGTCTTTATTGATAATATAAAAAACCTTAAAATATCAAACTTATGTTTCCAGGAATAAAAGAAATGTGTCAAGAAATGTGAATGCTTCTGCAAAAACGTTAAATATCGTTTACTCTAGGTTATTTATCATTTCTCCTTGTTTAACTGTTGAGTAGCTGCCGAAATAATCTGTCTTTAGCATCCTTGGCAGCTCAGAGGATACTACACCCAAATCCTGCACCCCCCACCCCCTCTACTACAACTGCTTTGTTTGCATTCACAAAAGAAGATCAAGAGCTGTTAATCTCTGAAACAGATGGACAGCAAGAAGTTGAAAAAAAAAAACACAGGGGAGGTAATCTGATGCACTGACGCTGCTCTACTAGTCTCCAACAGTCTATCGGTTCCACTAAAAATGCAACAGAAATACCAGAAGGAACGCGTGACTCATTTCCTCATCATACCTTTGCCTGAAAAACAAATCCAGATAGAATTTCTCATCCTCTTCCTTTAAGGTGCTGACTGACTCATACTGACCTCAGATTGTGGGTTGGAGAGTAAGCACATGAAATTGGTGGATGACACAACTCCGGTGAGACAGAGCACTAAGTCACCTGTACCTGGGTCTTTAAAACACACACATTCAGACTCACACACACACACACCTGTGGGTCCATAGGCAAACACGGTGGCATTGTAGCCTGATATGAGACCTTCAATTAGTCCTCTGGTTGTAGCTCGGTACACCTCCTCCTACGCAGGAGGAAGAAAACAGCATGTGATGAACATAAATATGAAACAATGTTTGTTTTCAGCTTTTGATTTATTTGAACCTTTATGTCTGACTGACCTGACTGGCTGAGAAGTCAAATGCTACGTCAAACATGTACGTCTTCTCCCTGGAGCGGTTGGCACGCAGGATGTCATCTGGGTCCTCCATGGGGTCCATCAGAACCACCATCTAATGAAGGAAAAACAGACAGTGTGAGTAGGAGGTTGGTATCTGAGCCCACGCTGGCATTTGAGCAGCCAATTACTTTGATAATGTGCTTCTTTGTCAATCACTATGGAATGCTGCGCTAATGAGAAAATTTGATCTCAGTTTATTGAGGTGAGGCTTGAAAATGTGGCAAAGCTAATGGACCGAAGGACAAATCACATGACTTCTGTTGGGTTTGAATGTGTGATAGATATTAGTATACTGCCATCAGACACTTAGCATTACCTGGTTGTTTAAAGGTAAATATATGTGTTTTTTTTGTTTCAAGTGAGCCAGCCACCTTGAATTAAGTACAGGTCAAAAAAGCAAAATTAGACGAGGTCATGCATCCAGTTAATAATCATCAACAAGCATGTCTGTATGTTTTTGGTCACCTGTTAGCAAACAAACAATCCAAACATAAAGATGTTTGGTAAAAACATGGATCACAGGGAAAGGAAAAACCTACATTATTAAACTGTGCATCTGCATGAAGGGACGTTTTGGAGGATGGTGAATGTGGGGTGGATTTTCTGCCAAGGGAGTGGACTGACTCACTGTTAAGCCTCAAAACACAGCTAAAAATAAATAGACTCCTAAACATCCTCCAAGAGGAACTCCACCCAACCGTTGAATCTCTGCACAAAGTTAATAAAATTGTAAATAAAAGCCAAAACTGAAATGGAATACTTGTAGTTTAGAACTTTATGAAACATTTGTGTACAATCAGTAGTTTTTTTCCAGAGTAGTCAGTTTTTATGAGGCAGATAGTCCTTTTTAAACCTGTTTTGCAAACTGCAAATTATAAAACTTTCAAGAACCAACTTATTATACTGGAGACTTTAAGTAAATGTTCAAATAATGAAGATAAATCCTTTTCAGTTTGAGTACAGGAGCAGGACCTCACAGTAAGACACCTCTACCTGTAAATGTCAGCCTGTTCTGTTCTGCTCATTTTCCATGATCCACCTCCTTCAAGTCAACTGATCCAAAGTCAAGCTTTCACCATATCACAGCATTCACCCTCTCTATTATCAGTTCCATCATAAAACAAATGTGTTGTTAAGTAACAGCAATGTTCTTCTCATTTCTTACAAAACACATTTTATTTTACACGTGATTGCAGCGCGTCCTGAACATCGTGACATAGCCTCACATCTATCATCGTATGGGTAATGTTCCTCTTAAAACAATGTAGAAAAATTGCCACTAAATCATTTCCTATGTATATTTTTTCCAAAGTAATTGAGGTACTCAGCAATCTATTTGAGAACCGCCTGCTGTGCCAACATTTCAAATGAGTTTTGTGCAAACTAAAAGGTTCCTTTCAATCAGGCAAAAATAGATTTAAAAAGCATATAATTATATTTAAAAACATGAAAAGGACATTTGTCTTCTGCAATAAATTAAAACACATTTTATATCAATTTTCTGTGGCACAAAGTCAGTGTGTATGCACACATTTACGCAAACAATCATCTACCCGTCCATCTAGTGCTCTGGATCTTGCTCATTCAACACTATGACCCAGTAAACAACCCACATTTGAAGCTCATTCACTGCAGCACGTGAACGACAGACACGTGCTGCAGTGAATTCTGACTGAACATAACTTGTAATTGGAAAACGGCCTTTCTGTGAAGTCGTACCATGTTGTGTGTGATGATAAAGGAACTGAAATGCCACATTGCTCTGAGCATGCTGCTTGACAAAGCCAGGGTGTTAACCCATAACTATTTGTATACCTCGAACTCCAAAAGGAGAACTTCAGAGACACACCGTGCAAATCTAAAATATTAAAAATGGTCGATCAATCTCTGAGTCAGAGTAGGTAAAAGTGGGGTACCGTTACAGCTAAAATAAAGTTTTCACCCTCAGGATATTGTGGACTTGAGTCTTGAGCTATATGACAGAAAAGTCAATAAAATAAAAGTATGAAGTGCTAACTTCAGATCTCAGAACCAGGGCAGCTGGGATTTCGTTAGGTGTGATCAGCTGGTCAGCTTTGTTTAGCCGAGAGTCCTCTGAGGCCCGTAACGCTGAAGCACCCGGCTTGTTTGATGACGCCTTCAACCATCAAGCAGCACACTTTGAAGCCTCTCAATTGAAATTCAAGAGGAGAGATTTCACTTTTTATAAACTGACAACACCTAAAGGCGAAGGGCATAGCAAGCTTGCACAGACTGCAATCAGCAAAAAGGTGAACAGGAGAGAAGAATGAAGTACTTGAGAGAGAATAAAAAGAAAAGATAGAGAGACTGGGGAAACAAAGCAACACTTGATCTAGAAACAAGGGAAACGAGCAATTATTGCTGCTCTCTTTAGACCAGGGGCCTTCAACTAAATATGCCAAAGGTCCAGATCAGCATTCGCGACGTGGTCCTCGGTCCGGGGGCAGCGCCACACACACACACACACACACACACACACACATATATATATATATATATATATATATATATATATATATATATATATATATATATATATATATATATATATATATATATATATATATATATATATATGTGTGTGTGTGTGTGTGTGTGTGTGTGTGTGTGTGTGTGTGTGTGTGTGTGTGTATTTTTATATATAAATAATTATTTGGAGATAGATGGATGGATAGATAATTATTTGTATATATATTTAAATACTTAAACATATTCTCTGAGCACAAGATCTTCATTGATTAGTTTGTGGTTGAAGTAAATTTTTGAGAAAAATGGTTTGGTTTTTTTTCTCCTGCTGTTCAGATGCAGAAAAGTCGACATTATTTTTACTCTCTGGTCCAGTTTTTGACCAGAATGAACTGATTACTGACAACGGCCTGGATCATTGCTCGTCTACCTGCTCTGAGCTTCGTCTCCTCTCCAGCACCTGTTGCGTCCTCTCCAGCGTCTCTACCCGGTGCATGAGTGTGCCAGCTCTTTCCTATTCCTTTAACCAATTTGAAGAATTCTGCAGCGGGCTCCCAGATCAGCCAAGAAATACATCCCTCCAGCTAAATTATCCGTTATTGTGTGTGTGTCTGTGCGTGCGTGTGAGCGTCTGCAGGTGTAATGACGCTGAGAGACGTCCGGTTCTCGCTCTGCGACCACTGTGGCCTCATTTATAAAACTTATAAAATAAATATACATGTTTATAATTTGTTATATTTTATATAAAATTTATTTAAAAAAAACGGGTCGGAAAGGGAGTCGCTTTCTCCGCAAACTTTAGGATTTATAAAAGAAAACGCAGAGAAATGATGTACTCTGCAAACTTTGCATGAGCACATTTTAGAGAAGGTTAAAAAAACTTTTTATTTTGGAGACGTCAGACTAAATAAAAGGCTTTCAGTCATTTTAGCGTGTTTTTAATGAGACAGGTCGGGGCAGGTTCTAAAAATAGACGCAGCGATGCGGGGCGGTTTAAACCCTGACACTGACACACTAGACCTGACACACTAGCATCACTAGTGTGCGTGGCGCCTTTCTGCCCCAGTAGATCTCTTTCTGAAGCTGCGGGAGGGGCTGCCCGACCGTGGTGTAGGGGTAGCTTAGCGAAGAAAGGAGTTGCCGCGGTGCGCCACTCGCTTGGCGCTCGGCTTCTCCTCCAGGACTCCGGTCGGGACTGAGTTCCGAACCATGTACGCAGGGGGAGGGCGAGTTCCGCGGGTTCCGAGTGAGCGACGAACCTGCTCATTAGTGCTCGCGTGTCTCCTCGGACACGCCTGCTCCTTATAGACCAGGGACCGGGTCTGGATTTGCTGGGTCCAGACAGAGCCGGACCGCGGTCCGCCTGTTAGTGACCCCTGCTTTAGACCCTTCTTCCTCATTCTCATCCTAGTATCAGAAATGACAAGTTCTAATTTCATTTGACTTAAAGAACTCTGATGATCAGCTGGAGGAGCTCTTCAGTATCCTCGTGCAAAGTGGAGCAACACACTTTTGAGAAAATGATTTTGCTTCCAATAAATATGAAGAAGTTTCTGTTCTTCTAAATTTAGCACATCTATTGAGGAAATGGCCTGATGATTTATGCAGGGTGTGCTTGTGTAACTGAGTTTCCTCGAGAAAGCCGATGAGCATGCATCAGTGCTATTACATAACTGTAAGTTGTAGGTATCAGATGTCCACCCAGAGTTTTGTCTCCATGCATGCACTAGGGAAAATCATTTGATGCTAAGGGTGTTGATAACACCTCTAGTCCCATCTGTCGCCTGTGTTTCTTGAGTTACAGTGGCTCCACGGCTCCATCCATGAGCAATACACCAGCTGTTGCTCAGGAAGATATTAAAGCGCTCATTTTCTTAAGTTGTCTGATAAGACTCCAAGACGGTGGCTCTAATGACACCGTCTGGCAATTTACCACTAGATATTCGGGCATGTGCCTCAGTGTTTGGATACCAACAATGAACTACGGGCAACTTTCCACACGTTGTCAAGACATCCAGGTTCACCCCATGGTACACAGCCTTCTGTGTTCAATTAGGAGGCTTCTGAGAAAGAAAATATCTAGGGTGAAGCACAGGTCAGCATTAGCTGTTAGGCATCATCATACAGACTGGGTTAAAGTACACCGTCATCACTTGGATAATGCTAAATCCGGTCTTTCTTTCCACTTGCAACTGAATAGAACCTTGTTCTGTTGGACGCATAGGTACTAAACAAAGTATGTCATGCCCTCCAACATCTTAGTCTGCAAGAAGGGTGGCAGAAGGCACCAGACTCTAGGGCACTGTGGTCAACATACTTATTAAAAAATATATAATTATTAGTCATTGTTGAAGTACTTTTGGTCAAACCTTTGTTACTTGATGCAGTTAAATGACAAATGAATTAATAGTATTGAGTTATTCAGGATAATAAACATTTTATGGAAAAAAGCACAAAGAATTTAGGAAATGCGTGAAACTTTAACTCAGATCAATTTAATAAATGGCAGTGTCATAAACTGGCTCAAAATGCATAAAGATGTTAAAACTATTTCAAAATTCTGCCAGCAAACTTCACATTTTCTTCAAAGCGTGAAAACAAATCATTTATAGTTTAAACACAGCTCAGACTCTATAAAAAAAACACAAACTGAAGACGTTATATACCTATTCCAGAAGTACTAGCTAACTATAGAGTCCATATTTATGCAGATGATACTCAGCTGTTTTTATTAAAGAAATCTGATCAAGTTTGCACAAAAGTTAGTCATGGAGTTCGTTTGGGCTCTGTGCTCAGTTTAATACTCTGTATATGTGCTTCCACTGGGAAAAACTTACAAGAAAACAGGTTAAAATTATGCTGATGATATTTAGATATATTTATAGATGAAATCTGATTAATCCAATCAACTATTTGGACTTCAAACATGTTTTAAAAACATTAAAGTATGAATGATTTAATTGTCTGAATCTTAAATGTTGTCTTTAGACCTGCGCACCTTCTAAACAAGCTGTTTCTTTATTTACTTTCTCTAGATGGCATTACCATGGCCTCTGATTATCATATGTGGAAACTTGGGAGATATTTTTAACCACGATATGCCTTTTGACACACACATTAAGGAAATTCTAGTACCTATTTTTCATCTGCATAATATTAAAAACATCTTGTCCAAAGGTGATGCAGAAAAACTAGTTCAGTACTTCTAATTACGTCTGCAACAAGTGCAACAGCTACACTACATCATCACAAACTACTTCAGTAATTAACCACATCTACCAGCAACAAGAACATTCTGTTACACACTAATCCACTATCATCCAGATCAGCAACACAAACTGTCTGCTGGCTAAATCAGACTCACGGAAGATAGCCGAGGCTTCGTTTTGGTGTACAAGGATAATGAATTAAACAGTCTTTAAATGGAGTTGGGTCAAATGTTAGCTACATAGAAACCTTTTTCCATGAATAGCAAGCTTATAAAGTTTAATTAGATTAATTCCTAGTTATTCTGATCTCTCTCTGAAGTTGACAGCCAGACAATTGCTGCAATTAATCATTTTCTTGCTAATACTAAGGTATTTAATAGTCAATTAATTTATTAATTAGTACTAACTTATTTAAAGTTAATTAATGTTAGGACAGAAACACTAATTGGACTCCACTCCCACCCACTAGTTTGAAGCTGTATTAAATTTCCATCAGCTGTTACTAGCTTGAGGGTTCAGGTTGTAGTCCATAAAGATCAAAATATATCAGTGTAAGGCTGGTGGTGTTAAGGTTCTCCCTGCTGCCATCCAATCACCTCTTTTCATTAATTACTGACCATCTATGCCAGTGGAGTAGTCATGCATTTTGATCCAAGCAGACCAGAGACAAAGTGAAAAGGAAAACAATTTCCTGGTTCACAGCCTCTGTTAGCATGTTTATTTTTAGCAGTTTTAATCATGCCGTCGTTTGTAACAATACTAAACCGACTTTTCATTTGGATGCAGGTCTCAGTTTACTTGACCCCAGAGGCAAACAAAACAAAATGGCCATTGCACGTATTTACACTCAGTGACTCCGAAAAAAGAAACTCCTAAAATATTCATATCCCTGTAAGGAGCTGGAGTCAAACAACAGCTTGCTTATGCATTGACATGAAACCAATTAGTGTGATGGAGTTTTCAAAACACCATAAATAGCAGCGGGGTGCGACGGCGCACCACGACCCGTGTTTTTCTTGGCTGATCAACTGCACCTGCTGCTCCTGCTCATTAAAGCAGCAGGGATCACTTGGTTGACCATCTTGCTGATTACTGCTCTGCTCACTCCCACCACAGATCCATAATTCAAGACCTGGACGCGGTGCAGTTTCCCAAGCCAGTCAGCCCTGCGTGGTTTTCTCTGACTCCCTCCAGTGCTGTGTGCCAAGTAGCTAACGCAGCCAACAAAGGCAACAAAAGTCAGGAGACGTATGGACACAGGTTCAGTACACCTGAATAAAGGCTGGGGTCACTAATGAAGTGACTAATGAGGAAATTTTAATTGCTTTTTATGCACCAGCTACCACTGACGCAGTAGGACTGACACTAAGGTAGATAAATTAATTAGTACCAACAGGACCTAAAAAACACCCCAAGATAAAACGTAAAGAGGCTAAATTTAAACATTAGATGTCAGCACTAGTTTTAAAAGATTGAAGACCATTTTAAACAAAAACCTGAAGATGGGGTCTGAATCAGAGCGATAGAGCCAATCCATCAAACCACATGTACTGAAGTCAAGTTTTATTGTTTACATTTGCGCCTCGTCTTTACGGCTCAGCCTTCAACTGCCATGATGTTACACCCTTTAATCACGTTGAAAGGGTTGACCGTGAATGCATCGCAAAGATTAAGGGTCATGTTTTGTCACATTTTAACTCTGCATCTAAATGTTCCCTCATTGCTTTGTGAAACTATGGTTGCCATGGAATCATGTTTTCTTTAATCCACTGTTTTAACTCAGAATATACCATTTAAAAAGTTTTGGACTTTAAATATAAATATCAAAATAAGTCTTTTTCTATGTGTCACCCATAATTTGGAAGCACTCAGTGCCAGATATACTTAAAAAGAAACACTTGAGGGATGAAATATGCTTTGATGTTGCTTCTTCAGAGACATTGCGTGACTTGAGTAAGTTGGTAGACAGATGGACGGTTACTTCGTCCTGCTGACTTGATATGAGTCATCAACAGAAAACGAAAGACCACTCAAAATACATCCTTAATATACTTCTTTTATATCCCTCCAGATATCGTTTTCTAATGTATCACAGCATCATCATTATACAGTGGTACCAATATAATCTTATACCAGCTGGAGGCAATGTTAACATTTTTTCCCACTTAAATATATTAAAATAATTTCCCTTTGGTGTATTAAGAAGGTGATATTCAATTCAATAAAACACATTATTAATATCCGTGTATTGCTTTTTATTCCTATAACAGCAAATGTGTAAATAGTGCCATATCTGTGCTGTGTGAAGAATCCGGCAAAGACCAAAGGATCAAGATCACAAAAAACAGCAACAAGGTTCAAGCCGTGACCTAAGCGGGGCAACCTTTCAAGCTGCCCTTTCAGAAACGCAACCAAAGCTTCGGAAAATCCAACCAGGCACAATTGCAGCTGGTTATCTGATAGAAACCCTCGAGCTCTGCCCTCTGCACCCCAACAATACCACTGAATATCTCATTTCAGGAGCTCTCCATGATTGGAGGTGTCTGTTGGACCACAGCGCACCTGATACAGTGTGCCGGATAGAAAAATCAGCTCTTCAGTGGGGGTGACGTAAGTTGTCTGGGTTTGGCAGACCAAATTCCAACGTAGTGCCGTCAAACAAGGGTTGTTGTAATTCCGACTTAGACATTCAATAATGGAGGAAACAGGACTTCCAACCTCGTGCGCAATGCAACAAGAGATGTTCACAGATTAGAAATTAGACGAGAGAAACTTCTCTCTCCATTACAGATCATTTCATTAGGTCAAAGAAGCATCATATCATCTATCCAGACCGTTTTTATATTAGTGTTGTCTTTTATTGTAAAAAAAAATTCAAAGCACTAACTGTTCAGCTTTCTAAAAAACACCTACTTTGGATGAGGAAATTAGGCTGATATTAAGTTTTTAGCATTTTATTGTGTGGTATAATAATCTCAAACAACAGACAACCACATACTGACAGGACAGCTCCGTAACTGGACACCGTAGGCCGGAGCAGGTTAGTGTTTATCAAAAGGTTAGAGGTGACCTTAAGGCCAGGGGCTGGAGGTTGGCCATAACACACAAACTAGGGTAATCATCAATTACCCAGACAACAAAACAAATACATTCACTCTTTAACACCCTACACAAGTCTAAAGGTTTATTCAGTTCCACAAATAGCATCAGACTGACCATCTAAGACAGCAGGTTATGAACTTTTGTCATTGCAATATCCATGTGTGCAATTCTGCAAAGGAATGCAATAACATTTGATCAAATTCAGAAAACTCTCACGGATTCTGATGCTCATATTCAGCTAAGATCATAATGGTCAAAATGCTAAAACACATGGAAAGTGTTGTGAAGGTTGATTATTGCAAATATCATTACAATATTTCACAATAATAGAATGGCATGTCTTCCTAAATTGTACATCCTAACAACACAACACAATATCAGGATTCAAAAGAGTTTCAAACTAAGACCGTCTTAAATTGAGAAGTGATGGAGTTATAGTCATTTCAGTCAAATCTTCAAAAATAATATGCGCAATTTCAAGTAATAATATCTCATGGAATCTGTTAGAACTTGGAGTGTATGTCATAACTCCCTCTCAGGAATGATCACATAAAATTGTGGTCTTTCAGGATTTTAACATAACCTATAAAGACGTTTCTCTGTTAGATGTCACATTAAAGGCATAAAAAAGACATACTCTGGAGTATCTGTTCAGATGGAAGCAGCAACGAGATGTTCAAGGGTCTTTTTGGTACAGGGTCAAGTTAACGTCACACCTATGTTCCCATGTAATCACAGTAATAGCAAAATGGTGCTGAACAGCATGTTATTTTCAGCCTTTTTGGTCCATTTTACCTCCATCCAAAATGACACAAGGGGGCATGTCAGCGTGAAACACAAAAGGAACCATTACTGTTTCTTTTCGGCTTCAAGACTTTTCCTGCTGTGCAACACAATAAAGTTTTCACAGGATTTAGATTAGAACTTACAATGCATTCTGTCTTTTTAAAAATGAGTGACAAATCTCATAAAAAAATTAAAAAAAAAGAAATATGATGACCAGAATTTCATTTTCTTAAATGAAAATAGCTGGGAGGTTGCAAAGTGTTCAGAATAAATTTTCTTAGGAAAATGTCAAATCAAATAGAGTTTAAATCTGTTAAAAAGATGCAAATGGAAGTGGAGACATTTCTACAAGACAAATGTGTCATTAAAAGGCTTTTTTGTGTGAGCTCTTAATTCTGTTTGGGTATGAATAGTTGTCTTACTACTTCAAAAGGTTGAGAGCCCTTTCTATAAAAGTAATATATTATTTTACAGGGCAATGCATTCTCAACGTTTGTAGTTTATTTCTAAGGTAACAGCTATTCTCTAACATAAATACCAGCGCGTTTACTGATCTCTGTTCTATATGGTGCAAATGTCAAAGGTGTAAAACAGACTTGGCAACTAATCACCAAGACCAGACATAAAAAGATATTTATGCATTTTCATCACAAACTGAATGCTTGCAGGTTCCTGTGGCAACTCACTACATATAGTTACCGTTACTGCACGGGTCCGTATGAAAACATTACGAACAAAGAAGGTAATTAAAATGTTAATTTAGTCTAGAAGATCTAAATTAGAGCCACCTTTGAAAACTTTCAAAGCTCTAGCTTTATGGTTACCTCACCAGACCAATTTTCTTGCTTAAAAAATGCTTTTAGTTCAAATTGTTTTGTATGGTCATAGTTATCAATTGGCCCAAACGTTTGGGATCACAATGGAAGACCATGCCAAAAAAGGGAGACATAAATAATGTTTGCTTCTGAAAATGTCAATTTAACCTAAAGGGAAATGTTTTGGGGTGACTAAACCTGGCAAAACAGTAATAAAAAGTCCACAATGAGATTTTGTTGCCTCAGTTTAAACAACAACAATTCTGAGAGAGAAAAGCAAAAAAATAGTTCCTTGATAGCATGACATAACAAGAAAAATGATATTCCTGGTAATAATGAGTTAAAAAATATATTTTAAAGATGAGAATTCAGGCAGTGTAATAGACCAGTGGGTCTTAACCTAATTACCGGTATGTCTGCTTTTGATGACAACAGAACTGATCTGTCATTGTTATTAATTAGGTTTTGTATCTAAACATCAACATAACTTGCAGCTCTAAAAGGTGATGACATCATTTTTGGGTAGTGAAAGAGATGTCATAAATAAACTCTATGAGAAAAACAACTTGTTATGACTCAAATACCATATTACAGTAAAAGCCCCCATGGAGACAGAGTCCCATTAGATTTTTAAAACCCAACGCAGACCTATGGGCTGCTGTAAACATCTTACCGCTTCGTGCTCCAGATAAAAAGCCAAATATGTTTTACTTTTCTGTCTTCATTCATTCATTCTTAACCCTAACCTAAGCATGCATGGAGAGAAAAATTCCACTCAAAAAAGCTGCAGCTAGGATTCGAACCTGCAACCTCCTTGCTGCAAGGCAACAGTGCAACACACCTATTTTATTCATCATTCACTCAAACTGCACTCTCTAACTCTCCTTTTACAAATTATATTTAAATAAATGAATCCTTTCAGCCTCTCATTAGAGTTTGATTACAGTGTGCATTAAGGATCGACTGAGTGGATGACTAATATTTGTTGTGCACTCCTGATGTTGTAGTGATGGTCCTGAAAACCAATCCCCCTGCCTGGTACCCATTAAACACAGCACATCCCTGGACCTGCAGCTGACCTTTACTTCCTGCTAAAAAGGTATTATGTGGTTACAGAGATAGCGGGAACACTGCGACCCTGATGTTGTTAAAGACCACAAGATAAGCTGTCAACACACTGAAGTGTTTTTCTCACTATGTTTCTCACCAGTAAAAACTAGAAACTTACTCTGTATGCTTGGATAAAATGCAACAAAACAAAAAAGTAGGTTATCAAAGCCTTCGGGGAAGCATCCTGTTTTTCATATTATGGGCTAAAATGGCTAAAAAGCATGACAGTTCCTAAGTTTTACCTCTTTTTAAATTAATAATTTGTTCCTTGATGCTTTCATTAGAATTAGATTCACTTCACTTTAAATAATACTAAATAAGGCTGCTCAATTTAAGAATCAATAAACCATAAACATTAGGCTGTATAAAATATATCAAATACATATTTTTGTAACATTCAGGCATACTTTTAAAGCAGCTGTAGACACCAACTAATTCAACTCTATCATCTATTTGATTGATCTGCCATACATGGACAGAAAGCTGCTATAAAAGCAGAGAAGAGCGTCTTACACTGTTGATGTGTTTTGCCCTTGTGTTTACCTATTTAAAACACCAACACAATACGCACTAGAGTTTAGCCTTCAGCACCCATCATTTGGAAGGTAAGATAAAATAAAAGCATGGTTGCAAACTAAGTGAGAAGAACATTTTTTATCAATTATTTTGTTTTATAAATTGTTTAGAGCAGAGGTGGGGAATCCAGTCTTGCATGTTTTAAAGGTTTCCTCTCTTCAACACACCTGATATGAATTAGTGGGTGATTACGAGCCTTCTGGTGGCCTTGAAGGCAACTGAGGAGGTAATTCAGCATTTAAATCAGGTGTGTTGAAGAGAGGATACCTCTAAAACATGCAGGACTGTGGCCTTCGAGGACCACCTCTGATTTAGAGTCAAAATTAAAATACAAATGTGATTATTTGCACATTCCTAAGAGATACGTCTTCAATAATAACAGTATGTATCTGAATAGTATTGCTGCTAATAGGTATTAAGTGGCCACAGAGGTAGCCGGGGAGCTTTTTGCTCCTGATTCTGTTAGACAAAATACAGAATAGATGTAAGCACATGGAGGAGCTGGTCTCAAAAAGTTATTTTACCAATAAAATAAAAAACAGGTTTTGCTTTGACAATGACAGAACAAAAAAAATAACGTTATAAAAGCCCCCTGGGTAGTTCCTTCCTTTTCGATCACCCTCCTGTGGACTGGAATGACTCAAAAGATGCCTGAGGGCATAAAATGATGGAAACAATCAGCAGCCGCTTCAGCGTCAGGTTTATTTATGTATTTTTAACTCAATCTATCCCTGCACCATACAGCAAAACCCTGCAGAGAGGCCTGAGGTATTAGTCACAGGAAATGGGTGTTTACATGAGTACCAAATGCTGGTCATCAGAACAAACAACGGGGCCACTCAAGCAGCTATTCTCCGTCAGGGGCAGCTGGTGATGAGCTGCTGTCCTCTCATCACCATCAAGAGCTTCAGAGCAAGGAGGGCACTGAGAGAGGAATCACGTTCAACACACAAAAACAGACTCGCAACAGTAAAGGAGACATGAAGGGAGTGGTGAGGATCAGCGGCGCCTGCCAGCAGATCACTTGGACAACAAAAAACAGAGAGGTTGAATCTAAGACAAGAGGGAAGGAGGGATTATCTACTTCACTGGAACAGTTTTTAGATTGACATCTTAACCTACTTGTTGAATTAGATTCTGTTCTATAAAAAAAAAAGATGAGAAAAAATGTGCAATTTGATAACATTTGATTTACTTTAATGAACACTTTCTGTTACTGCTGCACTGTGGAGAAAACTGCATTATGTGCAAGGCTGTTTATTATAGTTAGCATTTAGTTTTCAAGTGGAGACGATTTACTGGACAGTCTCTGCGACAAAAGCAATTTGAATCTCCCTTCACTGACAGACGTGTGTAGACGCTGTCCGAAACTTTACCCTGAGCAAACGAGATGAGCTGCTTTGTATTCCACAAGAGCAGAAAATTAGCCAGTTTACTGCACAGTGTACTCCAGTAGACATGTATTCGGACCGGGGTGAAGGTTGTTTAGCTTTTAATTTTAGAAAAAGGGCAAGATGATACATTGTTGTTTACTTAATTGCATTCGCTCTGGGTTTACAACATGCCCTTGAGTGTTTTTCTTTTCTTTTCAGAGGAATAGAGGAGGGGAAAGGCTTTTTAAAGCACATGCTCCTCTTGTTATTCTAAAGACTTCTAAACGGTCTTCTGTCTGCACACAGCAGCCATGTTCCTCTCAAATAACAACTATGAAATGTTTCCATCAGAGATCTTGTCAAAACACTGATTACAGCTGATTTATCTGTGGATACATAAACGCAACAGAAACAAGAATAAAAACTTGATGTTTTCCTGTGTCTCATATATGCAAGATAGGACTAAAGAACAAACATAAACAAACAACAGCCCTGACTTTGTCGGTGTGTCTCCATGGAGACGGCGCCTCACTATAAAGCACTCCCCTCGGTGTGCCATATGGATGGACAAGCACAGCAGATAACATGATTTAGAAGTTTGAGGCGCAAATGAAACGCATCAGTATAATTATAAACTGAGACACTATTTTGGTTTTTTTCATAAATCTTGAAAAAAAGCCTGCAAGGCTGAACAATAGGACAACACATTGTTTTCAGGCGTCTCACTCACTGGGCTGGAGGAGTATCTTTGTCTCTAAAGGGATAAACTTAGCTCGGCTGTTAGCTCGGCCTCTCACCTCTCGTGGCATTCTATAATTGAGGTGAAAAGAAAATGCTGTCTGAGTCCTTAAAGACTGCAGCTAAGTTAGTACTAAAGAATTATCCATTTAGAAAGTCAACATAAACTACTTGTCTACTATCTGACAGCTATTATAAATAACAAAAAGTCTAAATTTAGACTCAAACCACGACAACATTATATGGACTGGAGTGTTAATGGTTAAATTGTATGTTTTTGTTGCTTTATAAGTTGATAACAACAGAGTCAGGTGCTTTTTTCTGTTAAAAAACACTTAATTTTTTTGTATATAAATAAATCCACCACACCACTTGTCTGACCAACTCAAAACCCCTGAGGTAAGAGGTATGCTGACTCCTTCATCCTGTTCAGTGGGGGAGGAGAACAATAAAAAGAGAAAAAGAGCAGGTGGCAGAAGGCTTAACCTGAGCTAAAACCAATCCGGTGAGCTCATCTCCACAGACTTAGACAGCTTGGAGTTGTCTGCTTTCTGCCAGGACAGCTAGATCTGGCTCCCGTCCAGTCAGCCAAGTCAGCCACCAGCACCTTGCTAATCTGTCTGAGCACAACCATATGGTCCTTTCATCTACTGTCTAATAAACAATTTACTTATAAAGTTAGTGTGTGGAAATATATAGTCTTGGTGTGTTATTTGTATGAGTAATATCTGAATATGTCAAGTGCTTTGAGTGCTGAGGGAGTAAACTATAATCCCATCGCATCCTTATGCTGTAGTGACCTTCCTAACCACCCCTCTCCGTTCAGGTGAGGACAGCCCAGGTAAACCCGTAGATAAAAAACACAATCCCTCAGTGCTGTTGTCACAATAACAAGTGGGCATTTTTAGCTCCACTAATCCGTCGCCTCAAACGTGCGTGAGTGGACCTGATTTAACCTAACGGAGAGCAGGAGTCTGACGCTCTCTGTAGATACATCACACTAAGCACGGCGCTCTTCAGCAATAAAATCCACACAGCAGCAGCAAATTGCACAGGAGACACAAAATATTTTTCTAGCTGAGATTTAGTTGAGTTGGAGACAATAACAAAGCTTCGTTATGGGGCTGTGTCAGCACCGTAACCACCTTCCTGTTGTTATGCTCTAATCCCCCTGAGTCCAAGCCTGTTTTAATGGTGTCATGGCAGACAAAAGTGCTGATGTTGTACCTAAGAGCTGCTGTAATTAAATTACATCTGCAAAACAAGTCCGACCTTAACGCAGCAGCTTATCTGCTTCCAGAAACTTATTTTCTAATCGCACCCTTCAACAAATACAACAGCCCCTCCCACCCGGCACATGTCAGTGGTATAACAAAGAGACGCTGCGTCACTCCGTCAGTTGTTTCCACTTTTACTTTTCTGACTTTGTCTTGGAAAGATGCTGCCCACCACCAGCAGAGGCACTAATGTTTAAATGAGCCTACGCTGAGAAAATCAACACCTCTGCAGGTTCTCATTCTCAGTCACGATTCTCATTAGTCTCTGCACTGCCTTCATCATCATTCCACATCCTGCTAAAAGGTCTCCAAGGGGGACCAGCTGAAAGTAAAAGCTAACGGTAAATAAAGTCCTCATGGAGCTTACACATATGGCATGTTTTTTCTCATTTTACATGGTACCTAGTCAGTAAAGTCAGTATATCATGTGTAAGTATTGTGCAGCAGTTTGCATGCTAAAATTCAAAAACAGAAAAATATTTTATTTTTTAAAATTAAATGTTATAAAAACTTTTATTTCCTTAGGTGGTTAACTTATTGATTATTTGTTGTTGTTTTTTGTTTTGTTTTGTTTGCTTGGTTGGTTCATAAACCCAGTATCTCAAAGGGCTGTGACTTTAGGTAACAAAGTTTCCAAAATGTCCTGAAACTTTTCGAGGGTTCTCATTTCTTTAATTCTATTGTTGTTGGGATTTGGAACACGTTCGAATAATTTGCAGAACAAATTTTCTCTCGAAGTAGTCACATCATAGGCCTCTCAAACCCTTCTGAATTTAACTTCCATGAGTCAGAAATCTATTAAAACATGACAGAACTTTGGGAGGGTTCAGCAACCTGTAACTGATTGAAGAGAAGAAAAAACCAGAAGCTGACATTCTGATCATAATCAAATTGCAAATATAAAGAGGATACTTAAAAAAAAAAAAAAGGTAATTAAGACATTTGGCGACTAGATTGCAATAGGAAAATTTGCACAACATTCCCTCAAATGTCACGTTAAAGTTCAACATTTATTTGCAGTTTTGGTAAAGTGTATAAAGTACAAATTCAGTGTGATTCCAACTAAATGTTTGCTTAATTTTTTGTCATTACTCAGTGAGAGGCTAACCTAAAAAGCTAAAATGATTTGAAATAAATGTTCCTAAAAAATAACAACAACAAAGAAACAGAAGCTGTAGATCTAACAGAGTAATTCCTAATGCTGGGAGCTGGGTTCTCATTAGAACATTAAATCTAATGACTTGTTAACTCTAACCCTGATTGTGTTGCATCTTTTTGTTATAACTGGCAGAAAATAATGACAACATAATTAAAATTACTGATGGCAACCCTGATTGTATCATTGAGTGTATGAGCAGCAGAAGACATGTAAGCATGAATGTTTCATATTAGAAGTCCGTCAGCTGAAATCAACCCCAGACAGTCGCTGTAGCAAAGCATGCAGCTGTTTGCTTATAGAATAATTTTCTTTTTTCCAATTGTTAGAAAGGTCACACTCGGGTCTGACTCATCCGGCATTCACTCGCAAATTAAATGTGACATTTGAGCTTTACAAACAAGTTTTAAAAAGAACTGCTGCCTCTACCGAGGTCCCTGCAGATACCTTATCTCTGCAGGCTCGTGACAGGCGGGAAGGATCTGGAAACAAAGACAGCAGCTTTCTCCCATACAAACACAAAGTGACCCCATCAGTCACTCAAGCACACAGAGATAAGAGTAAAGGATGGCCATCTCACCTGGTTGTTCACTCGGTGGGCCACAATGGTGGCCCCCTCCTCCTGCTCGGCATCGCTGAGAGGTCGGATCCTCAAGGCAACCTGCAGCACACACAGTTCATTTATCCTTAAATTTTATTATCAAAGAAATCTAATTTAAAGGTAATAAACTTGAACTCTGCTTCGAAGGGAATTGAAGAAACTCATAGCACATATTTTCAGTAAAAATTTTAAAAGGACGTCTGATTCAGAGCTAATTATCATCATAAAAGTTAAACCTGAGGATTTTGAAATCACATATTAGACTTGCTAAGAGCTGAAAAAAGCATGATGCAAAACAAAAATCTGGTATTTTGTGGTGTCACGTGAGTTTTTCACATTTTTTAAAAAGGGAATAATTTTGTTTTAAACATTAAAAGCAATTTGTAAGAAACACAAAGCAGGTGAGGAATCATTGCAGTGTCCTTGAAGGAGCATTGTGAAGCCTTAAAACATATTTTACTGACTACACCAGTAAGATTTATTCAGTAAATTACCTCCCAAAGCTACTAAATAAAAGATGTCAACATTAACCAAAAAGGAAAATATCTATTAGTCACACTTTGTGAAGAAGAGATACAAAAATCTCATGAGAGCTGTTTTAAGATTCCAAAACTTCAACATTTTTACTCTTTACAATTTAATAATGAGGACCAAGCATTTATTTTACTCTTAGATTATCCTTTGTTAATTTAAAAAATGCATATTAGTGTCATTTGAATAGGTTATTTTGACACACCACAAACACACACAGGTCAGGTGAAATGGGAAACCAGAAATGTGTGATTATAAAGAAAAAAGTGTTGTGAATGTCTTGCAGAGCACCTTAAGCACATAACAGGATTTCAAAAATGCAGTCTGTAAAGACAATTTAAAATAAAACAGTTGACTGCAGCAGTAGAGTGAATTATAAAACACTGAACAGCCTGAAGCGGATATAAATCCTCTAAAGTAGAGGATTGTGTTATTTACATTGAATAATACATTCAGTTATGCTGCTGTTAACCTTTATGTGTGTGTGTCTATTTCCATAAAACATTCAGAGGTCAGCAGCATGTAATATCAATAAAACTAGATAAAAACATAACCAAGCAAGAAGCAATAAATCTGCACTGGATTTGGAGCGTTTCTTATAAAATAACAGTAGGGCTATTCTTTGTTTCACCAGGGCACCAGATGGCAATAATAAGGTCCCTTCTCTGTCAGCACCTTGTAGAAGGTTTATTACATGCTGGACAAGGGAGACCAAGGCAGCTGAAAGTGCCACTTCAATAATTCAGGTGTGCGCTGCAGAACACATTGCAGGCAATGTGAGGGGAAATTGAACTTATAATGCCAACAGTGGATGCTATTAGGAGGTCTAATGAAAAACAACAGGGCATTTATCTAGCTATTAATGAGCCAATCATGACACTGATGAGTCACCAAGTTTCATTATAACTACTACTATGTTTGAATGTTGAATTTATTAAAAGTTTAATTTTGATGACAAAATATGAAAATATGCATATCATAAGGTTATGCATCTCTTGCTTTACTTATTTAAAAAAAAAAAGACATAAACAGATGATACAAGAACAAGTTCTCATGCTGATGGTTCTCTGTTGTTGACCTTTGCCAAACAGCATATTTGAGTTTGTTCAGTAACTCACTTATTAAAGAAGTCCCAGCTCAGGTTAATAATTCCGCTGTTTCAACTCACAGTTAGTTGGTGGTCTTTAGATTCCCCCGTGTCCTTCATGTTCGCTTGGAGTCCAGATGAAGGATAAACAGCATCAGCAGCGGACGGGGCACCGGACCATCCTGCTCCGCGGTGTCGGTACCTGCATGCATCCACCTCCAGTAAAAACCAACACTAACGCGTCTGTTTGCTAACAATTACCACGAACTTTCTTCCCTGAATTTTCAGCATGCGTAACGACCGACCCGATAACCTTGTCGTTTCTGTTTTTGTCACTTAACCTGCTCTCTCTTTTTTTTTTTTTACAGCTACTCTCTCCTCCCTCTGAGTGGGTCGACGCTCCACGCCTCCTCCTACGTTCAGGTTTCCACGCAGCAGCTTGGAAACGCGAGAGAGAAATTCACCTGACTCCTCAATAAAAGCCGAAGAGAAGCGCAGCTCTTCACCTGCTGTCAGCCCACCTAGCTTCTCTCTGCTGCTGCTGTTTTCGTGTTTTTGTCTGCGCCTGTTTGTGTGTCTTTTGTGTACGCGCGTGTTGTCCCTGGAGATCTGCAGCGCTCGCGCTATCAAGTCGGCTACTGTAAACAATAGCGGCCCACTCACTTCCGATTAAAAAATAAAACAGTTCTTCATTGACTTATTTATTTAAAAATAAACACAGCTTGTCAAACAGAGAATTGTTTTATAGATGAAAATGTTTTAATAAAAAATATTAAAAGATAAACTTTCACAGCTTTGACCAAATGCTAAATTAGCTAACCGCTAGCTAGTTAAGGCTACGATTTGAAAAACGAATTAAGTCGTTTAAAGAACAATTTTCCTAATATTTCATATGTAAAATGTGCACAATATTCTTTCAACTTACCTTGTAAAATTAAACTACTACTATTTATAATGGAAAAAAATAGGAAAAACTACTGCTACTCTTTGATTCCAACATATATTAGCTAACAATCATGAAAACTAGAAGATGTGATTTGTGGAATTTGATGTAGCATCAGCAGCTTGCAATAAAAAAAAAAAACACAATAAATAATTTTTTTTTGTCATTAAGGTTTTTTTTTTATTTTTTTTTTTTAATTTTTTATAACATTTTTACAACACAGTAAAAACTTTAGTTTTAAAATTGTTTAGGTTGACCTTTAGAGTTGACAGCAATAGAAAAGGAATCTGAATCTGCTGTTTTTGCGATACTATACTGACATCTGCTGGATGAAACAATAACTTTTTATAACAATGGCTCCCAGAACACAAAACAGCTACTAGACTTTTTGATTAAATTCATGCAACATGCAGAATAAAAAGCTTCTAATCTAGTGAGATCTTCATTAATGCGAATTACTTTACAAAAAAACTCCTGATCCTGCCTCTAGTGGGTCAGGGTTTTCGATGTCCTGGTCCACATGCAAAATGATTTTATCATATTCCTGATGATGTGCATGGCTGTGAAACTGTCTCAGAATCAAAATTATAGACCTGTCTGTATTATGTTTTCTAACATTATTGAAAAACTATTTGTTATGAGACTGGGTAATTTCTATTACTTGACGAATAGGTTTCAATATGTGGAATTTAATAATGCAAAATCCAAACTTTGAAGAACAGGGCTCTATCTTGGGAACCAAGTTGTTTTAATTATGTGATATCACCTTAAACATCCTTCACTCTGATAGGCTAACTCCTAGATCAAAACTTTCCCCTTAAAAATGATCAAATTCAAACTTTTTTTCAGACTCACCAAACAAAATAAAGAATCGTCATTTTATACTCAAAGTCGGTTTATTCAACTCACAATTAGACCCTTAGGCTTCAGGCCACACAAAATTAAGCACCACTCTCAGTGCCTTTACAGTGTAACATGCTAAAAATATATATTAATACTCAACACTGCATGGAAATAAATTCTCACAGAAACTGTTAGTCAATAAAAAAAAAGTGCTGTTTGGATCGCTGGATTTGAAATAAAATAATTACCAGGATGTCACCATCGATCATAGCTAGAGCAGCACAGCTTCCCGAGTTATGAAAGAAGCAACAGCTTTGTTTGGATTGGTTGAATTCGATAGAAAGGAAATGAATTAATGACCGATTAGAAAATACAAAAAAGGGTGATCTCATGTGACGTTGCCACAAAAACTAGAAAAAATATATAAAAAAATGGCACACAATTTAAACAGCAGTCTGTTATTTTTACAGCTTATTTACAGAAGCAGTGATGTCAGAGAGCAGTTTCGCTTCACCTGTGTGATGATGTTTGTTCTCCGCCTTCACCCCCGTATTCAATGTGCTGTCAGTGCTGGGTTTGTGCTTCACAAATATCCAACTTTCAGGAAATATTATGGCATGTTTACACCAGATATGTTCACATTTTACTCTTTGGAGACCTGAATGTAACTTGTGAGAAGTAACACACAAAGCTTCACGGACAAACGGGAAGAAACCCCCTCACTGTGAAATAGAGCTGAAAACTTTGTTCAGTCTTTGAGCATGTTTCACACCTTTGTGTCAAGTGAACACAAGAACAGTTAATGAGCAGGCGAAGAAAGAAGTTCTTCAAACAAAGGGCAGAGAAGTCAGTTAAACACTGAGAGGAACAGTACAGGTTTGTTTCTGGATCGCACAGGCTGGTTTTAAAATGGGTCCTTTGTGATGCTGCAGTTCTGACAGTCACAAAGTCCTGCTTCTTGTGGATGCTGCTTCCCTCCTTGGATATGTTAAGAAAAAGTCTATGCTTGGAAGTCGCTTCCAAAGTGTCTACTTTGTTCTTCGGTCATAGACAGGTAGGTGGCCCTCATAGTGGGAGAGTACTGTGGAAGATACAAACACAGATGAGACATTTACACGCTGCGCACTGGTGGTAATGCTGCACACAAATGTGCAATACAAAAAAAAAATCATTTAATATTTAAAAAGAACAGAAGAGAGGGGGAGAATAAAGGACTAGTCCACTGAAAATCTATATTTTCACCTCAGAAATAACGGATGCTTTGCAGAGAACAGCAGCAGTAGCTGGCATGATTATTTTTTTTGGTAATTTTCTGCAAGGTTAAACAAATTTTAAACAAAATATCACGCTATAAATTTAATCTGCTGGGGATTACATGCTGGTATCAGTTGCTATCCTCAACAAAGAAGCAGATTAGAAGCTTTTACAAAATACATTTTATATTTTCAGTAGAATATCCCTTTAAATCATACGTTCTGGACAAAATTTAACAAAAACAAAACCCTCTGGTTTAAAACACTTCTAATATTAAATGCATTTTATTGAACGATGGCTGCTGAGCACAAACTAGGTTTCAGGTGTGCATGCACTGTGGGAGCTACCTGAGGACAAACTACAATACCACCTGTGAACACCAGGGGGAGACAAAAACCTGGCTATGTTGGAGAAAAGATGTCTGGAATGAGGACAACAGGTTTGGGTGTTGAGAGCCATGCCAAACAGGAAAATGTGCTACACAGGAACCAAAGTGATGTGAGAGACACCAGAAAGATACTGCACAACGGAGGACAAAGCAAAGGAGTTCATCCTGAGGAAAAGTAGAAAAGACTTACTCGATTTCTATACTGCTGAGAGTATATCTCCAAAAGTTGATAAAAGAAAGAAGGAATATAATGAAACATACAAACACACACACATGACAAACAAACAAATAAAAAATATATAAAAGAAGCTGTTAGCCGAAGATGACTGCATGGGGCTGCACAGTTGTAGTCATGAGGGAGAATATTAATATCTAGTACCTGCTGGTGTTAATTAAATACAAATAATAAGGCAGAGAACATTACATATTCTGTTTCATGTCTATCTGGAGCTAGTACTTCATAGCAATGATCATCATTAAACTTATAAGTACAGTTTTAATTGAATTTTTTCATATGTAGCACCAAAAAAAAGAGGTATTTGTGTGTATTTCTTTGAAATAAAAATCTATCCAGCACACTAATGCAGCTACCTGGATGTGTCTTTAAGAAGCTGTTCCCCATTAAATCTTAATTCAAAACATTTCTATTTTTGTCCCTGTGATATAACAAGGGACAAGTAGCCCAGCGGTGTGTGGGAAAAAAAATCAGTGAGGAAGAAAATCTTCCGCGACAACAGTCAAAAAGTTGAGACCTGCGTTTCTTTCTCCTGGAAAAGGGGCTGAGAGAGGTTAAATGGTGCTCTGACTTAATTAAATATTAACTATATTAATTCTCCTCTCTTTGCTCTGGCACAGTAAGTCAGCCTCCGGTAAGTTATCGACAGCAGAGAAAGGCACAGGCTCTCATTAGTGAGATGTCCAAGAAAAAGTTAGGATATAAATATGGGTTTTACATTTAGGTGATTTAAAAGTTTGCATTAGGAAATAAAGTTTTCTGTGAGTGGGTTTTAAAGGCTACACGTTTTAGACTTAAAGGGGAAACATTTTTATATAAAAGATTTGGTTTCTGGGACCCAACGCACCGAGGGGGGTGGGGAGCCTCGTCCTATTAGAGGCACGTTCTCATATCGAGGATTTCCTCCAAAAAGAGCCGTTTGATTCCTGCAAAAACAATGAAATAAGTCAGTTAGATGCCTTAGATTTTTACTCATGCATGAATGAAACGTGTCTCCAACTCACATGTACTCTGACATGGGGGCGTTGTTGGAGACGGTTGGAGCGGGCGGGTGCAGGCTGGCCTGGCTGCCCATGCTGCTGCTGTAGCTGCAGAAACTGTGCATGTTGGTGTGGTTGGCGTTCTGAGAGCCCATCCTTCTGGCTCGAGGATTGAACGGGTCTTCCTCGTCAATGTCATCGTAATCTCGTTCCCTAAATACATATGGAAAAAAAGTCAACAGAGAAACATCAGTTCTAAAGTTAAAGATATACTATGCTGTTTTGGCTTGTTATTAGCACCCCCTAGTGTCCGATTTAAGTCACTGTTGTAAAAACGTTAGCATTGTCTTTGCTCAGAAACACCTAAATCTAACTGTTGAAATGTCTCCTCAGCCTTCACTGCTTTCTACTGGAGCGGTTCATCACTCAGTCAAAGAAATCAGCTGTGTTCAAGCAGGGAGAGATAAAAAAAAAAGCAGGAATCATGAGCTACAAACACTCCGGTGCTAGCATAACAGCTAGCCACATTGAGTTAGCCTGACCCTCATGAGATACGTGACTTTGTGAAACTTCAGGACACCGGACTGGAGACTCAGAAGTTGCAAACGTGGTATTCTGGACACAAGCAGCAGATGGGGCTGAGTGACTTTTCATTAATGCTGTAAAGGGTCATATTACTGGCTCAAGGAAAAGATTTAAAAATATGAAAAAGTTACATAGTATGTCCAGTCCTTTTAAAAGACCATGAAAGGGGCTTTGGGAGCAGTAAAGGCAACTTTAGGCCAAACACTGGACATTTGTGCAAAAATATTTTCACATGCATGCATGGGTTGATTTCACCTTTTAAAAGGGACCTCACTGAAAAACCTGGATGTTAAAGCTTTTGCTTTAACTTTTTTTCTAATAAAAAAAATAAATTTTTTAATTTACTTTTTAAATGTGCTTTTTAAATTTTAGACATAGTTTTGTCTTTATTGTTTAGTTATTCAGATACTTTAAAAAAAAAACAAATTAGTACTTATTAACTTTTAAATTAAAAATGTTCCTTTTTATTTAGCTAATATTTTAAAACTTTGTACTTTTTAACATTTAATTTCAGTTGTTTTAATTTAGATTTTTTTAAATTCAGTTATATAAATTATTTGTTTCAAAATTTGTACTTATTAACTTTGAAATTTCTATTGTTTTTATGCTTAATTTTTAAAAAATAATTTCGTTCAGTTGTTTAGTTTCCTTTTTTGAACGTTGTATACTTTTTACAAGGTAAATTCCTGTAGTTTTACTATTTTTTTCTTGTTACCGGTATTTTATTTAGTTAAAAATGTTTGTACTTTGTAACTTTTACATTTTTTTTTTATTTATTTTTTATAATTAATTTTATTTATTAAATCTCTTTTTTTTGACAATTTGTACTTTTAAAACTTTTTTCTTATTTTCTTTACTTTCATAACATTTTTGGACAGGTTTTAGGACTAGGCTGGAAATCAACATTTAAATCACGCACAAGTTTTAAAATATGGTCACTTAAAGGGTTAAACAGTAGTGTTGGGAGCGCTACGCTGCGTGTGGAAACGAGGGCACACATCACAAGACACAAGCAGAACAAACTGACCTGCAGGCAATTTGTCTCAGTGCTCTAGGAATGGCACACAGCATAACAGTGAAGGCACAGGCTGCAAGGATGGAGAAGAGGCAGAGGTACAGCATGCCCTCCACCCCGTCGTAGCACACCCCCACCATCGCATCCAGGTAGTCCTAAAGAGGTCAAAAGGAGAACATGAACAAACCACATCCCTGTTACCCTTCCATTAGCTGCTGGGTTTGAATTCACAGAAAACAACATAAAACAAAACAAAAACACAGTGTTGACAATTACAAACCTTGTTGAGCCCTCTGCAGTCCAGCAGTGCGGTGAGCTGGTGCAGACTGGCCTCAGAGGAGTTGAGTAGATGCTGGATACCCAGTAAATCTCTCTGTGTGGAGAGGTCATGTCATTGAAAATGCTACTGCAGTTATTTATATTAGAGCAATCCTCATGATTGGTACCTCAGCTGTAGGAAACAGAGGCACAGCAAACTGCAGCAGACCCTGGATCTGGATCTGCATGGTGGTCAGAGACCTCTGGAAGATGGTCAGAGGCTGCAGAAAACAGACACGTGACAGAAAGTGAAGCTGTGGCGTGTTATATGTACGTACATTTTTATTTTGATCCTTAATGAAACAAAGCGGGGAGCGAATTAAACTGAGGGTTAATTCAATTATCAACAGTTTGAATCCATCACAGGAGGATTGTAGGTTTAAGTTCAAACCAACAGGGGGCAAAATGATCCTCCACATTCAGCACAACAAACCTAGACCTCATTCCACCTGAAATATGTCACCATCGCTTTTTAAAATTAACTTCTAAATGAAATAATATCTCCAAATTTAAAATGTATCTTCAAAGTCATTCCACCGACAGAGGAAGCCTGGAAACCCCCTGGCCTGTGGCACGATGTTAAATAGAAACAGGATATGGTCAATTACCTCAACTATCCATAAATATAATTGCTTTCCTCTGATCTGATTTTTTTCTACCATTAATATCTGTGGTCCAGCTGCCCTCAGCTGCTCAGTCTAATAGCTGGGTCAAACGTGGCTTTTTACTTAGGCTGAGAAAAGTTGGAAATATAAGTAAAAATGAAGCAGAATGCATGGTGCACTGAGGTTGTACTGCAGAGCTAAATAAAAAGGAGAATTAGAAAAGGAAGAAAAGCTTGTCTGTTGGCCAATCCTCTGCAAGCCACTTATAAACTTTGGACCTGTTGGAAATCTGCAGCAGAATGGTGAGAGCTTGTTTACCAGGCTGGGTGAAGCTCGCCTGCCCTCTGCCGCTGTGCACTAGTGCTTTGCTCTGAGGGACATGTCAAAAGCCAGATAATAAGATCTGAGCTCTGCTGGGTCAGAGCTTGCAGAAATGGATTTAGCTGCAGACTGAAGTAAGTGATGTGACCCTGAATCCTTACTCTGCTCTCGCTGAAGAGTGGCAGCACAGAACATCAAAAAGAAGCAGAGGATTCTTCAGGTTGTTTCATCAACTTTCATTGTCGCAGCCTTTGTCTCGGCAGCTTTGTGTCATTTAGACATGCTTTGGCAAACGAGATATACAAGAGAGGGACAATGCAGGAGAAAGAGTTGGGAATTGTGAGCTGAAGTTGGGATGTGATTCAGACAGACAGGACTAGACAGATAAATAAGAGCCTGACAAAGATGAGGCTGAAGGAGGAGAGGAATGAGATCTGTCTGGAGAAGAGCTCAGTGGATTTCCATTTAAAGAGCATGCAGACATTTTATTTACACTTGTTTGTGTGGCTTGTTGTTGTCAATGCTTCTGACCTCCAACTATAAGGTACACATATATTACTAATGACGCTAAATTATTTGACATTTTCTAATCATCATTAACTACAATAACAAAAAATATATATATTGTCCTAATGATCATATAAATACAATATTAGGCGTATGTTTGGTATTTTAGGGTAAAGATTTTCTTGTTGATTTGTCACTAACCTGTTTAAGTTTTCACAGTTATGGGGACATGCTGTGTTTTCTCTTCTGAAAATGTGTATTTTGAGGTAAAAAGTGCTTCCCAAAAGCATAATTTTGTACTAAATCTTTCATTTTTATCTCTAACAGAAACCCTATAAGGCCAAATCTTTTATATTTGATCCAATATTTCTAAAAATCCAGTGCCCAACAGGATTAGTACTTTCCATAATAAAGCTGACATTAAATGCACGTTCTGCCCTCTAGTGGGTGATTTAGGTACTACGGCTGACAGGTATACAAACACTTAAAAACTGCTCAATTAAAATGTATCTTTTCTATTTATTCATGTATTATAATAATTTAAATGAATGATATATTTTAGAGGAAACGCTGTTTCAGAATTATTTTTGGATTTTGAGTCCAGTGCCACTAAGGCTCACCTCTTAAATACTCAACATGCCAAAGACAAACCTACTAATTCCCTGAGCGAGTAGTGATAGTATGACCTCCATCTTTATTCAAGACCTGGCTTCATGTTCTTTCTTCACCAGTGAGTGATATTTTTAAACCAAGATGTGGATTTAGTGATTCAACAAATGCCACGAAAGGAGTTTGAATTATTAATTTTTCTCTTCGTGTTGCTACGTATCTCGTATACCTGCTGAAAGGGGTTGGAGAGCGTCTGGTTGCAGTACAGGTAATAGTGGACGATATCTGTGGAAAACACAGGAACATGTTTCAGCTCTCATTTGATTATTATTCATAATTCACTATATTATTATTCATTTTATGCTCTCTGAGGCTCACCGGCAGTGATGATCCCCTTTGTCTGACTCATGATGTATTTGTCAGGTGACACACAGAAATCACTTGTGCCCTGAAAGAAAAAAAATAACATAAGAAGGTTGAACAGAAGAATTAACACATTTTGGGTTTTAAAAACACAGAAATGCACAAGAAACCATTTACAACAACAACCTATCTGACATGAATATTTTTGCGTATTTGACACAGAACAGGAAATAACCCTGCCACTTTACTACACCTAGACAGAAACGCTTTCTAGTTCTGTCACTCACAACCAGTTTTGCTGTGCTGCGGAGAGCTAACACGAAACCTGCATTGGCAAAAATAATAAAAGTGATGAGCAGGCAGTCTGATCCGTACTGTGCTGTCTGAATGCTAAATGTCCCACGGGCCCAGGACAAACACACCGCGTGCAGCTTAACCTTCTCTGGGGGTTACACTAATGAGCCCCAAACACTCAGATCAGATAAAGCAAGCTGAATTTCTCTGAAAACCCGAGCTCGTTTGCCAGAAGCAAAGGATCCCGAGGACCTCTGCGATTGAGAAGCAACTGTGTTAGAGATCCTGAGGGGACGCAGAGCGAATGCAGAGTTCTGACTAACCGCGATCTATAATTAGAAGTTGCATGAAGGGGTTTGTTCATTATGCATAATAGTTATTGTGCTTTCAGGGAACACCCAGGGTTTGAAGACTCCCATTCAAACATACATGCAGCTGTCAGTCAGTGGTGCAAAAATGTATGTCAAACATCGAGAAGTCTCCCGCGAAGATACTCAGAAACGCAAATGAAGGCAATGTCTACATGCTAAATCACGCAGGATTTTCTTGTTCTCCTTGTCGTAGGGGTGATGTGATGAAATCGTACTGCAGCTCATTTAGAAAGAGACAGCCATGAAACTTCACAAGTTTAGTTTTTAGTTGGGGAGGTGCTTTATGCAGGAGGAGACCCTGGAGCTGACCCAGCACACGGTGGAGAGGTTAAATCAAAGAACGCACTGGGATCCCAGCAGAGGAGCTCAGACAGCTACAGAAGAGACACCTCATGCAGCAGATCGATGCTAGGATTAAGAGGTCGAATGATCCAAACGATTCTGCAGTTTCAGCCACTTACGTTTTAAGAAGAGGTAGAAGTCGAGTATTAGAAGTTACCACGTGTACTCTCAACTTTTCTTTATCATGGCTCAACAGCTGACACTTTCAACAATCAGCTATTAACGTCTGTGCATTGAGAAGTGAAGTGAAAAACATTGATTGTCTTGTTTTAGCTGCGACCGTTAGTGCGTGGGACATATCAGACAACAATCGAGCCATCTGTCCTTGAAGACATGAGGTTGCAAACACTAAAAACTTGCAAGGTGTCAGAATTTAAAATGATTCTGACAAGGGCTAAATTAAAAATCATTATACCGTAGAAACGATTCAACTTGTCTATATGAGATATCAAAAGCTTCATTTAGATCTACTATTAGTTATTAAAACTCATGATTTTGATGCAAGTTATTCATGTTAGTATAATAGGATGGTGACAGAGCGTGTGTCTGGACCTTTATTCCTTTCTTAGTCTATATTTAGCAGAGTCTGGTTTGAGATCAAAAGTGCATAAAGGCGACAAAAGAAACCCTGATCAGAAGACTGTTGGACTGGGAAATGAGGAGGAGGTTTTTAGAGGACACTCTGTGGACACACTAGTGTAGAGAGCAGAATTCATCATGTCTGTGGAGGTGAAGCAGACCAGTCTGAGGTAACTGGTGTAAAGCCAGTGACTCAGGGAGGAGGTGAAACAGCTCACCACAGCTGTAGCCAGGTCAGCTCCCAGAGAAGTCCAGCTCAGGATCAACGTCAGCACTCCGAACACCATCATCCTGCAGACACACACAGCATGGATGCACACTAATCACATGCATTTTATCAGGAAGCTATAAAAGCTGGAGTTCTGGCAGTTTGCTTGTCTGGAGCATACAGGTGTGTGTTAACACAAAAAGAAGAGACATTAGAAAGATTAAAGATTGTTTTCAAGTAGAAAACATTTAGGATAGCTTCTCAGGAGTGGCAATTCCAGTAGATTTACAAGGTCAGACTGTGCAAAGCTTTGAGAAATTGCAAAAAACTGAAGAACTCCCAGTGAGCAGGTTAAATATTAAAAATCGTGACAGAACAATTAGAAACAAACTGACCAAGCATGGCATGTTTGGAGAGGTTTTGGGTCTCTAAAAAGAAAATGACAGCATGACTTTGGTTTGAATGAACCGCGACACTTCCAGACCAATTTAGACCAACATAGATAGGTTTACCCATAATGCACAGTGACATGTTTGGCTTAAACCAAACGCAACAGGACTATGGTCCTAAACACCAGTAAATCTACTATTGCAATGGTCAAGTCCAAGTCCAGACCTCGATCTGATCTGTGGAGAGACAAACGCCTATGAACTGGAGGAATGTTGTCTGGATTTTTGTCTCTTTTGCTTTCCTTACACAATGAAGCAATTTGAATGAATTCAGCATTCATTTAAAGCATCTACTCTTCACTGATACACATAAAAACTTGATATATCTATACTGATAAAAGAGCTGATCTAATTGTTTTACCATCAACAGAAAAAATGTTATAAATAAAACAGAGATCATATTTCCATCCCTGCAACCTTAAACAGCTGCAGCTCTTCTCCGCTCTGTTGGCCTACATCTGATTCCAGCCCTCTGGGAGGATGGGTGTTTCATCACCCATGAGGATGCACACATTTGTTTTTGTTTCTCAGCGAGGCCTCCCCCGACCCCCGATGATGTCAATTTATCAGAAAATGACATCAGATGTGACTGTTTCATTTCTGCGCGCTTGGGAGATCAGCAAACACAACTCAGGTCAAATGTTGATGCCATTTATTCAACACAGGATTCTGCTAATTTCACCAGAGTCACTGTGCAGATAACCTGACACAAGTTTATAGACATCATCAGCACGTGGAATATAGTTCACAAATAAATGAACTCCTGGCAGTGAATTCAAAAGTTCCTTTATCTGTCGTTCTCCCTGTATTCCCTTGGCTCTGCCTGCCAGATCTATTCAATCGTCTTTGCTATCAGTTATTCGCTCTTGTATTTTCTGTCCTTGCTTCTGTACGATACGGATCCCTCCATGAACTCTGACACTCAACAAGAAAAGGAAGCTTCACAGACGGCTTATCGTCATTTAGAAGCAAAGCCTGGCTTCCAGCCTTCAGTCGTATAACTGCAATACTGTCTGTGTGCATCTCCTTAAGGTTAGCAAGTACTTTTTATATTACCGATAGGACAAATATGGGTCTGTGCCAACAAATATCTCATGAACTACTGGATAGATTTTACTGAATCTTCAAGAAAGTAATGATTAGATGAACAACTGATTAGGACGTTAACCCTACTCATGACGCAGGCTGTAAGAGAGACTCTATGGGGGATTGTCCAGAGGAAGATGAGACACACCAGACCCAACAATGCAGATGACCTGAAGATGACACCTCAGCAGTGCCACAGGCTGATCTCCTCCATGCCACGCTGCATTGATGCAGGAATTCATGCAAAAAGAGGTCCAACAAAGTACTGAGTGCAAAAAAGTAAACAGGCTTTTCAGAAGTCTGACATTTCTGTTTAAAATATCCTATTTTTTTTATTGATCTGATGAAATATTCTAATTATCTGAGACACTGACTTTTAGGTTTCCATCATCTGTAGTCATAACCATGAAAATAACAAAAAATAAAGGCTTGAACTCGATGTGTAATGAATATATGAGTTTTCTGAAATGAGTGAATGTTTTCACAAATTTAAACATATTTTAGATGCACTTGTACTTCAGAACTCTGAGCTGGAAAGCCAATGAGCATTTATTCTTTGAATTTCTTGCATTGTCTTGAAAAATAGCAATTGCCTTCATCATGCACGGCTCAGAAAAAGCTTTAAAAAATACAAAAAAAAAAAAAAAACAGGCAAATAAGACTCTAATCGATTGAGTGGGAATGACTGATCCTCTTTTGACTTTAGTGAACTACACACGCTGCTTCAAACAATCATTACTGAGAGCAAATGTGAGCGATGCCCTCTGAGTGCCAGCAGGTCGAGTCCCAGCTGAGCCAGTGACCCGGTATTACTCAGTCTCAGGTTCTGAGGCAAAGGGAGGATTCACTGACTGCTAGAAGACAGCAGTAAATGGGGTGTAAACCTCAAGCAAAGAACATCCAGTGAAACAGCCACAGATCCCTATAGAGCAGGGCAGATGATGCAACAGTGAACGCACTGCAGTCACTCTGAATTAAATCACATTAGGAAGAAGATTCTTCTTCTTGACTGAAAAAAATGTCTCTCTGTTGTAACCGGTTTTCCTACAAATACAATTTCCTACAAAATAATAATAAATAAATCCAAATTCCATTGGCTTTCTAAGTTTGAAGAGTCACATTTTAATAAATCAAACTTTTTTCCAAATCTAAACCAGTGACCTACATTTTTAGCTTTTCATATTGTAGTTAAACCTAACTTACTGAATATTAAAGGAACTGTGTCTATTCCATTTTGCACTTAGCACACTGTGCTAAAAGGTCATTATTATTGTATACTATATGCACAAGCACACTTTCCTGTGGTGGATCATAGATAGATGCTGGTCCAACTGGAGAAACAAAGTGGGGGGAAAATGGAGGCAAAGCAAAAAAAAGAGATTAGCCAGCGATAGTTAGCTCTGAAAGGAAGTCAGTTCTAGTAAAATGACTTAACAGAGAGCAACCTAACAACACACAAAAATATGTATGTGTTCATATCTTAGATTTACATGGAAAATGTCTCTTAGTCGAGGAAATGCTGTTAAGCTTTATTATTTTGCACTTTAAAGACATAAATTAATATTTTTTGGGGTGACTTTACATTTCTTTAAAAATCCCAGATAATAAAGCTTAGCTGCATGTCCTCCATATGCAATGACTCATGGGAAAGTTGACCCAAATTGGCCTGCCTGCTTCAGTGTTGTTCCGTTACATTTCCTCAGGCTTATAGAGTGTTAGAGAGCCGGTAAAGCTGACATTCAAGGTTAACCAACGAGTGTTTGCTTCCTTGTAAAACTGTTTATTGCTCTGCAGACAGACCTTCAGCTGCAGCTTCACTTCTTTAATAATTCTAATATTTGAAATCAGCACAGATAGTTGATGCATTTAACCTATACTGTTCAAGTCGTATAATTTAATTTACCAGCATTTTGACATGTTTATCATCATGCATCCCCCCCAATAAACTCAAGATAAAAAAAACTACAAACAGCTAAGTTTGTCTCTCCCTGTTTCCCATCTGAGCGTACATTCTTATCAAAGCCGTTACCCTTTGAGTCGTGGTAACACCCAGTCAGCCGAATCTGAGCACCACAATGAGCCGGTCGACCTCCAGAGTGTAATTTGCCTCCAACCACTTCCAGTCGACTGGAAGAGAGCGTCCTCTGAGGGCAGACACTTGACACTAAGGCCTCATGTGTGGGTACAGGGGTTAAAGGGTGAAGAGGGGAAGGCTTTGTGGTTTTATACTGCAGTTCACACCCTTTGACTCTAGTGGCTAAGAAAGATGGAGGGATGATTCATGACTTTACAGGCTCCTTAAACCTCTATAATAAATGTGAACAAGCATAATATTTCTGTAGTTGCAATGCATGGTGGGAGTGAAGTCAACTCATTTTTTTGTCACTTCTAAATGGTCAAATCAATTAAATATTAATGTGAAAAAACACCTTCAAAGACAAAGCTAAATAATTCATTATATGGTATTTTAGGCGTTTCTTCCCGCGTCTCTTATCGAATGAAATTCACGTCCAAAGCTATTTAAAACAGGTCAAGTGTTAAACTGGAGCAACAATCCTCAGGAAGTTGTAGTGGTGATAACATCTGATGGCTCTGCTCCCATCTCGCCGCAGCGCTCTGGTTCAATTTTGTAGAGTAAAGCCAGTGAGACGGCAAAAATCTGAGCAAGTTCAGCCTCCCACTGGCAATACTGAAAGGCAAATGGACAAATACGACCAGGCAAGCTGAGCCGTGTTTGTACATGGATATGATCCAGGGCTTAGCTGTCTTGTACACAGGCTATTTCCCATGGGAAGAGACAGAACACCCCCTCAACAAACCCCTGCTATCTGCACCAGTCATTGTAGATTTCAGTTAGAATTCATCAAAAGGTTTCACCCTGTGCTGTATATTACATAACAACTAGAACATTTCTGACCAAAAATCAATTTTTTTACTCAAAATTTCTTTTTTCAAAAATCCAACAAGTACCAGGTAAATTTGGATTTAATAAGCTAAGACAAAATGTTTATGTTTAGATGTAATAATTGTTTTGGAAGCATAAAAAGAACCAAAGTCACCAGAAATGTTAAAGCTACTACCAGTGGTCTATTAGGGTTACCATGGTAACTGTCAGTAGTTGATAGAATCAATAACAGCACACCTGCAGGAACACTCTGCAATTTGAAAGTTTGAAGGAAAACTAAGCAACTGGGTGGTGTATGTGTATAGTGTATGACATCATCACACTAAAGGCTACGTTACACCAGATGCTGTTGTAGTGCAGTGCGGTTTCCGCAAAGACAAAAAAACATTGAGTCAAATCAGAGCCTGCACACCGGCTCCGGTACGTTTGCAGTGCGGTTGTGGAGCAAAGTTAACTTTTTATAACAAGTTTATTTTTCACGGATGCCGCAAGCAAATTTTCATCAAGTTAAAGAAATTACATACGCCGGACAGGAAGTGAGACGCTAGCCGGTGAGGTGCAGCCGGTATTTTAAAAAATAAAGCCTGTGTTTCATTTCCCCCTCGTCCTTTTCTTTTATTATTAATGACAGGGATATCATTTCACATTGTATGAGAGTTATTTTAATTTTACAATTATTCGTTTGACATAAATGGGGCTTTTGTTCCCGCCTTCTGTTTAGTCACGTAGTTGTTATCGCGTGAACTCGTGTGAACCACCAAGATTTGGTGCTCTCACGGGAGCAAAGTACCGGTAACGAAACAGCAGCTGGTGTGGGGTAAAGTCTTGTGGTTGCGGTGCGGTGACTGCACCCACATCCGGTGTGAAGTCCGTGTTAGGTGCACGTGTCATTAAAAATCTTTAAAACTATCTTAAAACCTAAACTGTGACAAAAAACAATAAAGAATAATAAAATAGCAGCTTAGACACATAAAGTCCAGCTTTCTGAGAACCTTCTGAATGGTAAAGGATGTTTCTACAACTTTGAGGTACAGATATACAAAAATTATCACCAAAATCCCATTGTTATGCATGAGGAAAACATTCATAAGACAATGTATTTTTATGTATTTTTTGGTGGATCATGACAGAAACACAACCATAAAGGGGAAATAGTAATAAGGGTTCTTTAGTGATTGATTCCTTTAATAATGATCTTTATCTGAAAAAACAATAACCCAGGGTGCTGATTTCCTAATCCACTCCTGTCCTTTTTACCTCGTCTCTGTAAACGTAACCATTCTGTAGTGCTGCCCAGTGCAAGTCTAAACAGAAATCTCAGATAAAGATCAACAGAAGCTTATTTGTGTAAATAAAACAGTGTGACAGTGCATATTAGACTCACGTGGTGAGCAGCCAGCGGGACTGTTTGGCTAGTCCCAGACAGGCCAGCAGGCAGATGATCAGGTCCAGGATGAGGAGCAGCAGGTAGGTCAGCCACCTGCAGACAAAGGCAAGGGGAAAATTTAACCTCCGCTGCTAAATACATCATTAACACAGTATGGGAGGGATTTTTGTAAAGAGAAACTACAATTATATAGATTTCTGACTCTATAGTGAGAAAGACAACATTTAAACAACTGCAGAAAAAAATGTAATTAATGGAGGTCAATGAATTCAGACAATGGCATTAAGAAAACAAGCAGGGCAAACCAAAAAGAACTTCCACATCACTACACGCGTCCAATGGCTGTCACCTGAGGGGTGTGTTCAGGGGAAACTCCGCCCACTCTAGTGTGACCATATGTTACATGAGTAGCAGCCAAGCTGCAGCTGAGCACAACAAAATCTGTCCAGATGGTTAATAATGAATGGCTTCAAATTCATATGGCTGAATGTTTAAATAATAACACTGAGATCTGACAATCCTACTTGCCAAATTATTTTATTTCCACCAGGTTTCTTCGTCTTTTATTTCTTTTACTTCCAATAAACCGGTTTTCTTAAAAAATGATTCTTTCATGTGCCTCCTCTTCGTAATTTCTCTCCCTCTCTGTCACTCGGTTTAATTGCGCTCCCCGTCTCCTTGTTTTCCAGCTTCTCTTTCATTTCTGAACTTTCTGTTCTACCTCACAGCAACTTCTTCGCTATTCCTTTCTTGTTTGATAATTTTCTCTTCTGGCAGGGTGAAGAGTAGACACAGGAGCCTCTCCATGCAGAGCCACCATGTTTGCTTCTGTCATCCTAATCCAATTAGTCCAACTGAGTAAAGCACGAGGGGGTGCATGAAAGCATGACAAAAAACAGAGTTTCTTGAGAAACTACTGGTTAGCAAAAGCATGCTGGAATGTGAACGCTTCAAGTGGAAAAGCAAAGTTTGTCTATTTAGATTGTTTCACAATTCCTGAAAATAACACTGCTTTGTTTACTAGCAAAATGTCAGTTTTAGGGGTGGGGGAACAATGATCCATATGTTTATTTATTTAGCAGACGCTTTTATCCAAAGCGACATACCTAACCTATAGGGCATGCTGTGATTGTGATCTGTGGGGGGAACCGGAGTACCCGGAGGAAACACGCATGCATGGGGAGAACAAACGCTAACGCCACGCAGAAAGGACGCAGCTAGGATTCAAACCTGGGACCTTCTTGTTGCGAGGCAACAGCGCTAACAACTGCGCCGCCATGCAGCCCACTTTACTGTGAGTTGGTGATTTCCACCACATATTTTGATTCCCAACTGCAGTGGTATGTTAGCATGCTAGCATCTGTTAGCGGCCGCGTAGCGCCCGAGCCGTGATTTTGAAAAGAAACAATTGTAATCAATTAAAGTTGTCCCTCGAGGATCGCCACGTCGCTTCCCAGATGCGCTGGACCACGCCACGGTGCTAAAGATACGCAACGGTTCTATTTCTGAGCCAAAGCGCGGCGGAGACGCGTGTGTCACGACATTGTGGAGTACTTTATGATGCAGAAATTACAACAATAAGCTGAACTGCTCCTATTAAGGCAAACATAAACAACCGTACATGGACGAGGAGCATTTCATCGTAACTGAGCTTTTAGAAACAAACTATTCCAATAAATAGCTCACATTGTTGTAGAATTAAAAGATAATCCCACTAAACACAAAAGTAGTTTTGACCAAATACAGACCAAAAGATGAGCTTCATACTTCCTGTTCTCAGTTCCCGCAAGATATTGTGACTATCGCGTCATTTTGCAAGCTGTGTTTTTAGTGGTGTCTGTAGGCAAATCTAGTAGAAAGACGTATTTTGTCTTGCTTGTAAGCATAAGCTGTTGTTACTCATGGTTATGTGCAACAACTTTGACTCCGTCTTGTAGTTTAAATGAAGAGAACCTCTTATTCTCTTCACTGAAGTTTATAGCTGAGGTGCATGCATTCTAAGAGCCAGTATTTTAATTTGACAGAGTTGAACTAGAAGTGGATCAGCAGATGGAAATTATGAGACAAACACTCTCCTTGAGTGGCTGGAAGGAATCATCTTCAGCTGAACAGCTTTAGAAGAGACTGATTTTAAGAAGCAGAACAAAACGTCACACTAAGGATTCTGGGAGAGAATGCAGAAGTAGAGGACTATAGGTATGGTTTAAAAACTACCCAGTTCACGTGTCGTTTAGATTCAATCATAAACAGAACTATGAATGTTTTATAGTTCTATAGCTCTGCATGTCTTTGCTCCTGGTCTCAATAATTACTGTTTTCACTCAAGACGCCTGATTCCCTAATGAATCAATCAGGCATCCCACACAAACAGTGTCAGTATAGGAGCTCTTATTTATATAGGTGAACGATTCATATTTCATCCCATCAGCTTAATACCAAGTGATATATCTGGGTTATATGATGCAGAATCTATTTCTTAGCACATAAATTAGATATTTAATTGTTTGAATGGCTCAGTGATTGCAGCTATTTCTGAGACTTGATATCATGTGCTTTGAGCATATTTGCTCCTCCAGGAACCAAGTAACAATATCTAATTTTAATGTTCATGAATATGTCAGATGTCATTCCAGGTCCGTAAGCGGGTCTGACTCATGCTTGGAAGCCTCGTACTCATGCATACCTCCCAGCTAACCCTCGGTGGACAGCTGTGTACGGATGCAGCCTGCTCCCCAGATGTGAATAATTACATTCCGAAACATTTCTGCAGCGAGTTGCATTTTCAAAATGCATGCACGGCTATCGCCTCCTGCATAAATTTGTGCCCACAACAACCTTGTGTAATATTCATGGAGGGAGTAAACAGCATTTTAAATTTTTGAAGGAAATACACTTTCTGAATTTGTCGTCTCAGCTCTGAAAAGGGGGTCATTTTGTTACGCAACAAACGGCAAACAACTCAAACATCTGATAACACAGAAATGCTCAAACTCCACGCAATGGTTTCACTTCTTCACCTGTAATACTCGATGTTTGCGGTTTGATCAGCGATGGATGCCAGGTCTACGTTAGCCTCCTCCCAGTCGGGAAGGCCCAGCAGCTGTTTGATCACGTTGTCAGCCATCTGCTGCATGAACTGCAGGGTCTGAACGTAGTCGCCTCGCGTGGCAAAGATCTCATCCAGCCTGGCGAGGTGCTGGTGCAGACCAGTCCTCATGTTCCCCATGGTGCCAGTTACCTGAAGGGCGAGAGAGGAGGAGGGAGATGAGCATAGGTGGAAGTGTTTCTAAAACAGTCACCATTTCCTGATTTATTTAAAAAAAACAAAGCACAAGTCTGGGATTTTGACTTGCATTAAGTTCCCGTTTCCTGTTCCAAATGAACTGAACCTCAGTGAATTGTTTCCTTGCAGACAGGACAAACGTCTAAATATAGACGTTCCTGTAGGTTGCAGTGATGCACTCAACCAGCCAGCGAGCGGCTGCTCCTGTGGGGGTCATTCACTAGATACACTGGAAGAGTCCTCAGGATACAGCTGAGTGTGTTTGTCTCCTTTCCAGGCCAGTGAGATGAAATATAGTGTGCTTTTAAGTTAAGTAATCAGAAAAAATAGGAAATGAAATGTTCTTCATGACTCAAAATAAAGGAGAAAACTTTCCATGTACAGCAGGTAATGGCTCTGCCTTCTTTTGTTGTTGAGAAGTGAAGCTGTATACCATTTACTGCTGTAGTCAGGTTGTATTTTTGGAACCAGAAAAATCTGAGCACTCAAAATGTGAGGCTAGATAAAGTGGGCAGGACTTAAAAATTATACTGGAGTCATCCTACAGGGGGCGTTTGTCCTGTTCTGGCTTCAACTTCCAGGTTGCATTTGGATGTCTCTACAGTAGTTTAATTTTATGCCGATGATATAGTACTACACAACAGTCTTAGCATCCAATCTAGACTCTCAAAATTTCTGAAAAGTCTTTTAAAGTACATATTAGTATTGCTATGTTCTCTTATATTCTATTTTTTGCCCAAATAGTGCAGATAACAGTGATTTGACCGATACCTGGATCGACTGGCTGCACAGAAAGAATAAAAACTTTGAAAAAAAACGTCTATCAATTTTTCATAGCCATTAGTCTGCAAGGTTTTTTTTTATCCACTGTAATTATTTATCTTATGCTTTGAAAATATTAGAAATGAAGTGCCCAATAATGATATTTATATTTGTATAAAAATTTGTTTTATGCACTTTTAATTATTATTCTATGTGATTTAATCACCCCTCCCCTGTCCTGCCTGTGGTCAAGTTGACAAAATCGGTCTGTGATGCTAAAATGTTTGAGGACATCAATCAAAAACACAAAACTTTCACATAAATGCAGTTTTTAAATGTTTTTTTAAAGTCATTTCCGTATAACTTTATAGTTTATTACAAAAGCAAATAGCAGCAGAAGCGCTATCAGGAGCTAGCTACAGCGCTACCAGCAAGACAATCATAATATTTCTGCCAGTATAACCATGTAACCTAACACTGGTGACAATGTAATGATTAATTAAACAGTGCTTGAATGAAAATTTGAGAGGGAAGTTGTTTCATGTTGACAGACTTTGGGCTCAGACTAGCCGTTAGCTAGCTAGCTCTGTAAACAAATCATTCCTCTAAATCCAGGTTATTTAAAGCGCTGACCTCAACAGATAAAATATTATTGTTCTAAAACTTTCCTCAGGAAGCCACGTCAGAATATCTGAAGTATCTTTTTAAACTGATGAATCTCTAATGATGCAGACGGCTTGTTTACCTCTTTAAGCCTGTAATCATACAGAACTGATTCCTTCCTTAAGGGGCAAAAACTGAATCCTCTAAGGAAGTCAAAGCACTAAACTCAAGCTTTTAATTTGATGTATTACATTTTTAATTTGTCAGCTAAGAACACATTATACAGCACATGAGTATCTCCTGTACAGACACCAGGATCTACTTGGGTTTAATTACTGTGTGCTTTGCTTGAAGGGGGAAGTTGTTTATAGGAAAACAGCACTCACAGAGACATCCTGCTTTCTGATAATTAAAAAGGGTAATAAATGCTTCCATTCAGCTCTGGGAGGCTGGCGTTCACAGGAGAGGCAGCTCGTATTGTTTGTGTTTTTAGGGACGTGGTTTACTGAGACTGAGATGAGGAAAGGTTGGGTGGAAATAATTAGTTAGGTTTGTATTCAGAGGGTGGGATGCTTTAAATAAAAGAACAGACAAAGAGAAGCGAAAAGTAAAAAGGAAGGAAGTCATGCAAGGCTGTTAGGCACCCAGAAATGTGTTTTCACACATCTATAATGGTGCTAATCTCACTCGTTTCCTTTCAATAAATGGGAAAATCTAAGACTTGTCACACAGCCTTTTTACAGTCATGTGTTAAACTGGGTCTTTTTAAAACAGATTTCATTTATTTTTTTCTTTTTGCCAAAAAGATAAACCCCTTATCAAAGATAAACCAGATTTTTAATTTTTTTTTACTGACTAGGACATTTTACGTTATTATACTTATTATATTATTATTTATACTTTTTGTGTTTTTTTAAAGCTTATTTAACCCTTTAACTCAACTCAAACTTTATTTATAGAGAACGTTGACCAAAGTGTTTTACAGACAAGAGCAAATATGAGAAAATATAGATCAATATTAAACATAAGTATGCCTTTAAGGTGTAAAAGTGGGTCATTCAAAGAGATTTAAAAATGCCCAGGATCTAATATGACCTGGTAGGCCAGCCGGCCCAAAGTCTTCTTTTCTTCCACTCAAAGTGTTGCTCAAATTCGTTCATATCAGGCCTTTATGGTTCTAAAACGACTGGTATTACCTATTAAGAGTAAATTGTAAAAAGAAATGTCCGTGTAATTATTTAGGTCATTGCAAAGAAACCCATGTGTTCAAAAAGGTGTGTCCTCCAGAATGTGCTGATAGGCTCCAGGCAGCGCTGTGTATTTAATGTTAGACGTCCCGCTGTGCAGCAGGTCCAGACGGACTCTCTCTCGTCCTGAATGCTGAAACAAGTACTTGGTTGGGCGTCCAATTTATATTAAAGAATGGATAAAAAAGCATATACTGTAGAGTGGAGGCAAAGGTGCATGTGTGAGAGCTTCAATAGCTGGTTAAAGGCATACGTTGCAGCTTTTTCATGTTTTTAAACCTTTTCCTTGAGCCAGTACATCCTAATATGACCCTTTACAGGGTTAATGAAAAGTCAACTTATTGTGCAATTTATCACTAAGTAAAATGACTAAGTCTACAGAGCCATGCATGTCATAACTAACAAAATAAAGCACAGTCCACTTGCCGTCAAGGTGGTTATGCTCTGTAGTTTATCTGATCCATGCTCCCACTCACTGAGCAGATGAAGGCTTGTATCTGATCCTCGCGTCTTGTGTGAGAATGAGACTTATCTAAAACGCCTGGGGGGGACCAGCCAATCCAGCTAATCTCTCCAAAGTCTGGATCTAATCCTCACTGTGTAAGTGATCGGCACTGATCAAAAAGATATGGTTCTTATCCCCAATCCACTCTGTATTTATCTACCTCTGATGTTTTGGGGGCATAGAGGAGCCCTCTTTGCCTTATATCGCTTCTAAACACTTTGCAGCAAAGTGAGTTGTGGGATGCTCATTTTTACACACCGGGGGTGGGGGGTGGGGGGGGGGGGGGGGGTGTCAAGACACCAGAAAAGAGCCTTAGGCTGAATAAATGTTTTTCTGTTCTTACATTTTAATTTAAATCTAGAGTCATTTTATTCCCCTTAGCAGTGTTAAGTTAGAGCAGCATGGTGTGCCTTTATTTTGAAAAAACAAAGCAAAAACTGGAATTTATTAATCCCAATCCTTAAAAGACAACCACAGAGGAAAATACTTCAAAGATGGAAACAAACATCTTTAATTTAAAGCACAAGTCTCACAGAGAACGTATTCCTCTTGGCAGAAATATTTAATTGGATGCCTTTTTTTTATTTGAAAATCATAAAACGATCTTTAAAGTTCGGTGCCAGATAAATAAAAGGAAGTCTATAATGCTACTAGTTGCTAAGATTTTGCTTATTTTTATAGCATAACTTTCATTAAAAGTGTGTAAAAGCAGGTTACGGTTGGAAAACCTCCCCAGCGTTTGACTCGGTTCCCACAATCAATTAAAACTGCATGTGGGAGCTGCATGACCTGGAACATGGTCATGAGCTGACGTTAGAGCTGAAGATAGACCACCTGAGAAGGAATCATGAACATCCTACAAGATTTAAGTGCAGTTTAATTCGTTAAACACTTGAATTTTGTTAATTTCCCCACTTTTTTTCCCTCTCTGAAAGGAACTTCCTCTAGAAATCATGACTTTAAAGATGCAGGAAATCTCTGCTCACCTTGTCTGAAGGAGATCCAATGTGCACATGGAGGCCTCCTGAAATATTTCCAACATGTCAGCTGCAGCAAACAGAAGCAGATCAGATCCAATGGAGGGGTCAAAAGGCCCTGCTGAAATCCGATTGGCCCCCTGGTGTTGATTTGTTCAGTCACGCTTTACAGATTTAAGCATTTCCTACGAGATGCTGTGTTTACACCTTGAGGAGGTAAGACTAAACAAATGACTAATTTGGATGTTAATAAAAGAGTCTATTTAGATGAATACAGTAAATAAAAGAGATAAAATAAATGCATCAATTCCAAATAAACAGCTTTTTGTCCATTTAAAATGTTTTTCTGTAAACAATCACTACCTTATACATAGATCACTTCCTTAGCGACTTCTTTTGAGAAATTCAGCTCATCCATTTGTCCTATAATGCTAACCGTCATAAAGCTGTCACATTGTTTAGATCTTTTACTTAACATTACTTATTAAACTCAGTCTATTTGTGTCACGTTGTGTTTTATAATCAGGTTTTATGGCCTTTTTTATTCCTAGGACACACCAGTATTGGTGTAAATTTAAGTACAAAGCTATATCATGCAAATTTAAAGCTAAAGCTCCCAGGATTTATAGTGAAATTGATAGATCAGCGTTCTCTTATTTCTCCAAGCTGCTCAATTCCTTCTCTTTGGGAGAATTCTGACGTCTCGTAACTGCTGCTCTTACCCAAAACGTGTTTATTTTGAAATAATTAGTATCTTTTACCGTGCACCTTTATAATTGTGTGCCGTCTTAACCAAGACTCAAAATAAAGGTTAAATAAAGAAAAAAACGTGGAAATTCCTGCAGGATTTGGTCCCTGGATGCACAGGAAGTGCTACATTTAGCGGATACTTGTAAATAGTCCATAAAAAAAAAACTAAAGCAAAGGTTGAAAAATTAAAACTGCATGAACTAATGTGTAATTTAGGAGATCTGAGCTTTTTTTTTTTTTTTTTTAAAGAAAAACAGCACTACACCTTCGTCTTGGCTGGTGTTAGCTCATCGCTCCTGAAGGACATAAAAGCGTTTTCTCAAAATAAAGGCTGTTCTCGAAGCCACGGTGGGTAAGAAAATAATTATTTACTACTTTTACATCGAAACACACCTATTATTTGGAAATTTGAAGAAAAAAAATGAAGAGAATTTTGTGATATTTTCAGTTTTTATCCACAAGTTTCTTATTAGCTGTTACAAGTTGAACCGATAACGTTATAAATGAGGGTCAGCTTCATGTCGTTGCTTTATATCAGAGTGAATAAAAGTGCATAAATACAGACTGAACCCAGAGGGGAGGCACACCTCCCACTGAGACTCGTGGGGGAGAGAATGCACTTTGTGGTACAGCTAGAGTCGAGGTGTTGACAACAAGAAAAATATGATGCTTGCTTAACTATAAATCAGCACCAAGGCTGTACAGCAGGACTCCAGTTAACCCCTTACAGAGGCTGTAAATCCAAATTACAGTCCACTCTGCTCTGATCCGTCTACCATTTAATCTTTGTTCATGACTAACAGCTCAGGATATATAAACTCCTCTGAAGGAGTGAAGTTAGAGTTCCTTTGAACTTTCGTGTACACATTGTGATGGATCGGAGGTTATCACCAATACCACCATCACCTGAATAGAGATGAATAAGAGTCTTTGAGATCCCTCCAACTCCAAACAAACACACTGAGAACATTCAGTTTCCTGAGCAGGACGTGTCTTTAATCCTTAGCAGATAAATAGCCTGCTATTTCATGCAATTATTGAAGAAAAAGGGCCAAGAATGAGAGCAGTGTGATCAAATGCACCCTCAGATGTATGCAGCAGAGCAACATCCAACCCGTTTTTGAGTCCTAGTCAAGTGACTGACCCAGACGTAAACCCGGTCCACTGAGCGAGCGCTCGCGGCCAAAACCTCTCCCAACACCCATCTCCAAACAATAGAGTTATTATTAGTGCGGCTAAACGCTTTAAATGTCACTTTATTCCCATTACGGCACAGGGTACTGACATGATGCCTTTAGGTAGGGAAGAGCTTTATTTAAACCATGCTGTGTTAGATAGACACATCATAAGCATATATTCCAGACTGTAGCTAATCAAGGTCTCAGCTTTGACAAACAGCCAGGCTCATTTCTATCCTGTGAGCGGTTTCTCTTCTAAATTCTCCCAAAGCTGGGCTAAAAGGCATTTGTGTGGGCCGAGAAAGGAGTTAGGCCAACAACGTCAAAAGATCTCAATACCGATTTCAGCCCTTGCTCTGCCAATCAGACGGCCCCAGCACTGCTTCTTGTTCGTCCCAATCAAAGGGCTTTGTCTCCTGGGATCATGCTTGATTAGGTGGGGGGAGACTGGGAACTGTTTGGGACACACTGGGCTCTTTGTCCTGCCCAAGAATTAGACTCCTTAACAGTCTATAGATGCTTGCAACAAACTCACTCATGCACGCACACACAGAGGCAAGCGTTTATGTGAGTGCACATCCAAACTAAAGTCCACCACGCCCATTGGTGTCTGCACAAGCTCACAAATCCTAGGAGGACACACGGATGAGTCTCCAGGTGATCTATATGTTAATGATTTCCTTCTTCTTGTTTATATGAGTGAAAAATGAACAGAGGGGAGTGCTTTACAAAGGGAAAGGAAGACAATTAATCAACATTAATCCGTACCATCTAGGAACCGTGTGAACAATGCTAGAAAGGAATTAAAGGCTTAGCATTTCTTGAGGAATGTATATCACCAACACCTTTCATGCTAGGGTTGTAGCTTATTTAGCTTGTGTTGAGAAATGGAGGTATGTTCAAATCTTGAAAACAACATGGGTGATCTTATGAATTAATGCAAGATCTCACACAATCTGTCAACACTGTGAATGACTCTCAGCCACTACCACATGATTATCTGTAACACTGACTGATGGCTAAGAAGCTCCAAAAGTTAGATACTGTAGAGGAGGCTTCAGGAATGCAAACATTAACAGCTGTATTTCTGTTTTGTGTTGCATTTCATTTAAAATGATCTGGGAGTTTCAATAAATTCTGTTTAGTGAATCATGAGAAAGTTTGCCAACAAACACACATTCAACTTCTAATAATGTAGACTGGTGATTTTTTTTTGGTTAACACACATCGAGTGAGAGCTAATCCCAGAAGCAGCAGCTCAGCTTGTCAAACATATTTCCAGTTTCGAGTGGATCTACGAGGACGCTGGGAAACGACTCCAAATAAAATCCCAGCTTACTCTCTCTCGTCATGAATGTCACCAACGTAACACTAATAGTGCTGCAGTCAGAGTGCTCTTAACTCTCCCTGTAAAGTGTTTATTACCGAGGCCGTGTGGAGCGACCACACTGAGTGGCTCTCAGACCACCACATTAATCTCCATTAACGCAGATGGAGACGTAATCCCTGCTCTTCGACAGCTACTCACCCCAGGTCACTGCCTGCGCCGATACTTTCGCAGGATAACTGCTGGTTATAAACCGCCATGAAGAAAACGCAAGGTAAACAAACTACTACACTACTTGTTACATTTATCTACTACTAAAAAGACAGAAGACTTATGATTATAATCCTGTTAAGTAAGGTAGAATGTTCAGTCTTGACAAGAATCTTGAATTCATTTGTACAGCTAAAAACACCGGGCTGTCAGTCAGAAAGCAAGGCTCCTGATTTGTCCGTTGATTCCAGTTCTCACCTATTATCATGAGATTTGGGTAACAACCGAAAGAACGAGATCACAAAAACAAGCTGCCAAAATGAGTTTCTCCTGCAGGATGGCAGGTCTCAGAAGCTTGAACATCCGTGAGGGACTCGGAGTTGAACCGCTGCTCCTCCCGTGTCAAGAGGAGCCAGCTTAGGTGGTTAAGTCTCTCTAAGGAAGTGTTTGTCTGCAGGAGGCCCTAGATACTGCATGATGGGACAAAATAAAAACATTCTTGCAAAGTGAACTTTTAATAATTCCCAAACAGACACTCAACAAAGTAGCACATTATCGCCACCTGCTGGTCTGGAGTGTACATTTGCTGAAACATTATGGTGCAGATGTAAAAAAAAAAAAACTGTATAAAAACAAGCGTGCATGCCTCTTGCTATATTTTTACAGAAGTAGCTAGTAATTAATGGCTTCTCATGGTGTATTATTTACAAATGAGGCATGGTGGGTAGTTGGGACTTGGTGGGATTGTTTGTGGGAGGTCATTGGATGTGTTTATTGGGTAATTATGTTTTATTTTAAATTTCTTGCTTGTTATTATTTTATGTTTGTTTTTATTTTGGTTGTTTTGTATATATAAAAAGAGCGTTTCCCATCAATATTGTAAACTTTAATGAGATTTAATTGTATGAATCGCTCAATAAAAAAAAGAAAGAAAAAAAAAACAAGCGTGCATGCATCAGCAACATCCCAATGAGTGATTTAAGGCTTAGAAAGAGTTTCCACTTAGTTACCACTGGCTTTTGACTTTTCGCTTTTGCAAAAAGAGTCACATCATTAGTGAGAAATGTGCAACAATAAGCTACATTTAGACATCTGTGTGATGGGCAGGTAAAAATAGCATCGTTCACACACACAAAGTGAGAGAACTGAGCTCAACACTTTGCTTTCCTCTGAGGTTAGGATGACTGAGAGCTGTGGAGGAGGGAGGGTGCTCCGTCCAGGAGGAGAGCTTATTGTGCGTTGAGAGGCTGTCAATTTGTGTGCAGCCATAAAAAGCTACAAAAAGACCATAGAAGCATTCATCCCTTCATCCTTATTTGTTTCTTGCTGCGTGGATCAGATACCCATAAACTATTTTTATCTCTCTAAATTTATTCTAACAAGATGATTTAACCCATTATGATGACATCCAGGATGTAGCGTTCAACCTACCAGACTGTCGACACCGCCCAGGGAGTGATTCGCGTTGTAAAGGGAGTAGGTCAGCTGATAAACGCCATCATTGGTCTCACTGTTGCCATAGAAACCCACACCCACTGCGATGCTGCGGGGAGAAGAGGGGAGGAGGGACAGGTAAGTCTTTGATAAATTAATGAGAGGACCAGAAAACAACAACAACACGAGGATTTCCTTTAAACCCCAAGTCTGTCAGCTTCAAAGCCGCTTTTAGGAACCTCGTGGATAAATATTGTGACCAACAAATTGTTTTTGCACTATTGTGAAACAGCTGTGCAAAAATAACACAACAGGGAGGAATCATTAAAAAATATAGACCTTGCTGAAGCATGAAAGTCTCCACAGTTTTTTTCTACTTGTAGAAAAATGCAAACATGAAATGGGGTTGTCAGACATCAGCTGTCATTTGGTTTTGTGTGTGTGTGTGTGTGTGTGTGTGCGTGTGTTAAACACATTCTTGTGTTTATTCCATAAAACACACATGTGCTGCACATTTAACCTCCACCCCAACTTGAATGCATCACTTTGAATCCTGCCACTATTTTCTATAATCAAACACTTTAAAGCAAATATTCAAAGCAAATTATGCAAACTGTTCTTTATTTAAAAAAGCTCTGAAAGCGGTTTATGTTTCTGTTAATTTGTGTAAACAAAAATTACAGAATGTTGGGCTTTGGGAAGCGTAATTGCAGAACTTTAAACGTCTTTTGCATGTGCAGCCCTCCAAGGTTTTTCATTTGAACACAAAAACATGCACTCTAAAGTAATCTGAGTTTGACATTAAGTGCATTCAGCTATGCATTTATCTGTGTAGATTTATCTCAGATGGAAAACAGAGCATTAGATAGCAGATGATGAAGTTAAGGAATGCTGTTTGTGCAAAGAGGAGAAAGCAAATGTTTGCATTCGGGATGTGTCAGAGTGCCTGTGTAAGCTTGTAGCGCTAAGCCTCTCTCACTCAATGCAATCAGATGTCAACATTCAAACAGGAAGGTGCAAAAAGTGGACATGTGAAACTCAGATGACTCTCCTTAACACTTTGGCTCCATATAAGTCTGTGGTTCTTCATGTAATGATCACCTGGAGCCACTGGAATCCTGCTGAGCTGTTAGACACTGATGCTGGAAGCTGAGTGCAGGTGGAGCAGAACAACACAAGCTGTTTTTCTAATTACTGCAACAAGGACGTGGTCTCATTAACTGACCTCCTGCAGATAAACCACCCAATTTGCTGGTTTATTCTGAACCCTCAGGGGGGGAAACGACAATGAAGGTTAAAAACAAAAACAGAGCATCAGTTTGGGACAAAAACAGAAATGATAAATGGAGCCAGAAGGGAATGAGGTAGTCATTAAAACATAGGAGTTGCTAATTAATTGTTGGACAATAATTTAGTCTCCTGTCCATTATGAGGGAGTTTGAAATGATCTCAAATGAACAAAACACACAAAAATACCAGTTTATTTGGCAAAAACACTAAAACAGAGCTGCTTGATTATAGAGGGAAAAAAAATCATAATTACAGATAATTTGGTCAATATTTAAATCAAGATATTTTAACACAATTGCTCACTGCTGGGAAAAACTAACTATCAGATGGCAGAGTTGTGCTGTTTAGTTATGATTCAAACTTATGAGACAAAAATGGCATTAAATTGACTCAAATCAATATAAACTGTGGTGCTATAAAAGCAGAGAAAAGCTGCTATGAAGACCCAGATGTCCAAGTAGGTATAAGTGTAAATAAATGAGTTATTTCAGGAGTGTTGATCTTTGAAAATATCGGATTATATGGAAATCTATCCCTGGATGAAATGTCACAGAGCAAGTGGGGTCATAACTGAAAATAATGGAAGCAGATTTTTGCCACAGAACATATACGCCACCGGTGTGTTTTGCCCTCATTCTGCCATTTTTACTAATGCTGACTTTTTAAGACACCAACCCCATGATGCACTTGGGTTTAGCCTTTGGAAGGAGAGGATGTGTGCAACATTCAGAAGGCCTGACAAAGTAAAGTCTGGAAACATTTAAGAAATATGAATATTTCACTTTCTATTTGTTTGTTGGCTTTATAAACTAAAGAGCATGCAACATTTCTGCAGGCGACTGCATCCAAAAAGGGCCTCAACACAAAACAATGTAGGAGTGTGACATTTAATTAACTTCAGTTACACACTGAGTGCATGAAAGCAATAATGCAAAATGAGTGTGGTGATTTCAAACTATCTGAAAAATATAATTATGTTAAATGAGGAACGGGGTGCACAGTGATTAATGTGGCACAAAAAGACTTGCACTATTACGCCCACTTTTAATAATATTCTGCTAATGATCTACTAACACTTCATATTTGCTGGATTATTTTTCTGTTTTTCACATAAAATCAAAAAAGAGCTTACAAAGAACTTTTAATAACTCTAAGAGTCAAAAACCTTTTAAGTAGGAGCAGATGAAACATGTTAATATTTTAAGGAGATAATTTGGTTGCGAATTTCAAACGGGAGTTAAAAAAGGAGTATTCTCTCCCTTTAATCTCCTTCAGTCCTCCCTCGCTCCCTGGGTGCTGCTCCTTGAAGTATTTCTTGTCTGATTCTGTGCGAAAGAATATCACAGATTTGTGTTGGCATGTTCTGAGCAAAAGCTGAACTGTCATGTTGATAAATGGAAAGAAAGGATGAAAGACGGGGATAGAAGTTTAGGTTAAAATGCAGCAGAAAAGGGCCGTTGGCTAATATAAATAGATTCTGGCATGTTTGGATTTTGAGATGTTTCCCCAAAATGGCAGCAGTAACTCTGCAGAGAAAGTTGATGATTTTCTTTTTAAACTCAGCAAGAATCACCTCTGAAAATCCTTCTAATGTGCACGTTAAACCAGACAGCTTATGGACTTTTCATTCGTGCTGTTTCAGAGCTTATGCGAGGCTGAGGTTTGACATACAGACAAAAAAAAAGTTGTGATATTTTAGTTACAGAGGCTTCAAAGTTGAAGATTGAACCCTTGTATGTTGTATGATGTAATGGATCAAGGTCACGTATAAATAACAGATTATAGCGCTATGAATGCAGCCTGAAATTTTAATGATTTGATCATAACTCTGATCAGCAGGGAGACATTAACAGTAGATTCTTAAAACAGCTTCAGTTTTCTATGGTTTGTGCAAATTTACACTTGCAAATAAAGCCAGAGTTTGATGCAAATAACTAATGCAAAATTGATTAAAAGCTCATAAAACATTTTTGCAAAAAACAAAATAAACTACTGAAGATTTGATTTATTTAAGATGAAAGCAACACACTTTGGTCTAAACTAGCCATTAGCTCATAGGATGTCAGCTCTATTTCTCACAATAAAGGCTGTTCAGGGAGCAATCTACAATGTGTGAATTATTAATTGCTATAGTGTTGCACAGAAAGGCTTAAATATCCCTTTAAGGGCCGGGAGGTGAATTTAATTACACTAGTTAAACTAATATGCATGTTTTGGGGCAGTGGGGAACTGGAATATTCCCTAAGCTTCACACAGGAAGTCCTGAGCAGCTGAGATGTGAACTGGATACAACAGGAGCGTATAAACCCAGCAGAAACTAAAGTATTTCAGAATATTCTGGTGATTTAAAGTATCTCAGCATTTTAAATCCAGCTGTAAGTGGAGCTTTTTTCAGATTAAGTAGAAGGACAAAAGATTGTAAAACTGCTGAATCTTTAGAGGAAGAAATTCCAGAATTCTGAACCTAAAATAAATGCTAATAATGAAGCACCTTAAGCTTAAAGCTTTGAGATGTGGACTTCATTAATTAAAAATTAAACATTTTCCTCACCTAGGTGCCAGTTCACACATTTTTTTAACAGGTCTGAAAATCTAGAGACTTAATCCCGTATGTAGATTGTGCAGCTATTTGTTTTAGGCACACAGTGAACAATAGAGGTGCACCAACAATTATCTGGTGATCCAAATTGGTCAATCGATCAGCCTAATTGATCCGTTTGTTCAGCAGGAAATTCAAAATTATTATTTTTGTTTTTTTGCATTTTGTGGTTGGTAAATGCACCGTTGCAATAATCAAGAATCTGACATTTTCCCAGTTCATGAACTCACCATCATTCATTAGTTATAACAGATCTTCTATGTCAGGGATTTTACTTGTAAAAAGTTTTTAAATGAATCAGAATGGATTCCCTTTTATCTCATCTGATTATTATAGTTCTATCTGCTAAAGTGGCCAAAAGTAATACTGACATTGATTTGTGAGGTATGTTTTTCAAAAGGCCATAAAGCAAATGTTCTGTTTTCCTATATTTAAACAAAAGTCTGTTGTATTTTTCAGTTAATTTTGTTTAAATGTAGTTTTTTTATCAGGTGTTCGTAGAATAAAGGGAATCCAATTGAATCAGGATCTGGAAAGAAATGAGGATAACATCTGAATTGATGAAATGAACATGAAGATAGATTTCCTCTTTGGTAAAACTCCAGAGTAAAGTCCACTTTGCAATAACATCTATTTTCTGTAGCATGAAGCTCCCCGACATGGAGCTGGGAATCAGATGAAGGATGGTTGATTTCCTGCAGGCTGTTTCCTCAGACACCATTCATCTTGTAATCTCAAATCCAATCAAGTCAGGCCAAGTTAGCTTTCCAAAAGGTACCTCAGACAAACCACACACACACCACTATATTTACAACTATAAAAAGACTAAGAAGTAAAAGGAGCACAAACCTCTTAGAGATGTGTCATAGTTATCAGAAACACGACAGATTTCAATTTCAAGATTGTCTTTTGGCAAAAACCAGACAGAAGTTCAGCAGAGAAGATGAGTCGGATGTCGTAGAAGAGAAAAGAAACAGATTCTCATCTAAATGATCAACAAGCTGAGACCACAGTTTGCTTCTGTTTCTCGTGGCCTCGCCAAAAAAAGATAAATGAAACTGGTTTTCATGTAGAAAAATGGAAAACAATCAATCTTGATACAGTATGAATGTTGGACTCAGAAAACATAATCCCAAATTATGAATGCGTTTGGAGAAAGTTTGGTGCGATAGTCTAGTCAGACCAATCTTCATCCATCATTCCAAATTAAGCTCACATGAATTATGTTCTAATTATGAAGCAAAAGAATCATCTGGTGACTGGAATCAGACAATTTTCCGCATGATAATCTGGAACCAGCCAAAAGTCTTTTTATCTCTGTGAACATTTTTACTGCCAGAATAATCTTTTCTCTTTAAAGTCAGTCATCAGTTGAAAACATGATGACTGATTAATTATAGAGAGATGCATCTCTAGATTTTACAAACTAAAACCCCTAAAGGTTGTGATCATTTTATTTATTGTACAATTAATCAAATGGTGCTCAAGAACAACGTGTTGAGCGTCAAGGTTTGCGCCCTCTTGTAAATTGAGAAAATCCATTTTTAATGAAGAAAAGGCTGCCAAATTTGGGAAGCTACATTTTAAATAAAAAAAAAGAAAATGATGTGAACAAAAGCCTTTTATGACTCTCTAAAAGGGAGAAAGCCCTGAGTAAATGTGTGACATGAAGCTAAGTGTAAGGCCGGCACATTAACGCTGATTCTCCTGGAAATCATTCAAAACAACCCTGACAGACAAAAAGCTCAAAATTAAGCTTTTAGTGCAGATTTCTTAGAAACCAAAAGCTTTTGGGTTTCGTCAATTATTTAAATAAATGCCACCATCTTTCCTCTATTATTACCAAATTTTGTTGAGTCAAGGTATTAGAATTATTTGATTTAAAAGATGATGATTACTCAGTAATTTAAGATTCAGGTTGGGTAAAAAGAAATGAGGAACGTCTCTCTGGAAGGATCCAGTGCATTTTACACATTGTTGCTCATTGTGTGGCCACTACTCACTAATGCTGTGTTTCTGTTCAGTTTAACTGTTTAAGTTTTCAAATTACTTTTACATGTTGCACAAATTCACATGAAAACAGGAAAGACTCAAACAACATGGCTTCATGAGTTCTGCTGAGGGTTTCGGGATATTTTACACAACCATGCACTATTGTGTGTTTCACAATGAGCTTAAAAAACAGCATAGTAACGGTCATGTTTGGAGATAACTTAATATCTCCTAGCTGATGAGGCTATCACATGGTTTAGTTTTTTCTACCATGGAAACAAATTCAATTATCTGCTTTTTTGCACAACTTATCAATAGATTCAATCTGCTGATGTCTGCACTGACTGAATGGTGTGGTTCGTGTTTGAAAAAAACACAACTGGTGCTTTGTTAGTTTGACTCAGCAAAAACAAATGAAAAGTTTTCTAATAAAGTCAGCTAATGGATTTTACACGGAAATTCCTAAAGCTAATGTCATGTTACGTCAGCAACATTTGAGTGTAAAGGACTTAAAATAAATCACATTTAGTGTAAAACTCCCTCTAAGGTTAAATCTGAGGGTAAACTGGGTCTATTGACTTCCATTCATAAAAAAACTGATTCCCTCCAAAATTCTCCCATGCAGGTTTTTTATTTTGGTTTAATCTGTTCTATGCATAAAATACGATGTCAAATTTGACATGGAATTGTTAAAAATCAAACTGCACTTAACCGAGATCTCACAAGGGCTCAAAATCTGGAAGTCAGAACCCACATAGCAAAATAGGTCTGGCCCGGATCTGGCCCACACAAAGCACCGACGTCCGGCCCACATACCGCAATGAATGACGGCCCTGTACCGGCCCGTATGTTGTTTACTGGAGGTGGCCCAGATGTGGGCCAATAAAGGGCCAGATATGGGCCACCAGGGTGATTACCACTGGCCCACATCTGGGCCAGCACTATGCCAAATTTGGATGCATTGGTGGCCCTGCGCTGGCCCAGATGTATTTTGCCAGAGGTGGCCCATATCTGGGCCAGCACAATGCCAGATGTGGAACCACTGGTGGCCCTGGGCTGGCCCAGAAGAGTTGTCAGGATGGCAAAACTGGTCTGGCCTGGATCTGGCCCACACCTACACTTGGCTCACATACCGCAATGAATGACGGCCCTGTACTGGCCCAGATGTGTTTGACAAATATAGGTACAGCTGATTTTATTTAAAATCCCTGCAGAATTGTTCCCACTTTGATTAAGAAAGCAAGTCAAATATGTCCTCAATCTGGCCTAAATACACAATAAAACACCTGTTTATGAAATATTCTCTTTTTATAATGTAAGTGATCATATTTAATCACTTACATGTGCTTTAAAGTTTGATTCAAAGACAAAACCTGAAACTTTTTAAAAAGTTTACAATGAAGTTTTGAAAAGTGTAAAAAAGTAAAAGGTTAAAGAGTAAAGTTTTCAAAACGTATAAACAAAAACTGGCTAAAAAAAGAGGTTTTAAAACGTTTTAAAAAATGAACCTTCTAGGAGGAAATAAGTTTTAAAAAGTGGAAAAAAGACACACACAAAAAAGTGAAAACTAAAAAAAATTGTAAAAATATGTTAAAAAATAAGAGTAAAAGCTTAAGAAGTAAAGTTTTCAAAAAGTAAAAACAAAAACTGGTTAAAAAAGTTAGAAAAGGTTAATAAGTAAAAACGTTCTAAAAATAAACCTTCAAGGAGGAGAAAAAAGTTAAAAAGTGGAAAAAAGGAACAAAAGAAAAGTGAAAAACTGTTTTAAAAAGTTTAACAATATGTTTCAAATAGGAAAAGAAAAAAAGAATGGCTACAAATAGTTTTTTGAAGTTTAAAAAATACTTTAAAAATGTTAAAAGAACAAGTAAAAAATAAGAAAAAATATTCAAATCCATCTTCTAATTGCCCCTAATACCACAGCAAGTACCCTTAAAGGGGTGATAAATATTAATTCTACAAAAACACCTGAACAGAGAAATGTCAGTGGATTTTTTGATGATGCCTGAGTAAACAAATGAGAAACAAGTGAGGAAATACTCTATTATGTCAGAGGTTAATTCCTAAAAGCATTAATGTTCATTTGTTCCTTTTAGTGTATTATACGTGACGTTTTTTTAAATCAGAGGTCCTATAAGATGTTCAAAGAGTAAAGGGCTTAAAGCCTAGAAGAGGTTACAAACTGTGATCTGTGGCTTATGAGCAACCCTTTTTAACCCCATTTTATAGCAAATAGCATTTACTACCAAGCAGATCTGGGAAAATGAGTGAGAAAGATTGTACGGTGTCCCAGACCTTTGAGTAGAAGACTCTATAAACCCTTCAGGTTAACGATAGACTCTTTAATGTTATTTTCATCAGCTGGAACAGGAAACAAGGTATCAAAGAAGCTGTAAAGATTTGTCAAATGTTAATAGTTGATTTTATTTTCTAGATATTTCTCTTGGAGCTGGTTGACCACAACTAGACAAATGGTTACCAAAACTAAAGCACCAGTTAAATTAAACACATTGAATGGAATTAAATTATTTCCCAAAGTCATTTCCAGTCAAAATGTCAAATGGAAAAAGTTAAAATATTACAGATAACTTTCTAAACAGCTTCTGCTTGGAGTTGTCTTGTTTACATCCAACAGGACTGATGGGCTAACAGCTAGTCTGAGCGTATTTCTGTCACTGAATCCTCAAAGATTCACACAAGTTCCTGCAAAGACATTTTATAAACTGCACAAAAAAGCGGCTTTTATGGAATTCTACTGATGTTTACAAGTGTAAAAATCAGCAGCAGCAGCAAAACGAAGCACATCCAGTGCATCCAGGGGTCAAAACTGACAGGAATTCATGAATTTTTCTGACAAAATAACTGTAATGTAAACAACGTGGAATTTTCTAGATTGAAGCTGTTTTAAATTAGACTAGTAAACTAGACCGTCAGTTCTGCTCTGCAGACTTTGGTCTAGCCACGCTCCATTGGAACCTCTGCAGCCCACTGATTGGTTCAGTCAGTCTTGTACTGGGCCAATCACAATGCTCTAACGGTTTGGTGGCAGGGATTAGTCGCTGAGGGAAGAGCTGTGACTTCGAAATAAAACAACATGGCGGTACCTTGGGAAATTTCCAAAACTTATTTTATTCAAACAATAAAACAACTTTTCAGACGTATTGTAGTCCAGTGTATCGTATGTTCAGAGATAAACAGAAATGTCACTTTTTAAAGTGCCTTTTCAATGTACTGTTAACGTGAAATAGCATAAGTGCCTCTTTAATAAAATAATAAATGTTATAAATACGCCAACAGCGTGGCTCATTTTCTTGTGCTTTTCTGAGCTGATGCAGTACGTTTGTTGAAAGCCATTAGCGAGAGACTGCCGTTTTTCCCTGGTGTTACCTGCTCGAATGTTCTGCTTCCAGAAAGCGATACATTGGGGCGGTGGCGTCGGCGGTGCTTGGCCATGTTTGGAGTGTTTCCTGCTACTTGTGGGAGATGGGTCAAACAATGCTTGCAGACTGTCTCATTTCTGTTCACCGTCTGCGTTTTCTCTCCCTCGTCTTAGGGTTAGGGCCTCTTGTCTGTCTCTCTGTAGCATTTGTTTTGCTCAAACTTTCAGCTCAGTGGGGCGGGGCAAACCTGTGATTGGTTACTCGCTGGTAGGGAGGGGGTCTGCTGTGAGCAGCTCAAATGAGACTTGAGCGGGCACAAAATGAAACCAGTACTGAAGCATATGGTACGTCTTTGGAGCGCGGCCCTAACACGTATTGGACCGTGAATGGTGTACCGTACGGTCCGGTCTCAGACAGAGTATTGTTGCATCCTTAGTAGATTGGTAAACAATGTAGCTTTTAACGTTTTTTTTCCTCTTAATGTTCTAATATAAAGCAGCTATAAATATATTGTGGCGATTTAAAAAAAAAAAAAAAAACTGAAAGAAATGAATAAAGTGGTTGTCCCACAGTTCTCTAAAAACCTCAGCCAATCATAGCTGTCTGTTTCGCTGAAGCGCCGCACTTCCTCACTGCTTGGATTCTCCATTAATCTGCCCTGGCGCATTTTGCAGCAGAACACCCCGGAAGTGAGAGGACAGAAACAGCCGCCTGTTAGCGCTTCAATTTAAGGAAAAATACCAGAGTCCCAAAAATAAAACACAAAATGTTCGGAGGTAAAAAGAGGGAAAACCTGGGGGAATGTTTCAACAGCTGGAGTTTTGCTCTCTGTTGTAACCGTGGCAATGCTGGGTTCCATGTGGGAAGGCTGGCCTACAGATTATACCCGACTGGAGGGGTGAGAGCTCTGAGACGTGTTTCTGTGAAACAGCTAGCGATACCTAGCTTGTTTACCAACCTACCGACTGTAGCTTTAACCTTATGAGAACCTCGCTAAGGCCCAGCTGATTAATAATAATAATGGATTGGATTTATATGGCGCCTTTCAGGACACTCAGTTTTGTAAACCCTGCAGCACAGAAATGATTCACCCTGTGTTCCAGCGTCTAGATTTTATGGTTTTTATGCAACTTTTCCATGAACTGCTGCAGATGGTAAGAAGGTGAGGTGTTTGAAAACAAATCAGAGAACTGCCAACTGCATCAGTTTCTCACTTTCAAAGAGGGTCTCCCAAAAAAGATCAAAGAGGGGATTCATCAAAGGAAAGAAAAAAATGACAAAATCATAAGCATCTGCAGTGGTGAAAATAGAAACTTTGGATATTTCATAACACGGGTGGAGCATGCAGCTCACAGCGTTGTGATGGGAATGTAGAATGATCAATGAAGGCAGAGAGTGGCAGATATCAACACTGAGCATGGTACGTTTAGCTAGTCACAGCCTGTGTCGTTTCTCTCACCAGGTGATGAGACCGGCAGCGACGGCCGACCAGGTGACACAGCAGGAGTTGGGCTTCTTGCTTTCCTCGTCTTCATCTTTCCGGCAGCAGCACAAACAGCTCAGGTAGATGGCCAGACACAGAAGGTTGAGGCCGAGTCCTGCAGCTGCCACACAACCCAGGAAGATGAGCGACTACAGAGAGAAAATAAACATGTTAAACAGCAACAATTGTAAATGGAATTGGTAGGAAAAGCCCCCGTAGATCCAACACATTCAAGCTTTTTATCTTCACAAGGGAATTTTGGACCTTTTGACTAGAAGGAAAATTACATTTATTGCTAAGAAATCCACCAAGATTAATTTGCCATAAGAGCTTATTAGTAAAGTACTAAAAGCAGAAATAAATACGAATTTTTTATAGATTTTTTAAAAAGGTTTTAGACAAATCAAAGCCCATTTATCATTTGATGCTGCAAACACTTTTATAGCTTCTGATTGAAGTCATCTTAAGCAGCATCCACACCCATCAAAACTCTGAGGATGATTTATAATCACCAGATCAAAAACTGAACTTAATAAACTTTGACAATTTTGTCAACTTCTCTAATCTCACCTTTATGGCTAAAAGTTTAAATTGACCTGGTTACTCTAAAATCCAAATGAATGTACATTTCATCGTTTCTTCTGCACCTCTGTACAAAATAACTACGTTTCTGAGCTCAGTCAACAAAGTAAAGTTCACATATGTATAATTTAGGGTTGCGGGGAAGTCGTCGCCATGTTTCTAAGCCAATACTGTCCAATGACACTCCCATCTCATCACATACTGAACGTCTTGGCAGAAACGTGTAAAGTTTAGAGAAACCAAATCATAATTCATCCTTTAAGTAACACCCTTAACCTTTGAAATAATCTCAGATTCACGTGTGACTGAAACAGAGTTCAAACTGTTCACCCAACTAATTTCCTCATGGAATTTCTTAATGGTCGGCTTCTATTTGCAAGCATTTTATTCACAATATACACCAAAAAAATGTATTTGTACTAAATATAGAAATGGCCAACAAAGCCTTAAAAAGCTCTCTGTTTAGATCATCTGGGACTCTAAACAAGCAGGTTACTGTGATTAACAAGTAATAAAACCCATCAAAGCCAATGATTACATCTGCCCCAACAAGGCCAAATGCATTCTGGGAGTACGTCTCCAGCTGGAGAGCAGACACCTCCTCATGCATCCACGTCTCCTCGTTTTTCTTCTAGCCTCCATCCCACCTTCTGCGAAAGATGGAGTGAAATGACAAAAATAGCAACGAGCCTGTTGTAACAGCCTCAAATGAATCCTGCATCCATCTGTGAGCAGATGGGTTTGTTCCAGCTCGGGACTCCCCCCCCCACCCCCACCCCACACACTTCCTCTTCCTTTTTCTATGTCTGAAATCTTTCTGGTGCTGAGCCATCTGCTCTCTGGCTGTGATGTCATGTCTCCTGCATATCAAGTGCTGGGATTAAAATGCAGAAATGAATCGAATCTGCAGGATTGTCAACAGTTTCTACAAAGTGCCAGGTAAACTGTGAAGTGAAAAATCCTGCAGAATGCTAACACCGGAAACAGTGAGCACAGTCTGAGGCAGATCTGTGAACTGTATATTTATATTTATTAACTGGTCTATAAACTACAATGGATTTTGCAGGTTGTCCCAAAGAAATATAGTTTATAGAGAATAAATGGAATCTGCAGAGGTTGCATTGCCATATTGTGTCACATTTTTATGTCTTTTTTGTACATTTGTTGACAAAAAAAAAGCAAAGAAATTACATTTTAAAAAATGATGATGTCACACAAAGGACTGAGTGCTTAAAACCGTAGCTCTCGGTTACCCTTGCACATCGTTGCAGAAACACATTTGCCTATTTCTCTATTCAGAACAGCTTCATGTTGGTGAATTTCCTCACATAAATCCAGACATGTCCCTCCACGACATTTCTTTTGGATTAAAGTCCAATTGATGTGGTCATTCCATTTGTTCCTGCCATGCACACTATTGGTATTCAATGCTAAAGCACAACAAGTCACATAAAAATAAACCTGGATGCTTTTGAGACCCTGTGGTGTTTTACAAACATTACTTTTAGTCTTAAATCTGCTTTATATGTGTAAAAAATCAGTCTTACTTTGCGTTATTGGAGTCTAAACTCTTTTAAAATGGAGTTTATAAACTTTTTAGCAAAAAGAGTGCCAATATATTTTTTCTGAGTTTTTAATCACTGGAAATGGATCCTTGGAGTTTGACTCTGTGGAGGAAGCCCCTTTCAGCCGCTTTTATCCAGAATCTTCATCTTTTGGTGATGATCCAAATTTCATGACCAGGGCGAATTGAGAGCTTTATTATTTGGCTATTACTTCAGGTGAAGTCCAGATCCATCATCTTTTCCTCCATCCTACCACCACTTATGAAAAATACACCCCCAAAAAGTGGCATTTTATTATTTTCTGATGTTTTATTTCCATTTCCTGCAGGTGTGATGTGAAGCACTGTATGATCTTTATTTTGAAAGGAGCTGTATTAATAAAAAGTACTTATTCATCTCCTCAAGGCGAAGACTAAGTCCAGAATTTGTCCTCAATAAATGCATTATTAATGCTTTTGCACCAATAAATAAAATAACTAATATTTTGTCATATTTATTTGAATTCTTTTAATGAACTTATGGGAATTGTGTGATGGTATTTGAGCTTATATTCATGCACTATGAAGCTTGTTTAAAGTTAACAAGCTTTTCAACCACATCACTTATCTCCAGCAGCTCATGGAAAAGTTGCACAAAAACCATAAAATCTAAGCGCTGGAGCACAGGGTGAGATCATTCCTGTGCTGCAGGGTTTACAAAAGTGAGACAAATAGGGAAGAACCTCCATCTTTAGATCCAAATGGGGCTTGAATGCTGAGAGTTGGCATAAATTTGGTGTAACTGAAATGAGCGCGGCGAATGAGAGAGAGATCTGGGTCGCAGGTGGATATTATGAATGTGCAGAGGGGGATGGGTGGGAGACCGTCTTATATTATTTGAATTAGGGGGGAAGAAAGGGGAGAAAAACCCAGCAGTGTGCAAAAAAAAAAAAAAAAAGAAAAAGAAAAACGCTGGGCCCCCAAGCTGCTCTTATCGTCATGGAAACATGCAGGTTAGTCGGTGCCCTTGCGAGGAGGACGAATGACGAGTGAAAGGGCGAATTATCACACAGCCTATTTGAATTAGGCAGCATGTGACGGCTCGTTTAAATTGCCATGTCTTGTGATTCGTCTGCAGCCAGGCAATGTGGAGAAAGGAGGGGATGAGGAGAACGGGCAAACAAAAAACAAAAACAAAAAAAGGAAAAAATAACTTCACTTTTACTTTAAAACCTCTTAAAAATAAAAAGAAATGACTGGATCTGATGAAGGAACTCTCAGACGAGGCAGCTGGAAGAACAAACAACTATCTCTGTCACTTTCTGCTCTTCTTTCTTCTCATACGGCACAAAAATAATGGCTTCTGAATTATGGAGAACCCATTCAGGGTTAAAAAAAAAAAAAAAACCACACAAAGCAAACCCATCACTTCTCAAGTACTCCAACCTTCCATTAAGCCCCAAAACACCATTTATCTTTTACTGACCAGAGGACACCACACACACATTCTCACTTTGGTGAAATCAAATTGGCTGCTCTGACCACTTAACTTCCACCTAAATTAGACCTGAGTACTTCCCCATAACAGCTCAATATGTTATCACCCTTCTATTTATTTTACCCGATGCTAACTGAAGAGGCTCTACTGTCCTTCCTCTTTTGTCTCCTCTCTGGATGGAATTGGGGGGGGGGGGGGGGGGGGGGGGGGGG
>SSNR01000323.1:658344-726372 GCA_006937965.1 Callopanchax toddi
CTGGAGGAAACACGACAGGAAAGAAAGGAAGGAAGATCTAGCTGAGCGTAGAGGCAGTGCCTGAGATTTGAACACAAAGGGAGGACGACATGATGACGGATGGAACGATGTAGGTAAAAGAGAGACGGCAGGGTGAGGAGGTTAAAAAGTAAAGACACAAAAGAGACAAAGTGTGTGTCAAATGTGTGTTTATAATGCAAAGAGACGTAACTAACTCATCTCTCAGAGTGCGACACAGTTTCTCCTCTGTTACAATCCGGTTGGGGACTTTTCCCTGAGGCTGCTTTGTTGCATAATCTGTTTTCTTTCCCCTCAAATATGAAGAAAAACTCACTGCTGAATGAACTTAAAAGCGTCTGATGAGAAGAAGCAGATACAACGTCTTCCCCTGATGATGACTAATGAAATTTAAAGCATGACAAATACACAAACGTGGAAAGATAACACGAAAATTTGTTTTTAAAGGATGCATGAGACTTTTTTTTTTTTTACATGTGAATGAACTCATTTAAAACGGATACATGAAAAAATGATAGGAATCTGAACTTTTTAAGTAAATTTCAAACGCTTTATTATGCATGAATATATTTTAATATATGATATAATTTTATAAACAGGATAAGAAAATGTTTTTGAATAAAAAAAATCTAATCAAATCTATAAATAAATAATAAAAGGAATTTTAAAAGTGATTCTAATAATGTATTTTAAGTATATGTTCATTTATATTAGAAATAAAAATCTATACATTTTGTTCTCTCACTTTATAGATTGTAATTCATCAACATATAAAAGGAAAAAACAAATATTAGAAAAGATTGACACCCCCCCCCCCCCACACACACACACACACCTATAAGACAGAGGAAGCAGCATAATGAAGAAATAATGACCTGAGTCAGAAATGACCCTGAGGGCATCAGGATCCCCAAACACCCATCAGAGGTTTGATGGAGGACAGCGGGGGGAGAATGATGGCACAGATGGGACAGTGATGATGTAATGGCTTATCACTAGAACAGCTATAAAATATAACAAACTCCAAGACATTAAAAGCATCTTAGATATTGGTCAGAATAGTTCTGCAATTATAGTAATTATGGAATGATGTGAGGGTCAAACTTGCAAGAATGTGAAAAAGGTGAACCGTAATGAGAATCCAACCACACTTCATTGAATGTGTAATTCATGACTCATTGTCCAGTTATGATCACCAGCAATAATCAACATCCTATCCAAAAGGTGGCGCTGAAGACAAAATGGACCAACAAGGCTACACGTAGACGAAGGAAAACAACGGGTTTTCACTGTTAGACACATTTAGAGAGCTTATCACAAACAATATCTCACTGGGATGGGACTGTTAGCAACTAGTTGGAGACAAGTTTGCAAGAAAATACACAAGTTATCTGAAATATCACTGAATTGGTACGTACCACACATTTGCTTATGTTGGAACTTCAAAGACATTCATAGAAATATCACAACTGAGCCAAAAAGTATCCAAATCGTGCCTTATTTGTTCACTATTTGTTTGTAATATTGTCCTTTCATGTCTGGAATGTCAAATTCTCGTTTTTGGTCTCTAATCAGACACATTTTAGACAACGCCTCCCAAAACCTTCTCAGCTTTCTTACACTTTCTGACCCATGGAAGATAGTAAAGGGTAAGCCTGCGATGACAAATTTTAAGAGAAAATCAGTTTTGCAACCTTTAATAAAAATTCAAGCAACACAATGGTGAACTTCTGCGAGAACCCTTGCAAATGTTTTGGGAAACTCCATGAATGCTGGGTGCAATTTGTCACCAGAGCCCCGTGAGATACAGGCTGAAAACTTCATTGAAATCACTCAAACTTCCTTTCTATCAAGTAAAAGATCAAACATTATATTATTAGATGCACATGCAGACTTGAGCTCATGTTTGCCACTTAAGTACTTCCAGGTTTTTTCGCAAATTTAAGAACATTTCTGAGCAAGAACAGAAAGACGTACATGCAAAAGACACCAAGTTGTTTCTGGTGAAGCTGATTTGCTTCCTTAAAATGTTAATTCATGCTTTATCATTTACTTTTCAGTGTAGATGTAAATTGTGGTACACAATTCTTCTAATTTCCTTGGATTTCTCTTACATAAGTTTCTGTTTGTGGCAGACCTTACACACATTTAAAAAAGCAGGAAAACAACTGAAAGTTAACCTTCTGGTTGCCCTTGAGGCCAGAAAGATGCAAATTTCACTGCTGAGTAAAATGTATGCAGCTTTAAAGTGAGTTTCCTGTCGTTTATTGCCAATTCAAGAAAGCAGCTGTGGGTGGCATAACTCAGGGGTAAGCTGTAAAGTCCAAACATGGCTTTATTGGAGCAAGTTTGATCAGTTGCATCCAGAACATTTGACCTGCAGCTCATCAGGAGCTCTTCATAGAAGCATTACTGGATAAGGGTAAAACCAGAAGGCTGGGTGTCAAGCAGGTGCAAAGTGGTGTATGCTATGTTCCTTATGCTGCTATTGAAAATCAATTTTTAAGACACAACCGGGAGACATAATTAAAGCAGAGGCAGGAAATGCACGTCCATCTGTTACTGCACATCTTCAACCCAGGAGTGAAACAGAGTACAAACTTGTAACGGCACTAAATGCAAGTTAAGTGATATGAAATGTCTTCCGCGAGCACAGCTGCACAACAGCAGGTGGCAGACGGCCGCGCGTAGGTGGACGGGGTCTCCAGGCGCTCCGTGCATCGATGTCCCACGTATGTGTGTGCAGCTTGAGTGGACAGTGACGTTCCCTCAACATGAAGGGGGTTAAATGGGTGTCAGGTCAGTTAGTGAGAGGAGAAGACATGGAAGAAAGAGGGAATCCCAACGTAAATGTCAAACATTTTAAAGGGATATTCCACTGAATTAAGCCAGTTTCCTTGACACGGTGCAACAACTAAAAATCCTCATTTCTATTTCAATAAAACTTCATGAAAAGGTGGAATAAATGCTTCAAGTTCCTTTTTTGAAAGCTAAGCTGAAATGGCAAGGCTGTGGGGCAAAAACCCGAACTTGCTGTCCTGTCTGTTCCACTCCAGCACTATAGGGTGCACACCTCAGGGGCCGGGAGTCTTTCCAGCACAGTGCACTCGGCCGAGCCTGCTCACACTCACAGCTGGGACACCATTAAGTCCCAGCAAGATGACCCACGGGACAGCGATGAGAAGAGGAGGGCTCAGCGCCAAACCATCTTTTACATCTCAGTTTTATTAGTGAGCTCAGAGATCCAGTATGACTCGGTAAATGTCTGTTATGAACCCACAGGTAGAAAAGAGCCGTGAGAATCAGATCCAGAACAGAACAAAGTTAGGTTTTTGTTTGTCCAGGACCTAAGAGCACAATTACAGCAATGGCCAAAGTTTTAAGACTCGCAAATTTATTCATACAAAGTTTAGAGTCTCAGATTGATCATTTCACGATTTGCATTTGGTCTGGTGTCACAAAGGGACAAGAAGCCATTTCTCTGAGAGAAAAATCAGGGGCAGATAAATGTTCTGCAACAGGTCTAGAAGGTGGACTGCTGAGGCCGTTGTCTGATGAATCCCTCTTCTGATCGTTTGGGGCATCTGGAAAAAGGATTGTCCAGATAAGAAGAGGTGATTGTTGCCATCAGCCCTGTGTCCTGACAGTAAAGCATCCTGAGACCATTCATCTGTGGGAGTTGCTTCTCAGGCCAAGGGAGTTTACTCACTCAGTTTAACCTCAAAACAGACATGAATAATCAATCCAAAAACAGTCAAACGACGTCTTTTCCAGCATGACAGAGCTCCATGTCCTAAGGCTACATTCACACCTCTCCTTTTTGCTATTTAACATTTTAATACCATGGTGTGATGCAAACAATAACTGCACTCATAAACATCACTGAGAGTTTTAATAATGACAAATGGCATTTATACAGACGCCAGTCGGCTGCAGTGGAGTTCACCAAGACCAACCGCCTTCTGCAGTGACATTTATCAATACAAAACGGAGAAATTAAAATGTTGGATGGAAATATGATCCAAGAGGGACAAAAAAAAAACTGTTTTCCTGTGGTGCTGTGGTCATAAACCATCTGTAAAATATAAACGTAGCATCATAGAGAGGTAGAAATGTATTGAATTCTATAATAGATGGACAGGGACGTTTGTCTTGGGATAATTCTGAACCCATGTCTAAAATCAGCTTTGTATTGGTCAAAAATTTTATCAAAAAGTAGCATGCTGCTTTAAAAATGTGAAATTTTGTGGAGTTTTTTCAGTTTCCCCATCAACTTCCATTGGTTTCTTCCTGTTTACTGGGGGTTTCTTTGGAGTGCAACGATGCACGTTATTTCCTCGACACTCTCCAAGTAGCCAAAGCCCATTCCCTTCCCAGAGGGAAGTCAGGGGTCATGATGGTGATGCTACACCCTCAGCAACAAAGGAAACCCAACCCTCCCCCAGTTTCCATAGAGGAGCAGGTTTTGTTGTTGTTTATATCGGAGGGGAATCCACTTGTCTCAAATCTTGCAGCTCAAGATTTTGATCAGACTAAGACTTTCATAATCCTGATGATCACTAAGATGATACTACTAATAAAACCCCAGTTATCATGAGAAAGTGTCACGTGAACATTAAATTATTTAACGTCGAATTAGCTTGAGAGATCCAGCCAATCAGGTGATGCTAATTCCTGACTTCATACAACATCAAGACAGATTGGGGTTAATGACCTGCTGGAGAGCCAGAGGGGGAACAGTGAACGCATTCTGAAAGTGCACGGATAACGCAAACAGAGATGAAAAAAAAAAGAGATAAGAAAGGTGTATCACCAGTTTAACAATAAAGTTACACAATCATTCATGCACACATGGAGGAGGTTGAGGTGGGACGAGGAGGAGCGTGGCAATCAGAAGCGACACATTTTAGATTGATTTTCTCATGACTGAGACATCCGAATAGTTAATAGATATAAACAGATAATAGAGTTCTTTGCTTTTGGTGTGAATCATTTCCCATCAGCTGAAAAGATGAAACAACGATGTGCAAATAATTTTAACCATATAATCGGAATTATTATCAACCGGAGAAATAAAAGGTGCACTTTAGAGGGGAATGCGTCCAGAACAACACAGTGAAGAGCCTTAATGGCTCTTATACAACAATTTAAACTGATGGAAAAATGAAAAAAAAAAAAGTCTGGAAAACAAGACAGATGCACTTGGCTGCTGTTCTCAGAAAATAACTGTAAGAGAAGCTACTGAGGCAGAACAATCAAGTGTTTCAGGAGTTTATGATTGGTCCGCTGATATAACATCAGTCTGTGGCTTGTTCATTCAGCTTGTATCCTATAAGCCATGGGAATAATAAGATAAAAGCTTTCAGCTGAGGCGAACACTGCTCGGTTTTGTCCAAGACAATCCAGAAACATGACGCCAAACGTGTTTTTCTTTGTTGTGAGGAAAAAGGAATATTAGCAATAAAATCTATTTAAATTAGCTTTGACCTTTGGAATAAGATCATCTTCTCAATTGATTTTTGTACTGAAACTTTTGTACAGAAGCCCAGAAAGGACAAAAATAAACTCAAATGGACTTTTTGCTTTTTTTCTCCCTTTTTGTGAGATTTTAGAGCGTGTTTTTCATTCATAATTAGAAAATTTTAATGTAAAAAGTACCAACAGAAGCTGATATGTTCAGTTTACTTTACCCAGACATCTAGTCAGTGAAATACACCAGTGGACTGTTATTTTTGTTCCTTATTTACAGTTATTGCAAAATCACTAGTGCAATTTTGTTGCCTATAAACCATGTGACCTGCATAAAAAATGCCATGTTTGGACGGACGTATTGGTTGAAATGCAGGAAGACAAGCGTTCTGACTCACAAAACAGGAAATGGGAGAGAAGTCAGATGGACACAGACCTTCTGACCTACGCATGATGTCCAACACACACTCTAACACACACACTCTAACACACACACTCTAACACACACACTCTAACACACACACTCTAACACACACACACACACACACACACACACACACACACACACACACACACACACACACACACACAGAAATCCAGGATAGACTAGACCTGTTCTATTCTTGGGTTTGTTTTTTCAGATGTTGTCCTCCTTCTATCCTGCAGGTTTCAGTGAGACATGAAGCATCTGCCAGAGCAGGCTGAGGGGGAAATGGTTCACAGAAGAAAAAAAAAAAAAAAAACACGCTAACCAACAATGTGGGAAGTTCTTTGGAGATAAGCAAGCTGAAACGGCGGATTTCCTAATCAAATTGTCAGATGAACAGTCGCCTCTTACAGCTGTTTCTCTGTGATGGGGCTGGGTTTCGCAACAAAGTCATTTTTCTTCAGAACTAGTAAGTCCGCAAGATGAAATTTCCCAAAATATGTGAGTGTTAGATGAAAAGGGAACCGCCTGATTAATGTCAGAAGACAGACGTTAGAGTAAAATTTCAGGCGGATGATTCGAGCCCTGGCAACAGCATCGTCTTACAAAGAGAACACACACTCAAATAATAAAAAAAAAAAAAACAGTGGAAGGGTCCTGACCTGCTAAATTCCTTTAAATCTGCTGGCCTGAAGCCAAGGGAGGACGTTCTGCAGACGCTACAATTGTCTAATTACAATCCCTCTGACAATGCCTGTGTACTGGGTTGTAGCCATCGCTCAGTGGCTCAATACCATCCAAACAAATGTCCACTCAGCACTTTTTGCACAATAGAATGGATTCTGCGTTACACGGCTCAATTAAAGCACATATTTGTCTCAAATTTCCAGCAGCAAAGAGTGTAAAACACCATTCTGCCATCACCTCAATGAGAGGGGGGTTAAAGGTTTTCACCGTAGTGAGAAGTGATGACACTAATTTGATAAAGGAAGACAAACGTGAACAGTTTTCTAAGATAAGCGTCACTCTACAGCTCCAGTGATGAGGACTTTATACCTCAGACTGCCGTAGGTTGACATTTTCCTCAGAGGGAAGTGATTTTCACCTGCTGATTCGCACCATGCTCGCCTCCTACACCCGGTGCCCTTGACTGTACTTCTGCAACAAGCTGAGAATGGAAACTGGCTGCAAGAAAAAATAATCTATTCCTCATTCTGTGTGTGTCTAAACACCACAGCAGCATGAATCGGATTTTGATGGCGCTGTCATTTGGTCCTTTTACAGTGGGAGGAAGTACATCAGGGATATTCCTAATAAGGTAAAAAGGAAGTGAAATTCTAATTTAGTAATGTTAATAATTCTAAGTAAAACAAGTGGGACTGTTTTTACCCAGAACTGAAATTGGAAAACTCACTCCCAGAATATAGAGGGGTCTAATACACAGACCAGAGGACTTCCTTCCACCAACTCACCTGGTCTATTCCTGACAAAAACTTGGGGATTCCAACAAAAACCACCATCCTTGGTGGTCTAAAAACTGCAAAAATCCCAAAATATAGCCTTTAGTCCACGTACTGGGCTTTTCTCTGTGATAAATTCATGAATTACTGGTTACGTTTTGTCGCTAAACCCCATGCAACAAGCCAGCAAAGATAGATTTCCTAGAACGAGCTGTCTGATGTGTGTTTGTGCTGAAAACGAATCAAATGTATGTTGATTAGGAAAAATGGTCTTTGCAAAACAGCACAACTTAGTCGAGCAGTAGAGTTCAAAACAGTTTCTTTGCACATATTTTATCTCTATGCTAGATTTCATGGAAATCTAAGTGTTTTTGTATAACTTTAATAAATGGAAAAACACATCGATCGCCTTGAAGTAGGTCATGATGCCTCAAACATCTTGTCTTGCCACTTAACCTTTATTAATATGAGCCACTGCACATATAGAGCAGTTTGAAGATTGCAAAAGGAGCAAAGTCTGTTTTTTTTTTTTATTTTATTTTACAGTGGGGAAACTATATTTTATAAACTTTACAGAGACATGAATTTTGTAACATGTTTTTTTTCAGCAGACAGTCATTTCTGCGTGACTTGACCCCTGGATGCACTAGAAGTGTTACATTTTGCTGCATTTGATATTTATGCATGTAAATTACTGTGTAATGCAACACTGACAGCTGTGTAAAATAATCATGCATAAAAAGCTATGAAGGTTTAAGGTTTGGAGCCGTTTTGTTTGGCAGCAAAACTTTGGTCATGGCTGTGCTCGGACTAGCCGTTAGCTCATCAGTCCTATAGCGTGTAAACACTATTTCTCTGAACAGAGGCCATTCAGAAAGCCATGTAAAATGCAACAGCATTTATTTATCATTTTTACACCATAACACACTTCAAAATGATCATTCTCTACTTTGTTTAATTAAACCCTTTAAAAGTTTGAAATAATAATTAATGGTTTATTTAAAATATATATATTTTTAAAACTGAACAATTTATATGCTAATGTTAATATAACACCTATATCCGTTTAAAGATGAGAATGTGGTTTGATTTGATGTTACAATGACCTGCCAAACCAGATCTGCCCTGATAGCGTGAGAAATGAGCTCGTGGTTACTTCCTGTGTCTTTGTCATTACTTTAAAATGATCTAGAAATAGTTCAAAAATACAAACACACTGGAAAACAGCACATACCGTATCATTTCCCTCATTTAGCTCCTTAAATCTAATTCTCGTCCACCTCTTATAGAAGGTCATATTTTGCTGTCATTTATTCTCAGCATTAAACGTGTACTGAGCTGAAACCTTACAGTGGATTAATCAAACATTTAATAGATGTAAAAAGATGCAGTTAAAGCGGATCTATTTGAAATGTGAAACAAGTCCAGTCACCTCCTCTGGAGATGGGAATGAAACCGACTCCCATGAGTCAAACTGCATCTAATCTTTGCCAAAAAATCTCCCACAAATATGCTTCCTGCTCCTCTCTCTCCAACACAATCTGTTTTATATCCTGTCATTTAAAAAGTCTAAATGTGAGGCTAAAATAAGCATACTAAAAGATGTCCTTATAATAAATGTGTCAGATGTAAAGTCATTGTTTGGTAAACCCCCTCACTGCCCCCCCAGGCAGGTTTTTGTCCCAGTTCCCTCTGATTGTAATGAAGCTCCCGTCCCTTCCTCCTCCTCCACTGACCTGCTGGTAGTTCTCATCTTCAGGCTGGAAGCTTTTGTCCGAAGCTTGAAATCTCAGGTTGATGTGAGGAAAATTGTGAAGCCAGTAAGTCCACCAGGGCGCAATGTAATCCACTCGGGCCAAAGACATCCCTGCCCGGACACATACACAGAGGAGAAGAAGAAGAAAAAAAAGTTCGGCTGCAGCTTTAATTAGCCTCCGAGTCCCGAAGCGGGCGGTCCGGTCCGCAGCCTGAGGTCTTAATCAAGTCTCACATCAACACAGACGGTTACACCATAACTAAAGAAACAGAAACTCCTCCAGGGCTTTAGAGGAAGTCCTGGTCAGGCGGAGGACCTGGAGACGGGGTTTAGTTTCTGAGGAAGCGCCAGTCAATCTGCGCTCCTGTCTTCAGTTTGTGGATCACCGACCGACTGCTGCTCCGACAGTGAAGCTCGCTTCCGATTCGATATCTGGATAAAGGGCGATTCCGCTCAATAGGTTTTTTCTCCCTGATTCAAATTTGGTTCTTATTTATCAGAGATCTACATAACCTACATTGATATCTGACAGATGTCCTATATTAAGAACTAATGCGAAAAGATGTCAAGTTTCGGATTGTTATTTGTGGCCAATTAATATTTGTTAAATTGTCCTAAAAATCAGTTGAAATACCAGGTAATCAAGTGGTAGATGGGGGGAACGAACTATCAAAATGCAATTTTTATTTTTTCATGAAGTTTTAACAAATCAACAAGGATTTGCTGCATTTTTATTACAAGAAAGCACTAAAATGAGACATTTGAAAATCTACAGCAAAACAAATTAAACCGCCCTTTAGTTAAATCCGATCCGAAATCCAACTTCAAAAATTATTAGCGGGCCCGCGAGCCAATAGTAAGGAACACGAGGAGAAGCGGGGGCGCGCACGGGTTTTCTCAGTACGTTTTGGGGAAACACCTGTCTGCAGTGAGAAGTTAAACGACAAAATCCACACACATATTTACATGTTGGATTGTTTTATCATAAAGAATTGTTATGGAGAATGTAACAGTTTGTGGATTTTACTACTACACTGCCATCTAGTGGTCACACAAGACAAATGCAATCTCTTACTAAGGCTGTAAGGCTCTTGCTAAGAGATCAAAAACAAGCAGTTTTACCCATAAAATATTCGATTTCTGAAAATATGACATGAAATTTTATGCACCACTGAGCTTTATTTTAAACACTTGTAGATGTAGATTTAAAATTATAATTCATCAGCTCAGACCATTAGATTTTAAGACAAATATCACTGAATTTAACTGCCAGTGCTTTTACAAAAAGGTCAACCACCACTCTAAAAATAATGTAGGCACTTTTCAATGATTTTTACCTTTTATAACAAGTGATCATGAAACATTAAAATTTGAGTGGTCACTAGATTACAGCTTTCCAGCTTGATGTGTTAAATAACCTTTCAGGTCATCTTGTTTTAACCCACTGATCTGATCAATGAGCCCAGTACAGATGTGGTTCGTTTACTGAACAAACAGGTAGGATTTTAAGATTTTTAATACAGGCTCTAGCCATAACACAACTTGTAGTATAAATATGACATTGATAATCTTAAAAGGTTCACGTTTACAAATATACATGCAATAAAGCTCAAGTTAATCATGTTTAACTCTACTCTGACTCATTTTCCACTGTATGGCAGTAAAAGGAATGAAAGACTCATTTGTTCATTGGTTTTACATTTTTTATTACAATTATCTGTACACCTTGAATTTACTTCAGCTCCTTCACAGCCAGACCTGCAATAAAAAAAAAACAACTGGTTAAATTAATCTCTGCAAAAACCAGTTTCCCCAACAGCTTTTAAAAGTCTACATTTAAAAATAAGAAAAAGGAACAATGTTTGTGTTGGGCTGTAAAGAAAGCTTCAAAGATCAGATTAATAAAATTACAAATTATATATTTTTAACTGAAACTGCACTTAAAACCACTAACTGCAGATACCCCTTCAAAAGGTTATTATTGGGTTCCATTCACAAATATAAGCACCATGACAGTCTTCAGTTATAATCACCATCTACAGGAGCTAAAAGCATCATAAAGGTTGGATTTTCAAAACAACTCAAAAGGCAGAAGTTTAGGAATTTCTACAATCCAGTGATGATTTACACATACATCAGAGGTGGGGTATCCTGATCCTAAGTGGCCAACTTCAGCATCTTTTAGTATTTGAATTACCGCCACCGTGGACCTCTCAGCAGCCTTGCAATCACCCACTAATTTAGATCAAGTGTTAATGCAGAAAAACATCCAAACCATGCAGGATTGTGGCCCTAGAGGACTTGGGACTGCCCACCTCTGACATGCACTGTACACTTGTCTCAAAATTACAAGTTCTTGTGCTTAACCAATCTGTTTCAAACACCTTGAAAACCAAAACTCAAGTTTTATGTAAAAACCAGGAAAGTAGTTTAAACTACAGCTGTAGAAGTTAAATCATTTTCACAAAAGAACAATCTACAAAATACATGATTGTTACAAATACATGATTGTAACCATCAGAATGAACAGTTACTGCTTATTTTGCAAGCTAGTGAATGAAAACTTGCAACATTTTCAAACTTTTAGTGCCCATTCTGAATGTCTGATTGCATTTAGGCTGTGTGGTCTATATAAATGCAGAACAGCACCCCTACATTTTCATTTTGCAGTTCTGTAGGATTAGTGCAAGTGACCCCATAATAAATCCTTAAAATATGCACTAAGAGCACACTTCCCATTTTAAACAACCCTCCACTTTAACTAATTGTATTTGCAAAATGTCCATCTTCCTTATTACTGACCTGGAGGCAGGGACTGCTTCAGCTTCTCTGCCTTCTCCTTGTCTGTGATGACCAGTGTGTACAGGTATCTGCTGCAGCGAACCTTGAACTTAACATTGTCTTTGTTCTTCTTGATCTTTACAGCTAAGAGAAAAAGAGATAGTTTACAAAGTTTAGTAAAAGCATTTCATAATCTTTAGCAGCTGTAGTAGTTACCGAGAAAGACTTATTAATGTTGACCCCCAGACTTAATATGAAGTAACTACTTGATCTGGGTTGCTTTGATCACAACACCCTTGTTGTCCCAAAACAGTCACACTGAAGGTTGCTGACACATTTGCAAACATATGGACATTTTTCTTAAGTTTAAAGTGGACAGAACTAGATGCAAGAAAATATTGTTTTTTGCAGACTTGACAGTAACTAAATTGAACTATTATAGTTGCCAACATTTTCAATCGATTTGACCCAGACCTGAAATGATTTGGATTTGTACTGCTTTGTTGTGAACTGGTGCTTTATAAATAAACTGATTAAATACAGCCGCTAGCTTGTTTGACAGCATTAAAATGAGGAAAACATGAAATGATGTGGTTAGAAATTCATCACGCATTTACAATTTAAGAGAAATACTTGTGTGGAAACTTATGAATGACTCCGACTTACACTTGGCATCCTTCCTCCTGGCTGTCAGCAGGAAATCTTTGATTTCTTCTATCTTACGAGGCTACAAGAAACAGGAGCAGACAGTTAACACACCGAGTTAATCACAACAACACACGTTTAGATGAAAAACGAGCTGGTGTAAATGGACCGGTGGAACTGAAGTTTCTGTAACAATCCAAAACCCAGCACTTGGTCCATCCTTTATTCTAGCAAGTTTGTGAAATGCATCATAAGCACAGCAGCTTGTGATGTTTGGACATCTTGCCAACAAATCACACGTTTAACTAATGTTTTTGCTAGTAGTTGAGATAACATACCAATGATTAGCAAACGGCGGTCAATTTAATAGTAGATACTTCAATTACTACCTTTGAATTCAAGCAGATTCAGTAAAAATCGCTGCTTACTATGTCTAGGGCTAGGCCTATGCGCTATCATGCTAATGCTAACTAATGCGAACCGCGGCTCTCCTTCAATTTATCACCATACAACCAACACTCGTAGCATTTAACGCATCCCGAAGTATTATAAATAAAACACTTCACCATAAGGTAAAGACTATTCATGTTTACAAGTAAAAATCCTCACCATGCTGCCGTGTCAGCGGACTGAACGCTGCGGAAGGACAGAAAGATTGAGTCAGGTTATGTTATAGCTACAAGAAGAAAGGTATTCTGACAGATTTTTGTGCTACAATGTAGCGAATGACTTTAATAATTACAACACATTTGAGATTATATTATAATTATGACTAAATAGAAGGATGGATGACGATTGAGATTGTAAATTTGTGTGAGAATGCTACACTCACTCAGTCTACCAGAGAGGGGATGAAAAGGGGCGGGACTTCCGGTTCAAATAGTTTTTATATTTTACTACGGAAAGCGCAGAAGGACAACTGTAGACAAAAAAGCAAACTGTTTGAGGTCTTAACTACCACAAACAGAATTGTATTTTGAGATTAGTTTACCATTAAAACTTTTAAATACTATTTTATGTTTTTGTTTTTGTCACACTGGTTTCATATTTGGAAAAATACAACACTGTGTCTTACCTTATGGTGACAAAAACAGTAAAATCAAGGAAGATGATTGTTTCCACAAATCCAGAAAACAACCAAAGCACAAGTATTTTCCATTTATTTACTTATAAAAAGATATAGAAATAAATTAGAACTGTATTTATGTCCTAATAATCTCTACTGTTTTGTTGTACAAAATGTATTTAATTTTTGCCTTTGTTAAAAAATTAATGCATCTATATATTCTCCAAGTTGACAGTCTTTAACATGCTTTTTCTGCAAAGTGTTGTATTTGTGCGTGTAAAGCATTATGTGAAAAAAGCTCATTTATTGTATTTTTTATTTAGTTTTTGTTACCTTGACGGTTACATTTTATTACTTTTTGAAGATGAAGTTTTATGTCGGCATACAACATTTTCCTCTCCAGAATATAAATAAGGGGTTTAAAATAAGATATAAAACTGCAGCCAAATAAAAATGTGAAAAAAAAAATCAAGATTTAAGATTTAAAAAAACAAACTTGATGCAAAAGATTCAGCGTATTTAAATGTATTCATCTTGAAATATGGTTTTTTGCAAAGTGAATCATTCTTATTCAGTAGTCTAAACTCTTTGCTTCAGCATATAGCGTGGGTTTGTGTGCTGCTTGCGGACCAGATTATTTATCATGTTTACTCTCCTAAATTTAATCTTGTGACTATATAAAGATGTTGCACTGCATAGAAACTTAATGCATTCATGTCCCATCCCATATCAAACCACCAAAAATCAAAGATCTGCAGTGTTTTTTGTGGGTCGCATTAAAAAAATCACAATGAGAAATGATAATACTGAATGCATCTGTTTGTGCTTTGCTTCTCTGCCAAAATGCATGAAAAATGTTGTTTTATTGTCTATACTGTATGGACAGTGAAACAGAGTTCAGTTTCTCATCAAAGGAGAATAAAATCCTGTAAAAAATAAACGGCTTGCACAATAAAATCCCTTATTAGACTTTCTAACTGCCCCCGTTAAAACAGGGTTTTCTTGTAATTACCTGCTTTTATCTTTCTTTATTAAAGATAACATTCAAGCAGGAGATTGTGTCAGCGCCTCAGAGTTTATCTTGCAGACTGTCAGGCTGAGTCTGGGTGAGACAACATTGTTGTCTGTGGGAAAGTTGATAAGCAGGCAAATTAATCTTTATTTAATCCAATTATAACTGTCCTTTCACTGGGGAAGTATGCTGTGCACTTCAAATAAAGTTGTTAAAAATTCTGCTGGTATCTTTTAATCTATTCCAATCAGTCTTTTAGGATTTTTTTCTCTTTTTTATCCTCTGGGGGCAATTTTAATCTCAGAGGTCACAGTTCTAAAAAACAAAAGACTTTTATTTAGTTGTTCTTAGTTTCAAATGGGCCAAGTTTGGAGCAGTGGGAGAACACAAGAACTGGAAAAATAAAATGCATGAAAAGAAAAGTTTGTTTCATGCTGGGATCTGACAGCTCATTTCAGAAATGCATAAAATAAATAAAATAAAATTGGCAGGAAACACCTTGGATCCTCTGCACATTACCTCCAACTCGCTGACTTATGAGTTCAATTACTTTTTAGCGTCCAAACAGATAAATCCCTAAGGCTGCCAGAGTAATAAGCCTTTAGGTACATAAATGTTCCCACTAAGGAAATACTCATCTATTATCTCCACAACCTGACAACAAATGTGCATTTCTCCTGCAGTAACGTGTAGTTAATGGGCTGGTCCTGCTCCATCTGCTGTGCTCAACAGGATTCAGTTTATTTCCCTTCCTTGTGTTTCTTGCTCTTATAATTTACTGCACAGATATTTTGGTGGCTGAGAAGAAAACAGGAATATATTAAATAAATAAAGTTTCCTGCAGTTTCTGTCCGTGCTGAGTTTATCTAGCAGATTAAATTTCAAAGGCATTGATTTAGTCAATTATTTAAACCAGGAGCTCCTTAGGAATGGTCCTTTAAGCCTGAGTGACATCTCAGCCCGTTTCCATGGAGACCCACTTAGACCCAGACAAGGCGTTCTTAATTAACCTACCTGCTACCTGCCTGCCAGCGTTCACAGGCCAGACGCTCCTGTGCATGTCCTGCTGGACTCGTTTCACCCAAGATTTAAAATTTTAAACATTCTTGTGTCAATCAAGACATGATGCATGCTTTGTTTCAGCAGATCAAAAGATCTTTGCAACTCTACAAGAATGCGGGTAGAGGAGCTGCACTGCACAAATAGTGTTTTTGTCCCATAATCTCTTGTTTGCCTAGTCAAAACTATTTTTAACCAAAGGGAATTGAAGAGTTTATCTCAGCAGGGATGTCAAATTCTTTACTGATGAGAAGATTTTATAGGTCTAAATCAAATTTCCAGCTCCAGGATGGAACCATATTTTCATTTTAAGGGACAAATATCTGCATAAGGTGCTGATTTAGCTTTTTTTTGGGTCACTTTAATGTTTTAGATCAGCAGGCAACTTTTAATGTATTAGATAAAGGTAACCTGAGTAAATACAGAATGCAGTTTTTAAATGATTTAATTTATTAAGAGAAAAAAAATGTATCTAAACCAACCTGATCTATGTGAAAAAGTAATTAATCCCTAAACCCAGTAACTTTTAATCTTTCACTAATTATTAATCCTCATTCAATGTTCAAATCTGTGATGGGCAAATTAAATAAAGATTGATTAGACAATGTTCATAAATGACTATAAAACCATTGAATTAAAAATTCTAAAGACTTTTCTTTCTTTGTTACAGTTCTAATCTTTAAACACTAGAGGGCAGTAAATGCCTGTAGATTTGAATCAGATGGGGGTTTATTCTTACTGCTGACTTTAGGAGACGCTGTGTCTCAAGAAATCTCCTCAACTACTTTCAGATCTCTGTACTTTAAAAAGAAAATTGTTTCTTTCAGTATTTAAGATTTTTTGTACAAACACATTGGCTTGTACCTGCTGCGTTACATAAACAGACCTCATATTACGTTATATCAAAGTCTTTAAGATTTGTTGCAAACAAAAACCACCAGAAGCCCCATAAATATTTTACTTCTTGATTAATCGTCACATCATCCTTGTATTTTTCTTCGTAGGTCCGTAAACTTTCTCTCCACCTTCTTTTTCCAAATTTGCACTCACGGATTACAACCATCACCTCCCAAGAGAGATGGACCCGATGAGCTCGCCTAAGGCAACTTTTAATTTATTTACACAGCTGTGGAGCATTTGTGAATTCATTCAGTGCTCAAGAACTCATCTGATGACCCCCCCCCCCTTTTTTTTTTGGACACACCTGGTATTAAAATGCTTCCCTATAACGCTCTTTTTGTGTAAAGTTGATAATTGGGATAAAACTGTGTGCCCTCAGGCTGAGGGATGATCGTACTTTGTAACTATGCTCAGACTTATTAAAAAGGCATATTGGGAAAATGTCTTAGCTTGGAGATCCGTTTTTTTTTTTTAACTTTAACAGTCACATAAAGCATGGATGATGGAGTTCCAGGAGCTAAGCCACAGACAGTGTAGGTAATGACACAGATCATTTGTGCCTGCAGGCCTGTTTGAGCGACAACATACACGACTCTACCTGAGAGCTAATGAACAATGCTGTAGGGCTGCTGCTATTTATCATATTTTGATCTATTGTATGGATGAGAGTTTACTGAATCAGTTGGAGGTTTTAGATGCACATTTATCACAAATCCAATGCAAAACAGAGCTGAGGGGTTGGTGATTTAAAAAAACAAGTCATACAGTATTAATGAGCAATGAAATAATTGTGAAATTATGTCTAGGTTTCATTAGAAACCCCAAAAAGAGAGTATTTTAAAATTCTCTATGGCATTGCTTGCCTTATCTCCCTGCTTATTGAACAGATCGATCGGTCAACTATCGATCCCCGGTCCAGCTGCCTTATCAGAGGCAAACTTAAAGTACATCTGCGGATGAGAGGAGATTATTAGAAAGTCTGCAGGTTTACCCTGACAGAATCTCAATGTGCTTAGACTTGTCAGAGTAGCCAGGAAGTGTTGAGGAAATTTACCGTGAGGCTCTCATTTATCATGTTCAAAGAACCTGCGCGCCGCTGCAAACGGCTTGTCCGAGAAATCAGTGGGGCTTTTTGTCACGACTCCCCGCCAGTCAGGCCTGCTCAATCAGAAAACCAGGACACTGAGGAGAGCAGAGAGAGGGAGGAGGACGAGCTCACTGCTCAGGTCACAGGTAGTGAGTGGATTTTAATGCTGCGGTGAGAACTCGTGCAGAAAATCGTCAGAGTAAGCCTTAAAAGGTACGGTACATTTGTGGCCATTATGAGATATGTTTATGAGTAAACATAATAAATGTTTACGTGTTACTTATAGATAGCTTCCTGAACAGCCTTTGTTCAGAGAAATTAAGTTCAAGAGTGAATTTGCAGAAAGGGTGCAGTTCTTAAGCGCCCACTGCCGTATGAGCGCCCCGTCGCAGCGCGCCGCAACTAAATGAAAGCAAAACTTTCAGCGGTTCAGCTCAGGATGCAGCTTGTGTGTGATTACGAGCTGCACAATCAACACTGTGATGTAACACCGGTGCACAGAGGAGCATAACGGCATAAGAACTGGTATGCACGCTATATGTTTAGTGCACCTGCAGCCCACGTATGTGCAGCTCTGGTTATAGATCAAAGAAGCAAACTCAGGTCTAAAAAAACCTGCTTCAAGTGAATCAAGTACATAAAGTGGACTACAAAGCAGGGCATTGTGGGTAAATGCAACCAAAACAAAAACTGTATTAAAAGCGTCATGTTTTGTTTTCACAACACAAGTTGCACCATAATAATCCAACACAAGTACGTCTCAAAATATCAGAATATTGTGAGAAAGTTTGATATTTTTTGTCACTCATTTCAAAAACTGAAAGTTAAATTTAATTTGAATATGACACAAAATACATAAAAATGATGTTTTAAAGAGAAATATTTAATTTGAGAGCACTTTCTACTTCCTTTAGTGACAAGCTTTTAAAACATGGAGATGCTGGTTGAATTTCCCAGCAGGACTTCATACTACTAAAGCAACCTGTGCTTCCATTATACCTCAGCAGTGCCACAGGCTGATCACCTCCATGCCATCCTGCAATGATGCAGTAATTGATTGAAAAAGAGGCACAAAATGCAAAGAAATAAACAGACTTTTCAAAAACCTGATTTCTTTAGTTTAAAATATCATTTTAATTAATCTTTTGTAATATTCTAATTTTCTGAGGCACTAAATCTTCATGATCTGTAAGCCAGAATCATCAAAATTACAAGAAATAAAGGCGTTTAATACTTCACTCTATGTAAATAATCTATAGAATATTTGAGTCTCACTTTCTGAAATGAGTGAAAAAATGTTTTCAGACAAGTGAGGCTTCATTGTTCATCTCCTCCTTCAGGAATTCTTGATGCCGCTGAGAAGGGCACTATGTTATTCAAAAGGTTCAGTGTGTTTGATGAATTGTGTTGTGGGAGTAAACTCAGACCAGCTGAATGCTGCAACCCCAATCGACCCAAGCCCACAGGATTATAAGGTGTGAAAACAACCCGAGTCCTTCAGGACCGATGAGCTAATTTAACCACAGAATGAAGATTGTTGTGATCTTAAAACAGCAGATTGTGATGGTTACAAACCTTTTCACAGCTAGAATTCTCTAATATTTGTATGAAAATTACTTTGTTATTCACAATAAATATCATCAGCAGTAAAATGCAGCATTTACTTTTCATCTAGAGGTTAAGTCTGGCAGGAATTTTAATAATAATAAAGTAAAATTGATCATGCACTCATGGATCACTAGAACATTTAGGAGATTGAAACTGTTTTAGTAATGGCACTAAACTCTATTTCTCCTAATTAAGGCCACTCATGAAGCTATAGTGAGTAAGATTTATCATTTTTACACAAAAACTCTTCAAAATGGTCCAACATTTCCTTTAAGAGTGTGAATTTAAGCTTTTTTTTTTGCCAGTGGCTCCTTCTAGAGAAGCTGTCATGAATTCTATTTGTTGCTTTAGGTAAAGTCTTATCAGCCTAAAGGCTCAAACACATCCAAACTAATTACTCTGAAATTATCTGTAATAATTAATGTAAAGTTATGAGTGAAGAGTGAAACTTTAGAGGAAGGGATAGAATAAAACTGAACGCAAACATTTAAAGTCAGAGAAAAAGACAAAGTTTCAAATTAAAAGTTAAAAATTATATTTTTATAAGCCAAATAATACTATTTATGTAACTTTACAGTCTATCAATGCCACAAATAAAGAAAAATGTATAAAAAACGTTTACTGACTTTATTCTTGGTGTGGAAGTTAAAGGGTTAGTTGGGTATTTTTACACATAGTAGCACAAATCCTACGTTTTAAGGCTGTCACTAACTTTACTGCACTGAACAGTAAAACTGAGACAGTTAGACCATATCAGTGCATCTCTTTCTTTTACACTTTCTTGAAGAAATTGAGTTAGTTCTGACTGTATAACAGAGTCCAGCTCATTACGTCCTCCGAGTCTGAAACATGTCAGAGAGATGTCCCCCACTTGTCATTTGGGACCTGTACAGCCATCAGTTTCCACTTACTCCCTTTTAGCAACGCACACACACACACACACACACAGACACACACACACACACACACACACACACACACACACACACACACACAGAGCCAGCCAGCAGTGGTAATGCCAGGATGTCTGCGGTCCCTCATGCCCCCTGTCAGGCTGCCCTTGCACCACTACAGCAGGTTATCAGCCAGATAATATTTCCTGGCCTCTGTTTGCGGCTGAGTTTTTGGCTCACCCCTTAGCGTCGGTGTAGCTTACAAAAACAATCATTAAGATTAAAAAAAAAGTTGATAAAATTGAGTTTTTTTTCCATAATTTAGATTGATGAAGCCTTGTGGAGAAATTAATGCAGCAGAACAGGTTGATAAAGTACATAAAAAGCAATATTCTTGTGCAAAAATAAAGAAAGTAAGAAACATTTAATCATGCATCTTTTTGAACCAGAATTTAATATCTAAGTTTGGTTGTTGTTTGCTTTATTTACCTAGAATTTTACCCTGAATTTCCATACTGGGATGACATTCATTATTATCTACAGATTATAATTTTGAGGTGAGTTTAAAGACCTGTAATTTGCACTATAAGGAGATGTACCATACTTCATTACCAGTTTGGTTTTATTTGGACAAATATCAGCCAGTTAAAGCACTTTAAATTGATTTGACAGAGAAAGAAGTTCCTGTAACTCAGCAAATTTCTATTTCAGCCAGAAATGATAATTTTATTATAACATTTCATTTAGAGTCACAAGGAAAAATGTAATGTTTTCACAATTGGAACCAGAAAGGCAATTGCTGCAATAAATAAATGTTACAAAAGAATAACTTTTGATCACATTCTATCCTTAAACCATTAGTATGTTCTGTCTGATGAATCATATTTATATTCATTATGTCTTGAGTCCTAATTGAATCTCAGTTTTTAAAAGTGACTTAAAAAAATTATTTTCAACATAAAGCCTGGATGTCCCGCTTACATTTGCTGCTTTTGGAAACCAGAGTTTGTAAACTAGAGATGTGGTGCTGAATGCCACAATCTGGGGTCGTGTGGACCCAGGTGCAGGAGGAGGCAGCAGGTGAACTTAGTACTTATTAAAAGGCAACTCAAGGTGACAAAAACATACATACAAACAGGACACAACAAGAGGAACCAATGAGGAAAGTGAACAGTATTTATAGGGAGGGAGGTGATCAGGGAGACGAGACACACCTGTGGAGGATTAGTGCAGGGAGACAGGAGGACAGGCTAAACTGAACACAGCAGAAAGGTAAGAACTATTTGAATCAACAAAAGTCAAAACCAGGAGGTGTGTTTTTATTTTTTTTATTCAGGGAAAGGTTCCTTTAATTAATAATTACATGAAGTGGACAGGACTTAAAGCTTGTACCGTAGCTTGCCACTAGGGGGACGGTCTAGATTATATAGAGTTTTCATTTAGCTCTTTTATTATCACTCACTCAAAAATGGCTGCCATTTATGATTATGGCTCATCATCAGGATCAATTTGATTCAATTAAAGCCCGACATCAAAGCAGTTTAAATTTAGCCAGAAGATACGAGTTAAACTTGATTATATCTGTAGTAAATGATTACAGCAAGATTACAATAATGACAGCGGGAGCTGGCTGCTCATTCTTTATGACTCCTGTTGACCCTCTACATACATTTACATGTAAAGTGGAGAAACATACCGATATTTACTGACAAATTAGGAATGCTCTTTTCAAGCTCCGCTTTTTAACTCGCCCGCATCCATTCCAGAAAGGTTAGATTATGCTAATTTAATATGCCGAAGGAGTTGGTGCTCAACCCCAATTCATGATGCATCTGATGACACAGTTCAATGTTTGTGCCTGTAGTCGATTCACTTCACTCCTCCAAGTGATGCGAACACCTGTGAAAAGCAATTTTGTTAAAAATAGACTGTTTATCTGAGCCGGTTTCCATGGCGACTGGATACAGCTGATTGATGCAGAACATACAGTATTATTACATCAAAGTTATCCACTGGTCCCAGCGATTATTTGATTCTATTGAGTTAATCTTTGGTCTATAATGTCTATATCTTACTTTCTGCTCTCATTACTAGTGGCTCATTACATCCTCTAATGGATGTACCTTCCAGCTGTTCATTGTCACTGGTAATTAGGTGGTGATCTGCACCAAAAAAAATATTAAGATGAATTCTGAGGGTGGTATTACAGAGAGACAAGTCCATCTTCAAATGCCTGATAAGTTGTAAAATGGCTGGGAGGCATTTTGGAAAGAAATGGCTGAGAATCTATTTTCAAAATATCCAAAAAAATCTGCAGCACGCTTCATTTTGTGCATGGTGAGATACTGCTGCTATTGCTATATGAAGACATATTGAAATCTATTCATCCAATCCGACTCCACCACCACGCTGATAGAGTCCCCAAAACCAAATGAGTCTATTTATCCACTCTAACTCTGCTGCCAATGCAGGCATGCAAACACGTTTGATCTTTAGTGAAAGAAACTTCAGCTTTAAAAACGTGACACTTCAGTCACGTCTGACACTCATGCATTTGCATATTTGTAGAATTTGTAATCAGCCTTAATATAACACACGAGGTAATCATGTAGAGACAGCCTATCACCTTGAGTGGTTGTGACAATGTCTTTGAAGAGTAAAAAACGGTTTTTCTTTTCATTACTGACAGTCATAACCTCGTAAAGATTTGAGATATTTTAATGTTCCTTGACAGCACAGATGAGGATCAAGCTCCATGTGTTAAGAGTACCACACAGAGAGCATGGAACTGTACTTTTAAAAATAGATATATTTACATCTGATTTTGAATAGGCTATCTTGCAATTTTTCATGTTATTAGTTCATTGGAATAAATGGTTTGGGTGTAATCTGATGTATTTCATGTACAGAAGCTTTAAATGGAAATATTTTTATTTATAAATATGAAAAAATGTTGATGATTTCAGGTTTATCACCATCTAAAAGGGGTGTCCCATTTCTTGGAGGATGTTTTAAACTATTATCTGTTGTGACCTCGACATGAATTTAGGAAATTTGATTCAGTTTCACACTAAACCCTCCGAGTGCTTAAAGGAAAACACGACACATTTCGTTTTTGTGGGAAATTATTTGCTGTGTTTTAGGAGCTTTCAGTGATGGATCTGCATCAAAAACAAAAACAGGGACTCACTCGTTCTTTGTTTATTAATGTTTGTATTAGCTTTCCTTAAAAAGTTACTTAAAAAACTTTTGACTTGATTTTGTTTTCACATTACAATTTAATGTCTACCCTGAACATTTAACATTAAACTTTAAAAAGGTTAAATTATGAGTAATAAACTTTAAATCCTAAACAGATTATTTTTATCATTGCACAATAAAAAAATAAAATAAAAATATAAAAACATACAAAATAGAATGTCATGCAGGTATAGGACGAGCCCTGGGACTTATTAACTACCTTACCTGGAAACGAGACCTTTTATTCCTCATTTGAGAATCTGTTTTAATTTTTAGATGAGAGGCAAAATGTATTTATTGTCAACCAATCAAAGAAATTTATTTAAGAAAGAAAAGTTATTATTATTGTGACATGAATTTATATGAAACTTGTTGCAACATATGATTCCATTAAAAAAAAAAAAGACTTGTAATTTTGTTTCTCCAGCCAGTCACCAACAGTTGCAGCCCAGTGAGATTAGGACTGATTGGACATCACTCAACAGCTGGTGGCCAAGTAGCAGCTTAATATCCATTCAGAGCAACACAGTGGATCTGAATTTTTAAAAGTTGGACAGAAAAGATTCATTGCGTGTTAATCAGACTTTTTATGAACAGTTAAACAACCTTTGCCAGCTTGTTTTTTTTTTTAAAGTAATGGCCATTTTTCACTAGATTTTGTAAGAAATATCAGATCAGTGTGTTGTCTGATCGTTTTGGACAGCATCTCTGGAAAGCAGCAGCTAGACAAAAAAAGGAGATGCAACAGTTATTAAAAAATCTCAATAATTTAATGTATTCTTGCTTGTAGATGAGAGAGAAATTAAAAACCTTTGATTATTTCTAAGATTCATTATAACTGCATGTCATTCGGCCACAAACATCCTCTCAGCTCGGTTTTAAGAGCCACTGCACCAAATCCAAGACTCTCAGATGAATTATGGATGATCTCACAGGTCAAACACTGAGCCAAAAAGCTGCTAGACCTGTGGACCTCTGAGCCTGACCTCCTTAAGAATTCACCTCCACCTAGAAATGCTTTTGGATTGTCCTTCATAATCCAAAATTAAGGCTGCAGTGTAATAATTAGGGTGACCTAACCAACTTGAAGTCTTCTTTTTCTCCTTTTTTGGTCATGCTCGCCTCTCTTATTCATAAGGAACTAAATGCAGGTACTTTGTCATTGTCAGTGTGTTTAAGTTATGCACCAGGTCCATATCAGTGCTGTAATCTACTGGCCACAGAATATTATCATACAAAGATTCACTCGGACATGCACAAAAAGAGCATGCAACTTCTAAGCAATAACAGCAAAAACAAAACTCTGCTACAAGAAAGCATCTTTGTGCATTAAAATAATCAGCACTGTGCTTTTGCATTGTGAACAAATGTATCACACAGTCTGTATTGTGAGTGGGCTGAAGAAAGCACAAACTATCAAGTCACATTTATGAGAAAAGTCACACACAAATGAACAGACGATCAAGACGAACCATTTTCTTGGTGGAGTGCAGAAGATGAATGTTTTCTTATGACACGGTGAAACAAAGTGCTTTGAAATCTGACAGGGCGAGCATGTTTCAATATCCACCCCAAAAATCACAGAGGAGGAAATCTGCTCCAGATTCATTGAGCCACACTTTAACTGAGCTGACATTAAGGCCGTTCCATGGCTAAGAGTCCTTTAAAGAATGTATTTTCTTAGCTTTTAAAAAAAGGTATTTATGGTTTTAGTACCCGTTTGTCAAATGTACTTTTACCGTAAGTGTTCTCAATCAAAAATTGGTGAGGGACAGTGCATGCACAACACGGCTCATGGAGCAGAAACCAGACTTGCAACTGTTGAATGTGACCATGAACCGAGAAACAAAGGACTAGATTTACTGGGAGGCTTGATTACTTGAGTGAGTGCAGCTTATATGACTACAGATGTAATGCAGGAGCAGCTGGAGCAACCGAGGGGAACACATGGCAACAATGAAGTAATGATCCAATAATGCAAACTAAAAAAAAAAAAAAAAAAAAACCAAATCATTTCTTTACAGAGACAAATAAATAAATCTCCTCTCTCTCTCTCTCTCTCTCTCACTCATTTTCTGAACCTGCTTCATCCTGTTCAGGGTCATGGAAGGATCTCCAGGAGTCAACTGGCTAGAGGTCGAGTTGTCAGTCTATCACAGAAACAACTTAAAAATACACAAGACAATCAATCATGCACACAACCAGGCACACCCAAGGGCAGTGTAGATTATCAGTTAGCATGCATGTGTTTGGGTCGTGGGAGGAAACCTTAGAAATAAAACCCACGCATGCATGAGAAGAGCATGCAAACTCCACACAGCAACCTTACTTCACTCATGGCAGCGTAATATTATAGATTAGCTGGCAGCTGTATGTATTTCTAGCCCATTTATTTGTTTAATTTTAACAGAACTTTCTCAGCATGAGGAAACATCCTGGTGGCATGGACCTGGAGTCAATGGAGGTCAGCTGTTGGTCTGACTCAGGACACGTTTTGTTTCAGAACACTTACTGAAAGTATAAGGCCCTATCTACATGGCTCTGAGTATTTTTCCAAACTTTTTTGCTTATAAAAACATTTTAATATACGTTATTCCAACAAAAAGGCTGAGATACCCATGCCACACCACTAGGTGGAGTAAACATTCTTGGTAACAACATCAAAAATACAGAAAAAGATCAGTTTAAGCATCTTTAAAATATAGAAAAGTCTAGATTTGTCTTTGATACCATTTAAACATTTCTCTGTTTTCCATTTGACACAAAATAAAAGTTTAATGGTGACAGGATCAGGATAAAGTGAGTCAAATGAAGAAGAAACACGGAAAGTAAGTGTTTTGGTCATATTTGGGACACAACGTATCCATGGATATGTGCAGATTTCAGAAACTCTGGTGTGCATGTATCATTCTTACATTTCCCAACATGCAGTGGACCTTTCCCCATCCCAGAGCATTCACAGGCAGTCCAACTTGGTCAGGTCCCCTGGTCACCCCTTCACATCCAGACTGAAACAAAACTGTGTCTTGAATCCATCTGTACAGCCGCTTGATGTTCTTGCATCTGTATTTTGCCTGTGTCCTAAATAAATCTGTTATTTTCCAATAATGTAATAAATGACACTAACGAACCAGTTAGAGATCTTAAAAATATCCAGTGGCTTCCCATTTCTCTGTCAGAGATGATGTATAAACCCAAAACACGCCAAAGACTGAGCCGTCCCAGCACAGCAACTGAAAAAACAACAACACCTTGCTTTACAAGTAAAGGATAGCGGCTGTTGTGGTGAATATAGTGATTTTCAAGGTGATTAAAAAGCCATTAGCGAAATGACTCTCCTAGGAAATTCACAAGGTAGTCATTCACCACCCAGTTAGAAACCAGGAGGGACTCTGGGAGGGGAGAAAAGGCTGAAAAATGACTGTTATTAGATGAAGATATTATATCAAATTGTCCAAGAGAGAAAGCTCCCCCACAATTCCCGACTATGAGCTTAATCGCTTTCATTTGGAAAGAGAGGTGTTCATTTCTTCTGGCATTAGCAGGATCCTGAGTATAGTTCAAGTTTATTTGCTGGGGAATTTAAAGAAAGAGGTATATTTTTTGGATTTTTTTTCTGGGGAAAAAAAACCCTGTCGTCTCAGAGTAGAAACTATTACCGAACTCTGGGATGCCATTATTTTGGTGTCGTTCAGGAGTGCTTACTGAGTTGTACACAGAGCGTGATTTTCTAATGTATATTTGTACTCTACATTGACCACAGACTCAGCTTCCATTTCAAATTATAATCATGATGTAAATCTATTTCTATTCATGGCTTATTGGCTTCCATCCTTCATTCCAAGCTCCATTATTTTTGGAAGATTGCTTCTTTGTGTTTGATGATATGAGTTCACCAGCCGATTCGTCCACTGAACTCAGCGGAGGGGTTCGGAGTTTGGCCCATGAAGATCCAGTGATGCTCACTGCATCAAAATACAGGGATAAGAGACTTTTTCTCTGAAAATTTCCAATATTTCATTTATAAAATCTACTTTTATTGTGCTTTTGTCCAGTTATCTCCAAATTACAGTATCGTTCTTCATCTAATATAAACTTTATGCAATCATCCTGCATCAGGAGAGCGCAAGCCTGGTCTGCATAGCCAGCAGAAAGAAATGAGTGAGGGAAGAAGTGTCTGCAGTGATGCATGACCAAAAGAACAAGGTTGTGAGTACAAGCAGACGAAATGAATTTCCTCTGCAGGATGGTCGAGCTCAGCCTTAGAGACGGTGAGGAGCTCTGACATGTGGGAGGGACTTGGAGTAGAACCACTGCTAGTTTAGGTATTTCGGCCATCTGGTCTTTTTGCCACCTGGAGGTCTCCCTGTTGAGGTGTTTCAGGCATGTCCCACTGGCAAGAGGCCCCTGGGTCAAATCAGGACAACCTGGAGGAAGTACATCTCCTGGCTGGTCTGGGAACATCCACCAGAGGAGCTAGTGGAGGTGACTGGGGAGAGGACAGTCTGGGATCTCCTACTTGGGAGGCTGTCCTCGTGACACAGACCCGGATAAACAAAGGAAAACGAGGCGAACAAGGCAGTCATCCTCCAGAATCTTGTTGGAGACTGATGACACAAATAAAGAAAATGTGGCAGACAATAAGCCTATAGGCCTATATGACACTGAGGTAGGAGAATAACTTTTGACATTTTTTCCTTTAAAAACAGTTGATCATATATCAAACTTCACTCCACTGCATGCCCGTTACTATGACCACTGCAATCCTGACGTATTCTGTGTTGAAAATGAGACAAGTTATCATGTCTATCCTCATCTTGTCATCCTAAAATCTCCCGGAAAGGTAACAGTGTGATAATCCAGACACGACAAGTGTGGCTGCAAAATTAATAGAAAGCTGTAAGTCTGAAAAGTGTCATAACAAGTGTCAGGAAACAGTTCACACTGAAGATGCTAAGAAAGGCTGTGTGCTTTGGTCAGGGAATTTGCATACTTTACTTCTTATATGTAAAATTCACAAAATCAAAATGCAGATAAGTAATGAATTTAGCATGTCAAGCAAAATATAAATGGTTTAAACAGTGCAAAAGGCATTTAAATAATTAGTGTAATAGTGGAAAAATTCTTGTTAATTAGCAAAAAAATTTAGATTTAGATGCATTTCCTTGGTCTTTGGGGCAAAATCAAATAATTATAGTTAAAATAAGTTCTGTATAAAATGGGAAACCCCATAAAGAAACTGGTACTAAATCAGTTACTCACTTTTACCCTGTGAGGCAAGCCCAAGTCTCACTACAGAACCTGGAGAAACCAGGGAACCGACAGTCTTAAGGGAGGGGCCTCCCGCCTTCCTCCTGCATCATCATAGGTCTGGTTGTCATGGTTTCCAAGCTCTGCCCCTCATCCTCCTGCCATGTCACTGCATTTTATAACCAACAGTTTCTGTTCTGACCCACCTAGTATGTTAACCTTATCCATAGCTGCTGATACAAAGTGTTTAAAAACTATATTAGGTCATTTTAAAATACCACAAAATTGAAATTTATCAAAATAAACACTATGCAGAATACATATTAATAATCAAATTTAAAAAATACATTTTGTACTTCAAATGTTTCAAACTGCCAATATGATAAGATTCCTCATGTTGGGATTCCTTCTCCGATAGCGCTCTCCGTGCCTCCATGTTGACATACCTGTGCAATGATTCACCACAGCTGTTGACAAAAGTGATGTCAGGTGTTCACTGCAGCCTGCAATCAGCTGTCGAGTTTGACACTGAGTCTCCATGATCTTGTCAACAAGCGCGCATATGGCACGGCACATCAAACACAAATGTATTCACGTGCACACGCATCACACGGGGATGCATCAAACATGGGTTGTTTAGCTCATGGCTTACATCGGTGGGACGGATCTCTTCACCATCAGGACTTGTCGTTGCTGTCATCTTAGTTTTGGATTTGGCAAATCCCCAGATCTCACCACCAACACCTCTTTACCATCTGCATTGGAGTGGAAAATGTAATGGATCTTTATGCCTCCCAATCACCACAAAGAAGACCTTTGAACTCTTTGAGGAGATCTCTAAAAGAAGAAAAAAGATTCTCGCTTTTGCAAAAGCTCGGCCCGTATTTAATTAAGCTTTCCCCTGTGAGATATATCCCTCCTGCTCAAGCCAAAGCCACCAGAGGCCAGAAGCCAGTGAAGCCTCTTATTGAAATTACCATGTTATCAGACGAAATATCGCCTTTGAAAAAAAAAGAGTGGTAATAAGTCTCGGTCAAGTGAAGTGCCTTTACGTCAAAGCCCTTAGCGTACAACGGAGCAATTTGACTATTACTCAGATGTTTGGAGGATGGAATGGCATCACAGTGGTGGCCAGTTCTTTAGACAGAAATCCAACGGGAGAGAGAGAAAACATACAATCCACTAAACCTGTCATGAATTATGTTATTATGCAGAATGTGGGATTGGCTGAATGAGGCAGAAGGTATACGAAGCAGGAAATTGGTTCAGACCAAAATGTGTATCCATCCAAAGTGGGAGAACGAGTGATAATCTCTCAAAATGAAGACATTTCACAGGAAATCAAAAAAGATTGATGTGATTTAACACTTTTTTCCATCCTTCAAGCCATCCATGATTTGTATCTAAACAGGTGTATCCACATTTTTATGCTATTTACTTTTGAAACGGCTGCCTTACGGTTTTCTCTTATCCGTCAGCCCGTCTCATGCCAACACACTCACAGTTCAACCCCTCTTAACGCCTTCTGATTTGGGATATGCTCTAATCTCAAACCGCTATCTTCAAAAGGCCATATGCCATGCCTCTCTTTTGGGGCCGTCTCTGATTGCCTCCTATAAGCTCTTTCTAGGGAGCTCTGTGGGGATTGCTCCGTTTGATCTCTGCTACCTGAACTACAATAGAGATGCAGAGAAGGATCTCCTCTCTCTGATCTCTTCGAGAAGCCAGCAGCACACTCTGGCTCTGAGTGGGCGGGGCCAGTACCATTTGAGAAATCCAACATATACAGTACGTTTTGATTTTAAAAGCTGCTCCATTCCAGCTGTTTCAATTCTAATGGGTCAATGAACCAAATCTGGAGCTTTGAGATATTTGTGGACACAGCGAGAGGGATTCTCATACAGTCAGGTCACCGACAATAAGAAAACATGAGCCATGACAGAAAAGCAGTTGTTTTTATGCATCAGATCTAAATATTGTTTTGCTAAATTAGAACAACCTGTAGGTAATGATTCTCATTTCAATTGGTTTGATTAGATTAGAAGGTTTCCATGTCAACGTATCTTAGACAACCTGATAAAGTAAGCTAATTGAGTTGGCTATTTAAGATGCAAAGCCACAAGAGTTAACAGCTGAGCCTCTTATCAACCTCCACTTTATTTATTCCTTAGAGCTGACTGACGATTAAGTGCAGCAGCTCTAAATGAAGGTGCTGGGATCAATAATTGAACAACAAAGCTTCTTAACTGAAATTCATTCCATCTTCATGCAGTTGTGACATTTAAATGCAACAAACGTCACCCAATGAAATCCAGATGCATGAAATGCAATTGAACTATTAAAGCATTTGAATAGTTTGGGAGCTTCTAAGTGCCACATGCATTAAATCTGAGTGTTGCTGCAGGGGTGGGGCCACGGGGGGGGGGGGGCAGGCCACCCTTGAAATCTGATTGGCCAGCCTGTCTGACCACCCCCACCAGAGCTGTCAGTTTGTTGGTATTGTATTGAATAGTTTTGTGGAATGCTTTGACATTCAGCTGTCATAATCTTTGATGTTTTGTTAATAAATGCAGAAATTATTGTAATTCTACTTTATTGTAATTTTGATGTTGAAAGCAGAGGCAGCCTGTTTTGGATGGTGTATAGTGAGACTGTGATGTAATCCAATGTTTTAAGTTTTCTACTGATTGTGTTCTCCCTGATTTTGAATCTGGTGCATAGTTCTTGCATGCTGAACAGACCCATGTGTTTTACTGCAGTAAATAAATAAGTTAAACTTTGGTCTGCTGCAGTCCAAGACTGCAGAGCATTTAAATAAAATCAACACTTTAGTGTGCCACCCTTCAGTCTTTGCCCCTGCCTGGCCCCCCGAGAAATAAATTCTAGACACGCCCCTGCATTGTTGGTATATTTCTTCCATTCTTCTCCAACTTTGAGTTGTCTGTAATCTTAAAATCTGTCAGAATTAAAACAATTTTACTTTTGATTTGTCCTGTTCAAAAACTAGTTCATCCCTTTAAAGGAAAATCACGATTGATAAATAAATTCTTTTACTTTTTCCAATTAGTTTCAGATCAAAGATGACAGTGACTGAAAATTTACTTTAAAAACAGTTGACTGGATGCAGCTATGAAGTAATTTTCTACCAAAAATTAAGAGTACTGCAAGGTTATGGAAGTTCCTTCCTTTGCAGGAAAACCTTGGAGAAAATGGCAGAAAACACGTGGGTGTTGACTTAAACTAATCAGTACTTTCTGGGGTACTTCTTGTGTTTTATTCTTTTCATTCAGATAGATAGAGATAGATAGAGAGATAGAGAGATAGAGAGATAGAGAGATAGAGAGATAGAGAGATAGAGAGATAGAGAGATAGAGAGATAGAGAGAGAGATAGAGAGATAGAGAGAGAGATAGAGAGAGAGATAGAGAGATAGAGAGAGAGATAGAGAGAGAGATAGAGAGATAGATAGAGAGATAGAGAGAGAGATAGAGAGATAGAGAGAGAGATAGAGAGAGAGATAGAGAGATAGAGAGAGAGATAGAGAGAGAGATAGAGAGATAGAGAGAGAGATAGAGAGATAGAGAGATAGATAGATAGATAGATAGATAGATAGATAGATAGATAGATAGATAGATAGATAGATAGAGAGATAGAGAGAGAGATAGAGAGATAGAGAGAAGAGAGAGAGAGAGAGATAGAGAGATAGAGAGAGAGATAGAGAGAGAGATAGAGAGAGAGAGAGAGAGATAGAGAGATAGAGAGATAGAGAGATAGAGAGATAGAGAGATAGAGAGATAGAGAGATAGAGAGATAGAGAGATAGAGAGATAGAGAGATAGAGAGATAGAGAGATAGAGAGAGAGATAGAGAGAGAGATAGAGAGAGAGATAGAGAGAGAGATAGAGAGAGAGATAGAGAGAGAGATAGAGAGATAGATAGATAGATAGATAGATAGATAGATAGATAGATAGATAGATAGATAGATAGATAGATAGATAGATAGATAGATAGATAGATAGATAGATAGATAGATAGATAGATAGATCTAAATGAGTTGAAATGCTGCTAAAAAAAACTGGACAATTTCTTTCAAACTTTCACAAGTCTGTTCATCTTATATACAGGGTCAGCACCAGTTACCAGCACTTGTTTATGAACACTTCTGTGTATAGGAGGGTTGTAACTTGTATTGTTTTTTACAGATTAAATAGAGAGCTGAACAGGAAATCAGGTTTTATTAAACCAATAAGAACTAATATGACACTGCCTCGCTGGTAAATTACAACCTCCCGATTTTTAAAATATAGTTTTGTGGAAATTAACTGCTTTTGCATCAGTTTTAAGTTGTCATCTGCAGAAATAGACTCCAATTTGATCTATAATTTGCAAATAAATGCATCATTATAAAATGCATAGCTGTTAACTCCATTCATTTGCTTTTTTTCGCAGAAAGCTGCTGCAAAAGTTCAAAATGTAGGAGAAGGAACTAAACCTCAAGATGACAGGTGCAGAAAATAGTCAACTTTAAAGATGTGTCAGTGCTGGATGCTTATTTAAATGTTTATCACATTTTTAACATTTCACCTTTTATTTAACACAAACGCATGACTCATTTGATATGAGATTTTGCGTTTTGAGGTCATGCATCAATTTCTCTTTTTTTTTTAATAAAAATTCAGAGTGACTAACCCGAGTCCCTTAGCATCAGTATTTTTGAATGAATCCTGATTAAATCTCCACAAGTGCAATTGAGGGCAGAAATCCTGGAGAAGTTCACGGTCCTTCTCAGGAAGAAAATTCCTCTTTGACCCATATCCAATATCTGCTAAAGGAGAAAATGTATATCTTTGAACATGATGTTTTAATGTGTATATATTGACTTATTGAAGTGGTCCTTGATCCCAAGGCAGCGAAGCGTGAAGCTTTACGTTAGTAGATTACAACGAGAAGTAGCTTCATATCTCCGCCGAGGCCTGGAGGGGCTCAACGGTTATCTGTCCTTTTCTCATTAAGCGGGAGATGAAAGTGGAGGCTTGTCTTCTGTCATGCATCCCTTAGAGAAAACCTGCAGTGGGACGTTAATAAAGTCCCAAAGTCTGAAGGGAATCACTCTGGGTCTATCTCTTATGGCCCAAAATTAGTCATTTTTTAGAGAGTCATTCAGAGAGGCTGCAGCTTTAAACCAGGAGTACTACGCTCTTATAAGCCCAGGATTTGACGATGAAGTCATGGTTTGCTTCTTGGTGCTTTTACGTGATCAGATATACAATAAACCATAAAAAGGTGAAATTTCCAGTTGGGATTGAGTCTCTTCCTCTAGCGTAGGAGTTCAGCTATCTCATCGTTTTGTCAACCAGTGATTATAGGAAGGAGAGCGATGGATTGGGGCTTGGTTTGCTATGAGGGTGTTGCTCTGGCCTGTCACGTTGAGCCAAAAGGCAAAGCTCTTGATTTATTGGTCCGTCTTTGTTCCAACCCTCATTAAATTTGGATCATGACTGAAAGAATGAGATCGCAGTTACAAGCTGCTGAAATGTGCTTCTTCTGTAGGGTGGATGGGCTTAGAGATAAGGTGAGGAGCTTCATTGTCTTTGAGGGGTGTAGAGCTACTACTCCTCCACATCAAAAGGAGCCAGTCATCTGGTTAGGAGGCCTCCTGGTTGACTGCTTCTGCCCCACTGGGACGAGACCCTGGGGAAGACCCATGAATCATAGCAGGGATTATATATATATTCTTTGGCCTGAGAACACTAAGGGATCTCCCCGGAGAAGCTGCAGTGTGTCAGCAGGGACAGGAATGTCTGGGTTTCCCTCTTGGACCCCTTTTACTCCAAGACTCGATCTTAGATAAGTGGGAGAAAATAAAAAGGATGGATGGATTAGAATAAGAGGATGACAGGAAGCTGCCATGAAGTGAGTCACTCGATATTCGCATTACCCAACCAAAAGCTTGGAGACCGTATGTGAAAATGCAAATGAGGATTATTTTATAGCCTAGATTTAATGGGAAAATATTCAACATTTTTTCCACATTCCTGCAGAATACGAGGGTCAGACTTGATTTATAGTAACGAGGATAAAAGTAAAAACCAATTATTTACATTTTCTATCTGTGTGACCTGGCTCTTCATGGCCGTTGCAGACAAAACCGACTAGTTTCAGGTTAAATAATTTCAACCTTTACTTGCTGTTAAAGCATTAGTTGGTGCTGTATTTTAAATTTTGTTTCCTTTCCATTTCCTTAGGTTGGTCAAGTTGCTTCACACTTTTCATTAACGCCCACAAGCTGCAGGTCTGCAGCCTTGAAGAAAAGACTTCAAAACATTTTAAATACAGAAGATCTGAATTCTAAAAGTACAGAAGATCAAACGTTTAGAGTTCATTCACCTGCTTATTCTTGATTATTCACTGCTTATTGTTCTACTCTTCAGTCTGAACCACTTTACCTGAATCGAACAATTCACAAACATTCCTTTCTGAAAATATTTGAGTGGGATATAAAAACCACAATACAAGGTGTCGCTGAGCCTTTAAACTGAACCAAGTTTAAATTCTGATCCAAGTTTTTTTTGTTTTTTTTTTAAAGCTGGATTTGGGATGTATATTTATAATTTGAAGACCGTTTTAATAACAGTTATATTAAAACGTGCAGTTTAAGTCCAATTTCAAAAGTGGAGATCAGAAAGCATGCCGTGTCTGCAAAACCTTGTGTTAGGGTGTGCATGTCGTTGATGCTTTGCAGCAGTTCACATGCAGTCTGCCAATTTGCTGGCACATGTCGAGCAGCGCAGCATGAAGCACTCCTAGGGAGTATTTAACTCAAATAGGAGCTGAAGTGAAGCTGTCTGGAGCCGTCTGTGCACGCCGACATGCAGCCCAACATGTTGGTGCGCTGCTCATGAGTGAAGTGGAGAAAGACAGCTCTGTTTTTTGAGAGAAAATCTTTGATTGTGCCAGGATAACAAAGCATAGTGACTAAAATAATGACTAAACAGACTTGGGGACTTGACAGATAAATATAATTTGAGCTTTTTTTTTTGTAAATATTAAACTGCGTTGTGTTTTACAGGAACTGGACTTTGTTACACAACGCACTTTAAAGTGACTGATGAAACTTTCCCTCTTTGTAAACAAATACAAGTCATCCTCCATTCCTCTTGCCCACGGGGTCCCACAAGGCTCTGTATTAGACACTCTGCTGTTCCTCCTTATCTGCTCCTTCAGCACATCCCGAGCTCTTTCAAATATATCTATCACTTCTATGTTGATGACATTCAATTGTACATCTCCATGAGATGTCTAAACTACAGTTGCTGTTGACATGTTTAAACTCCGTTAAACACTGGATGCTGGGAACTTTCTACAATTAATTGAATCAAAACTCCAATCCTCATCTGTGCTCCAGACAAGCAGTACATACAATCAACAGTCACCCTATCAGACATGTGGTCTGGGGGAAACCGGAGTACCTGGAGGAAACCCACACATGCATAAGGAGAACATGCAACTCCATGCAGAAAGGCCACAGCCGGGATTCAAACTTACGACCTTCTTGAGGCAACAGTGCTAACAACTGCGCCACCATGCAGCCCGAAATAGTAGGCTGCAGCAGAAATAAGAGGTTTATTATGTAGTTACAGTGATCTCCACCCGTACACCCCCAGCAGGACCCTGAGCCTCCTGGTTGTGAGCAGGGGCGTGGCTACGGGTGGGCCTGGGCGGGCCTGGGCCCACCCAATCAAATGGCTTCCTCAACAAAATTATAAATACTGTATTTGTTTTATTTTTGAGGGATCTCATTTAAGTCATGAAATGAAATAGAACAGAGTAAATTTGACATCAACAGCATGAATGTGTTGAGGTGATTTCATAACTATTACATCATTTGTAAGTCTTGCTCTCATTGGCTATTTTGAATAATTTCGGAACTCTCCAGACGAGCTACGGTAACAGCGCAGCTGTGCGTCTGCTGCTGTGACTTGTAGTGTCAAGCAAAGCATTTAAGAAATGGCAAAACAAATCTTCATTTCAAAATGTTTAAAAAAACAAAAAGTGGAGGACCTGTCCTGTGTTACAGGTTAATGTGCTTTGGAATTTGGATGTTTTGTTCAAAGATCTTTCTGTCGGTTTCTGACAGTGGTTCCTCTCTTTTGCGGTTCACATTTTGCAGCCTCCCGCGACCCGGACCCGGATAAGCGGAAGAAGACGAGACGATTTTGCAGCCTTGTACTTTCGCGAAATGTTTTGTGCAACTTTGCATGCTTTAAACTTTTTTTTACAGCGCAGTGTTCATGCGTCCTGACAATCTCCTCCATGGAGCGGAGCGCAGCGCGTCCTGACTCCCTTTTGCGCGCTGACCAAGAGTCTGGATGAGTAGCGCCCTTATGCTCCTTCCCTTTATGAGCTTATTTTCTACAGCAAGGTGGGAATGAAAATCTACACTTCCACAAGTAGAAATGATGCTTTTAACTGATTGACAGACTGCAGAATCAGAACCATGGAGCAGCATGATGTCTCCAAACGGTGCGCTCTGCGCTCCTCTCTTTTTCCTCTCTCCCTCTCTGTGTCCGACCTGAAATAATTAACGTGTTTGACCCGACGGCTCGGGCTGAAATTGAGACCTCTAGTGATAAACACAGAGCAGCTCTCAGATCACTTCTCTCAGCATCTGCTGTGTGTTTTTTTTTTTTTTTTTACCGCAACGAGGTGTCCGTCAGACGCGATCAGAAACATCAATGAAGTTATTTATTCAGCCGTTCTGATGATCAGGTTGTGTTTAAACGAGATCAGTGTTAAAATGTTCATGCCTATCTGAGAGAAGTGTATAAAGTGTGTAGTGAGGAGTTTTACAGGCTTAAAACTTCTGGAATAATTGTAAAAATATAAAACTGATTCTTGGCGGATTTCACCGCAATTGCGGGTTATTTCTAGAACGTAACTCCCAGAATAAACGAGGAATCACTGTATAGACACATGTCTGCTTAAACAGAAGTGATATTTACAAATACACTGATTTTCAATTACATTTTTGGGCCCACCCATTTTTTATTAGGCCCGGCCAAAAATCTATTTCTGGCTACGCTACTGGTTGTGAGGCGCACCAGGCTAAAATCCAAAGGCGTCAGAGCATTTACTGCTGTGGACCCAGACTCTGCAGACTAATCCTGCCTGAGATCAGTTGACTCAGTTTTTGTTATGTGTGCAAATTTTATTTTTCATGAAGATCAGCATCCTTAGCCTACATTTTCCCCCTTTGCCGTTTCCTCTCCAGCAGCATTAGTGTGGCTGCAGCAGAAATAGTAGGTTTATTAGCAATATTATTCTACTACACACTTCACATCAGGCTCTAGTGATAAAAAGATTGATTTGAGTAATTGGGGGTTCTGTACACAATGATAGCTTTATGTCTATCAGTGCCCCCTGGCCTCTAGTCTCTCATTCGATGTCCTCTCTGCTAATGGATACTAATAATGTGGAGATAACAGCAGAAGAAGTATTGAAAAAAGCTTTTTTCCACTCAAAAAATAAGTAAGAAAGCCACTTTTTATCTTCCAACAAGATTGGATTCAAGTATGTGCTCAAACTGATATGGATCTCTGCTAATCAGAAGCTTTTTTCTGACAGCGAGACACAAATACAGTGTCTTAATATAGCACAGCCTGAGTGTATGGTCAATATTTCTGCCTTACAGTAAGCTGAAAGTGGGAAATGACTTTTTTTTTGCAGAGCTGCTAGAGCATGTCTCTGTATTCCAGTGTGCTTTCAGAACATAACACAAACCGTGAAAACCCAACTGAACACGAGATAATGACCACCATTTAGCAAAAAGGAAGAGCACTGAACGTTAAAGGGTGAAGCGATGGCAGGAGGACACCGATCTCCAGAAGTGTGGAAGCTAATAATCCAATAAAAGTTTATTTATGTGGTCAGAGTTGGTCGTGGAAAGTTTCGTTTCCAATCTCTAAATTAGAGCAGTTTCTTTATGTTCCAAAATAAATTAAATATAACTTTTAAAAATGTGTCTTTAAACTATGAGACCTTTTTATTATGAGGGAGAACTTTTAGCTTTGGTCCAAACAGTTACCTACTGTTTCTACTTTATCTTTGCTCTTGGATACCACTCTCTTTTTAAGGCTCTCCCTCATTATTTTTTATCACCTTTCACCAAAAGCCACAAAGGTGGGTGATCATGCTCTGTAAGTATTTTGCTCATCTGCAGTTTTAGAAAGAAAGAAAGAAAAAAAAAACTCAACCACTAGAAAGATTTCATTAAACTAAAAAAGATGAATAAACTTTTGAAGTAAACCCCATTTGAGATGGCCATCACAGCCAGTCAACTTTAACACAAAAAGGCTATAATTCAGTCCAGTTTTCAGATTTTAAGTTAAACTTTAAGTGCTTCACTGATAGTAAGTTACACATATTCTGAGTGATAACAGATCATGCAATATCTTGTAATATTGTGCAAGATCATTTTTCATACTTTCAGGATTTGACCAAAATACCTATGTCACCATTATTTCTTCAATAAGATTGTATTTTTAAAAGTTTATAGGGTTTTTTCCAAGGCACAATGAAAAATAGCCCTTTTTTCCTTGGTATAATCATGCCAACCAGTTAAATTATATTGAGTTTTAGTGTCAAAGTCCAACAGATGACCCAACATCGAGCCATTTATAAGACACAGCCCATCAACAGGAGGGTCAGCTGCACTGAATCCTATAATTATCAAGGCTCCGCCCCTAAAACCTTTAAGCTCACAAGATGATAGAGATATTTGGCTTACTGGGGAAATGTTGGGAAAATGTGAGAAAGTTCACACTAGTGACATTACATCTAAGTAGAAGCATGCAATGTTTATTTGCTCATCTTAAAAATATATAGTTTTTTTTTAAAAAGAAAACATTTTTCATGAGAAAATGCATCACTAAAAATACGTTTTGAATTACATTAATACAGTGTTTGCACTTATAGAACCCTAAAACACAGGATATGTAACCTGTGCAGATAAAAGAACTGATTTCAGGGCCAGATTTTACCGACTCCAGTCCTTGAGGGCCAGAACCAGTTTTACTAGTTTCAGCACACCTGGATCAAATCCTTACCATGAAGCCTGTTAATTACTTTATACGAGTGAGTTATATCAAGTTCAAATCAGGTGTGTTATAGCAACAATTTGAAGGATAGCTCAGGAGGACTGGGATTGGTGACACTCAAGCTTAATGGTTTTAGGGGCGTGGTCTTGCTAATTGAAGGATTCTCTACAGCTGGAGCTCTCTAATTGATGAGGTGTGTTTTATAAAGGACTTGGTAGTGGTCTGTTTGGCTTCCTGAGGAAAGCTTGCATGTTGAAATCTGGTCTGCATGATTATCCACAGGAGTTAAAGGCATTTATTAAATCATTTTAGAAGCAAATGCCTTGGAGTTCATTAGAATCTTTGTGAGATGATCTTAGTTAAAAACTTTGATGTAAAAGTCTTGCATTTAAAAGGTGTGGTCTACTCATTTATTTAATACATTTGCAGCGTTCTCTAGTGTAAATCAATGCCTCATGAGTCATTTTTATAAAGACAAAAGCTATGATGCTTCTATTCTCTGATGCAGAAGTTTGCTGATTCAGACTCTGAATTCGGACTGATGAAAACCAAACCAGAACAGCGAAACGAGTAACAAATCTCTCACTGAATCCAACGTTTACCGCTTTAGATAAATGTCTGTGATTGGCTCGGCTTGTGCAAATCTATTTAAATTGCCAAAGTGTAACATAAGCTCTCAATTTGTTTGCTTCAGGCTTGCAAATGTGTTGAGTTAAGCAGCAAATCAAAGGGTTTTGCTTTTAAATTCAGCAGATAGTGGTGGGGAAAAAATGTGCTGTGACACCTTGGTTTTAATGGTTTCCTGGTTCTGAAACAGCGGTTCTAATGGTGGGTGAGGTTTTTACTCGACTTAACAGCAATTATTTTGTAGAATACTGAGTGAAATGCTTGGTTGGTCATGTTGGCTGGACTAAAATCAGGTTCTATATGCATGAAAACAATTATTAAGAAATTTTTGGCCATTGGTTTGCAGAAACGTAGGATTTCATGACAAGTTTCACGCTAGTACATATTTTTAACATGACACGGCTTTGGAAAACACATTGTCTAATTACCCTGCTTTTAGCTGCCTTGCAATCTGACAAGAACATAAAATACGGGCTAATTTACCTGACTTACATTAGTTGTTGAGCATCGTTATTTCACACCAGCAAGAGTGCAAAAAAAACCAGACAATGGAATAGAAAGAAATTAGGGTGAAAACTTGTGATCTAAGTTATGAGAAGGTCATAGCTGAGGGTATGCAATCCCTCGGAGGAGATTGGGAGTTCAGAGTCGATGAAAATAAACCCAGTAGATCATATCTCCTATGCATTGTCTCGCCTTCCATTGTGATGAGGTAAAATCACGTCAGGGATAAACACAGTATGAATTTTTAGGAGGTCCTTCTCCTTATTTCTATTCCGTTTTTTTTATTTTTTCCTCGACTCCAAATGACCTCCGCTAATCTTCAGAGGTGAATATTGCCTTTTTCCCCGAAACTTGAATATGAAAGAAGATTGCGAGACCCACCTGGGGAGTTGAAACACAGGTGTTGAATATTACAGTATGTGTATTTCATTAGCATGTTGCAGTTTGAAGGATGTAGTTGAAAATATTAAAGCAGCACAGGTCTCTGCAGAGTGATCTGAATAGTAAAGGCGACATGAATTGTGAACAACAAAAGAAAATGGACATAACAGGTTCTCCACAATCTCATGAAAGATTTCCAGCAGAGATCAGCTTTTTTTCTTCTTCTTTCAGGCATTCAAAAGAGAAGAAATGGCATTTGTAGATTCCATAGAAACATGCACTGTGAATGTAATGTGTGAAAATGTATTATGCACAGACCAAATGTGCAATCAGCTCTGAATTTAGTATGCTGAGAGAAACGTTTTATGACTACCGGCAGCAAAAGAAAGTGTGTTTATGAAAATAAATCTTAAATATTTCAACATACTGTTTGGTGAAAAACTCAAGCTACTGATCAAGCTCATTAAGGTCATTGATCTGTTTTCATGCATCTAAATTAGACCAGCGCTACGGGTTTGTGAAGATGTCTTGTTGAGAACTTTTTAAAAACAGCTTGTTTCTGCATCCAGTAATTATGTCCCACTGCTGAAAGGCAAAAGGTGGCTATGTGTTTGCTAACAAAATATCTCATGAACCACTGAGCAGATATTAATGAAACACTGGCTGAGTAATCATTTGATGTATGAATACAACAGATTCACTTTTTAAATCTTCCCCATTCAAGGCTACAACTCGGTTAACGTCACACAAATTTGAGCTAAAATTTTGTCTTAGTAGTAAGTGTTTGATATTGACAACATTGAATATCATAGTAGTTAGAATAATATTTAGACTAATACTATTAGTAATAGTCGTCACTGCTACTGTGTCTTTAACTCCACATAAATGGCACATCATGAGGCTAGCCACTAGCCTCTGATGCTAACGCCAGCCTATCTGGGCTAACGGACAGCAAACGGGGAGACATTTAGGGTGACCAGACTAGGAATGCTAATTATTAGCCTCTTCGATGCTAACTTAAGTGAGTAGTCTCCTTCTCATTTGCCAGCACAGGAGTTAGGACCTATTGTTAATCAGATCAGTAGCTAGCTTCAGATGTAGCCTTTTGCTACGAGGACGTAGCACCATTAGGTAATACTTGATAATGCCTGCTGCCTCATCAAAATAGGAATTTCAATTTTATTGAAAATTATGTCACACACCCCTACTTGGTAGCCTAGAGTCTCTCAAGACATACTTTAAGAGCCAACTTAACATGTAAGCTTTTTATTTCAAGTCAAACATTTGGCCTAAAAGTCAACTATCTGCTCTGGAAAATATCCAATAAACCAACAAACAAAGTTTGATAAAACTTTTACAAAGTAAAATGTTCATCTTTAACTTATTAATTTTTGGAGCCAACCTCATTCAAGATGGCCGCCACATCTAATCAACCTTTAGCCAACACAACAAAGTAGCTAACTATTTTTGACACGCTTTTGTCATTGTTTTCTTTGCTGTTATTTAAAGGATATTCATGCAATTTTGTTAGCAGTTGTACAGATTTACAATAGTCTAATGCAACTTTTGTTTTTCGCCTTGTTGTTTACTTCTCATTACATTTGCTGTACAAATGCTGAAAATTTGCACGCTAAATATGAAGCATTAAAGAATTTGTGTCTAAAACATTTTCAGATGTTTAAAGAAATGTTTTCACAATTTATTAATACTCACAGCATTTGTTTGCATTAGTTTTTTCTTTAATCTGTTGTTGAATAACCCTAAAAAATAGAAGAAGAAGAGTAGAGAAAACAGAAGCCAAGCCCATGACACTTAAGCTTTGGAAAAAAGCATATTTTTCATGGATCTTTGTTTTTGATTATATGAAATCCAGGAAGACCTCATCTAAACAAGCATATGAAAAATCTAACTCCAGAAAATCCCAGTGGTCACACTAACTTTGACGAGTAGTCACCAGCTGACAGTAAAACTACTGAAGAGGTCATAAAAATCTGCAGAGCTTAAATCTTGGAGCATTTTTGTTTGCACTTCTTTACATGAGGGAGAAACAGAAAACACACACACACATATATATATATATATATATATATATATATATATATATATATATATATATATATATATATATATATATATATATATATATATATATATATATATATATATATATATATATATATATATATATAAGCAGTAATAAATTTTAATATGATGGGGAGAAAAGACACAAATACACCCACTGTCAACAAAAAGATCCTGTTATTTACTAGAAAATATAACTGGAAAAAAAAGTGATTAATACTTTTACCGCAAACTGACTCATGTGAAATTATTATTTTTAGCCAGTCAAAGAATGAACACGTATAGTTACCATCATTTGAAAAATGTACTTGACTGGAAAATATAATAAAATGCAGAATGTGGCTCAATAGAGTTAAATTTCTATCGTTTATTGGAGTTTTTAATAACATCCACACAGAAAGAAAAGGGCTTTAATTTTCCCCCTCTGTGTGTGAGTTCTCCCAGTGTAAAAACTTTAACTCATTAGGGAACAGATCGATGTAAGTGTAACTAAAGCAGGTGTTCAATAAGACGTAGTTAAAATGACAGTTTGACTCTGAATTGGCTTTCTGTCTTCAGGTGCAGCACTGAAGAGGGGACCCCTCCTCACACAGTGGAAATGTAATTTCATGGCTTGTTAGATACTGAACTCGTGGAGTAAACACAGCTCATGTCTAATGGGGGCACACTCGGACCACAACAGCACTCCAGCGGTAGCCCTAGTCCTTCATAGTGGGTCCTCTTTGGTTTGATGGCTTTTTGCCTGAGATTTGAGAGCGAAAACACTGACGGAGTGGATTGACCTTCTCCTGATAGGGTCTTGTACCACAGAAAACTCAACAAATGTCATTGAAATGAATGTTTTTGTAAGCAGTTGGCAGCATTTATTGATGGGAATTCCAGAGCCGTTTTTTATGCCTTTTCAAATGGCTCTTCAGGATTTTTGTGTTGCTTAAATTAGGTTTTTACCCAAAATAAGAATATGATGTAAAATGAATTTCTAACAAATCTGATATATATCAGTTTATTATATTCAACATTTTACCTCTTTCAATTTTGAGGTACAGGACCCAAATGCAGAGGACGGAGGCAGGAACAGGTGAGGTAAAACCAAAAAGCTTTATTGCTGGACAAACTCAGGAGACACAGGAGACATGAGACTGGGGATACAACGCAAGGAACTGATGGGGAGTGACTGAACAAAACAGCATAAATAGAGAGGGAGCTAATCAAGGAGACGAGACACACCTGGAGGGGATTAGTGCAGGACACAGGAGGAGGAACACAGACACGAACTGGACACAAGGGGGCAGAACATAACAGTACCCCCTCCTGAAAGGCGGCTCCCAGATGCCAAGAGGGGGCACTGGAGCAGGACTCGGGGACTCTGGAGCATCCACTTGGACCCCCATGGAGGTATAGACTCCAGAGATGAAGGCCTCTGAGTCTGCAGCGGCACAGGAGGGTCCAGGGGCTCCTGGGTGAGATCCTCTGCTGAGTCCATGGTGGTCGGTTCCTTCTGTCAAGTTTGGGGTAATGCAGGACCCATGCAGAGGACAGAGGCAGGAACAGGTGATGTAAAGCCAAAAAGCTTTATTGCAGGAGACACATGAGACTGGGGATACAACACAAGGAACTGACAAGGAGTGACTGAACTAAACAGCATAAATAGAGAGGGAGCTAATCAAGGAGACGAGATACACCTGGAGGGGATAAGTGCAGGACACAGGAGGAGGAACACAGGCACGAACTGGACACAAGGGGGCAGAACATGTTTGCTGTCTAACACCCCCACCCCCCATCAGAATAACAAAACAAACATCAGCAGAATAAAGTCAAGTTCCAGTATAGAAATCCTTCTTTAATGGGAAACCTTGGGATCCTTGAGTATGAGCTTTCTGGGGAGTAAAATATATGGAATAGGCTATATGACCCAACCTATGGGCTGAAGGTGGACATATTTTTTTTTCTAGAGTCAGAATACTTTAAACTCACACCTAACTACTCAAACTAACTTTGTGGAATATAAAATTTCCCCATTCCATGCTTTTATTATGGAAGATTCATGCTCCAGCAGCAGAACGTGTCTTCTATCACAGCTGCAGCGTGCAGCATATGTCACTCTCCATCTTACTCCTTTTATTAAAGCAGACATGCAGCACAATGCATACTCTCTGGATTTAAAGAGAGTGGTTCCACCTGAAGATCTGCTGGCCTTGTGAAAAATTCAGTGAGGCTGCGAGAGAGAGAATGTGGGCTAAGAAGGAAAATATCAGAGCCTATAATGAGTCTCTAAAGACATCAAAAGTGAGAGAAAACACAGAAAACATCTGAAAAATTGATTCCAGTTTCATCATGCAGGCCTTCCATCAAAACTGGCAAATTAATCATAAAGAAGTTCATGTCTCCAATGTTAGACACTGTTACCAAGCTGAGATAAAGGGTTTAATAATTCACTGAGGCAACCTTTGTTGAACCTTTTACTGATTCTCTTAGGAAAGACTCACATTCATTTTATCCACGCACCTCACTGAGTTCAAGACAATATCTGTCTGAGCAAAAAGCCGTGCCCATCACAATCAAACAGTTCTGGCAATCAAGCTGTGAATGTGAACTGCTATCTCTGAGCTTTGATGGGAAAATCATACAGATATGGATGTTTGTATTGATTCCTATTTTATTTTTAAATAAAAAAACAAGGAAGGAAGATTGAAATTGATTTAGTTAAAAGGAAAAAAAACACAGTAGTGGCTTCTCTTTTTTTTCAGCCATTTAAAAGAATGAACAGAAGCGTGGCGCTGCCTTTCCTTGTGTTGGGTTTGAGAAATAATACAGCAGCCTGAGACCACTAAGGAACACTAAAGAGAGAATGAGGCAAAGTCATTGTGGCTTAGCAGGCAACCTGCTTGTAGTGGACAAAATAACTTTAATACTGCGTCAGAAAAAGCTTCATATTCATTTACTTAGTGCTTTTTTAAATTCTGAAAATGTCGTATCATAAAGTAAACAAAAAAAGTGATGACATTCTAAAAATTTAAAGACCCTCGCAAGATACGTGACTTTGTGAGACTTCAGGAAACGGAGACTCAGAAGTTGCAAACGCAGTGTTCTGGATACAAGCAGCAGGTGGGGCTGAGTGACTTTTCATTAACCTGTCATTTTAGCACATACTGGCTCAAGAAAAAGATTAAAAAATGTGAAAAAGTTACATAATGTGCCTTTAAAGGATTACATGACATCCTCCTTTGATCCAAGTGTTGTTATTGGTGGCCCACTCTGCCTGACAGCTGCTGCTCTGTGGGGCTAAATCTGAGCAGGCAAATCACTTTTGGCTGATTCAGACAAGCTGTTCCTTCTTGCATCCTTTTTCTAGGCTAATTCTGACTAAATAGTCAACCTGATTTTTCCTCATTTCCACTTGAAAATGAATGCAAATAAGTTGTATATTGTTATAAAATGAGCATTTTAAATAAAATGGATATGTGGGGGTGGTGATTTCCAAACAGATCATTGATTCTAACAAACATTAAATTTTTTTCTTAACATAAGCCACTCTAAAATGAATTTGCATGTACTTTTTGAACTTAAATGCAGTGTGATATAATGAGAAATCATCTCAACAACATGCTGCTGCTGTAGATGTTCTCATTAATGGAAACCAAAGGGTAACAGAAGCCACTGAGGCTTATACTTTTCCTCATAATTCCGCTTACTCATTGGCCCACTGCGTTATTCGCCCTTCACATATCTCCTTTGGACACTCAGGCAACCATGACCCTGCGTGGGAAGAAATGGGAGAGATCAGGGAGCACAAAACGACTGCATGCTATTAATTTTGCCCAGGCAACCTTCGGAATAATCCAATGAGACAGCTGTTTAATTGCACCAACCCTGCTGCAAGCTTGCCTGTCCCAGCATTCTTCTTCCTCAATGAATACCAAGAAGCCATCTCATTAGAGGAAGAGGAAAGAGTTGGAGGGAAAGTCTTGGATTCATTTCAACAGTTTATTCGTAATGTTCTTTTATCACAAACCTTTATTAAAAATTACTAATCAAGCAACTTAATGGAGGTTATCAGTGGCCTTTGTGATTTTTTTTTATTTGGGAGAAAAAAACCCACTTTCAACAGATAGTTCTAGTATTCTGGAGAAAGTTAGGAAGATTGAATGAGTTAAAACCCAGAAGATGTTTCAGTTGAGGTCATAATAAGTATCAGTTTCTCGGTTAAACTACCACCATCATGACCTTTCTTGGAGAAAACGGATGACCTGCTTCACTTATGAACAAAAAGAAGAAAAATACAAAATATAGTTTGTTCAAGACAGAGACAGCCTTCTATTAAGTTTTCGGTTGTTATTTTTGGAGCTAGGATTAATTTGTATAAAGAAAAAGTTGAGCAACTAAAATTCTTTAAAACAAACTTAATTAACTTGGGTAAACTTAATTCAATTTGTTTTTACCCTTTATAAGTTGAACTTTTTAGTTTGGTAAACTCATAGGTAAAAAGAAATTTAAATTAAACCAGGCTAACTAACAAGCTAGCTTGTAAATGTTCTATGTATCAGCTAGCTTGTACCTTTCCATAATAGTTTCCCACCTATAAATCATTCTTACATGTTTTCTGCATAAACTGTGTCAATTTGTTAGCATTCAAGCTAACTGCAGCACAAATGAGTTTACTAAATGTTAGCAAGACTGTAAGTGCAGAAAGCATTAGCCTTCTTAAGGAAATTGTGATCTGAATAAATGTACCAAAATACACGTTTTAAAACTTTAATAACGTTTAATTGTAGTTTTCAAATCAGAACCTGGAGAAATTAGCTTGTTGCTAATCGTGGTTTAACATAAGGACAGTGGATGGAGAAGCATTTAGCAGCCTGGCTGTGGCTGCATGAGTGAGCTAGCAGTAAGTGGAGCTATATGTGGCCGGTTGGAGAGTTAGTTTGTAGAAAAACGTGGGGATGAGAAAGTGGTATAAAATAGCTGAACAGCTGAGGTTGAAGCCGGGCGAGGCGGGGAGGCTGCAGAGTCAAGAAGGTAATAAACCTGAAGCACAGGGAGGCAAGAAATTACTCAGGAGGTCAAACAACACAAGGACAGATTTAACTAAGGTGGGATCGTGTTTGCCCCATGAATTGAACAATCTTTCACAATGAAAAAACGGAGTGGCGCTGTGGTATAAAAACTACAGACACCTAATAAATAAACGTCGCTTGGTTGTGCAAATCGATTTGTTTCAAAGGAGAGAATTGAGTTTCTGTGCAAAACATATACAGTCAACATAGAAAAGTTCAAACAGGATATTGTACTTTAACATTTAGAATAATCAGTACATACTTTTTACTACTTGCTCAAAAAGGGTCCTCAAACTTGGTCCAAAAACACCTGTCGCTTTTTCATAGCAGCAAGGCAGTTTTGCCAATATAAATGTAAATATAATTCAACAAAGCATAATATGTAACATTAACTGGTCTTATTTAGAAAAGCAAACAAGCTCAAGTTAGTTAAATTGAGAGATTTGTAATGCAGGCTGCACCATTCCTGAACTTCAATATCATTAATGCATGTGTGTTTTTAATTCTGTAGAATGTAAATGACTTCAACTCTTATGTAACCGTGTTTTTAAATTAATAGGGTCTATGCATTTTAAATAATTCATTTAAATATTCTCTCCTCCTTTTAATGACAGCCAAACAACAGCATTGTCGAACGTGACAACAATACAGAGTGGAGCGCGCTTTCAGCCAAATATTATTTGCACGAGCTGCTTGTTTTTCTCACGTTTTGAATTCAGAGATGAGGTTCGTCAGTAAAGACTGGACCTTTAAGTGTGGAAATGTTTTTTTTTTAATGTTTTTTTTTGTTTTGTTATCAGGGAATGAGATGTGGTGACAGCCGTAAAGGTCCAGGCAATAAACATGACTTTTATCTGCCAGAGAACCAAATATTTGAGATTAATTTGCTTCACTTACAGTGTCTTAACTAAGAAGAAGATTCTGATTTGGAGTCTAGAAATGATCTCCGTAAATAAACTCCACACACACATATACACACTAGATGAATCAGGCCATTTAGGAACTCTGCAAAAAAAAAAAAAAATCCTCTAGGAGGTGAGACCAGTTTGACAAGTGGTTCTCCGTTCTGTCAGTTCTTACTCACTTCCTCCCTATCTGCTCCTTTGCTGGCCCCTCTCGCTCAATAGCTATCCCTTCACTGCAGGTAATTACGGTGCAGCAGGACTACGGTCAGTAAAAGGCGAGCCGACCACTCCAGGGAAAGCCGCATGATCCATTAGCTGAGCGCAGGGCTCGACGGCCCATTCCTCATTCCCATTTGTCTCTCCCCTTAAACCCCTCCCCTCCCGCCCCCCCCCCATCCCACTCAGCTTCAGACATCTCCTTCTCCCCCTGCTCCATCAAAGGCACAGATTTTAGCAGACGAAGAAAAACACATCTCTTGAAATTTCATCTTAAGAGTGCCACAGGGCTGTTTTGCATACCCAAATAAATCTGCACCCCGATTGCTGATGGCGAGGCGGCTAGTCCGCACGCTCGCTCAATCCCTGGTCTTTGGATAAATTCAGCACAACAGAGCTGTGCTGCTTTGCGGTCAATAAAATCAAATGTGATATGTATTGTTCATATGCTGCATCCAGGGTGCACTCTGAATTCACAAGTTTTCAATTTTGTGTCTTTTTTATATTGTTTGCAGTTTAAAAAAACATTTTTTTTTATCAAGACTGACACAAAAACAATTGTCAGAAATGGCACAAAATTCAAAGTTTTGGAGAATTATTGTAAATGCACCCTAATCCAGGCTGTTAAAATTGTTGGTGTCTTTTTTTAACTTCTAAGAAAAAAGAGACACAAAAACAGTGAATTCCTGTAATGACCTTCTCCACAGGCAGGGTGTTAATCCATTACTAGGCAAAGATGCATTGTACGGCTGCAGCTTCCTGTCACATCAGGGAGTTAAGACCTCTTGTCTCGTTTAATCAGGTGTGAAGGCTGCTCTGACTGACAGTCCTTCTCGTAGGTAAAGTCTTGCCTTGTCTGCAGCGGTCCCTTGATACAGCAAACATCTAAAATTTCAATACAAACACAGGAAATATACACAGTTGTTGCTGTATGTTGTGTTAAGATGAGACCAGGAAATCAAGCCTTTCCCTTTAGATTTGTCTCCCTGTAAAATGAAATCTGTAGATGTTTTCACTCTGACTTTTCTATCTATAACATCCCTCAGTGCAACCTCAAAGGAAATTGAGTGTTGCCAGTCATGCAAATGAAACACTTTCCACAAATTTGGGACAAAGGGAAAGAAAAAAAACTCCAATATGATCAAGTTCCCTTTCATTCAAATAATATATATCAGCAGAAACAGGAAAAATGAGGAGACACGATGACCTGTCCCCGGTTTCTGAAACTTATAGATTGGTTCCACATGAGTCTAAAAAGTAAAATAGCCAATAACTGTATTTCATGTGGTGAATGATGACTTCATTGGATATATTCCTACATTATATGCATAAATGCATGTGTATGATTTTATGTATGGCTGTGAGTTCCCCAGAAATGTGACTATGAAAAATTACGGCTGTTGTTCTTTCATCTTTTCTGCCGGTTCTCCTGGTTTCTCTGTTCCTTGTTTCACTTGCTAACCTCTACAGGAGAAATCAATTCTGCTGACCCTAATCTGGAAGCTTGACATGTGGATTAATATCTTGCCTTATCTGGAATATGCACAACCTTCTGTCAGGCAGATGAATAGTGTGAATAACGTGAGGGAAGCTTTTCAATCACTGGGTCAAAAAGGGACAAAAAAAAAAAGCTTTACTCAGCTAAAGGAAGTGGGGAAAAGAGCCTGGTTTATGTTTAGTCATGTTCGTCATTTCAACATATTCAAACTCTCATTGCAGCATTAATGATTATATTTAATTATGGTGACATTCAGGGTGTTTACTTCTGCTGAAATACAAACAAAATTTGGAGAATTTCTCAAAAGTGCTACATAGCCTGATATGACCCCCGTCCTTTGGTTGTGTTCAGCATCCCGGACGAGCCCCCATTATGTTACATCCTCAAAAATGTCTAGGAGAACCCCAGGGGACTAAAGAACAGGAAAAACAGGCGTCAGGTGTAAAAAGTTTTATGTCAGAGGCTGGAAGAGGCACCGCACAAAACGAACAAAAACACTAGTTTGAACAACAAAAAAATCACCCAAATGGGGGAAACACTAGAAGTAAATAATAAAACATAATAATGAACACAAAAACGCTGGAGACAACCCACAGCAAAATTATTACCAATGCAAAAACTAATACTCTTCAATTAACTAAAATTGGGGAGACTACAATTAACTAAGGTGACCAAGAGGCTAAGCAGACAAGACTAAAAGCCAAGCAAATAGCCTACAACAAAAGGTGCAGCTAAGAACATGAACACGGGCTACAATAACACCAGAACCGAGCCAGAGTCAAGGGAGACCGCAGCACGGATCTGCTCCCCTGAACGAGTGAACGGAGCCGCCTTTTAAAGCAGTTGATGCTCATCAGACTCAGCTGAGTGACTTCTGAGCCTCTCTTCATGGTGCTGAAAGGGAGGGGCAGGAGACGCACACTGCAGGCGCTGTCCGGGGTGTTGAACGCTACCAAAAAACGGGAACTGTAACACAACCTTTGGAGCGTTACTCTAAAGCTGCTGTGACCATAAACACAAGTATTTACTTGCTTTTATAAAGAAAACGAATCTTTGCAAAACAAATAAATTTACACAAGACTCTGCAGTGAATCGAAGTTTAGCTAAATGGTGTCTTTACTGTATTTACATCAGCTAAAAGAATGAAAAGTACAATGCATATCCCATCAGTTTCCTTAAAAGACCTCCTTGATTTCTGATGTCATTACACCAGCCTGCACCCACTCCCACTACGGTGCAGTGGCTCTGACCTGTGGCTGTCATTAAGCATTGAGATGTGCTGCAGACCCAGGACCTGCAGGCTATGCAGCAGGACTTTCTAAATTGCTGTTTGCATGGAGAAGTGTTACACATGTCCAGATGGATAACTGAACCAGTCAAAACCAAAACACAGCTGTCTCTTATTTTGTTCTGCTGCATGAAAAAGCCTAAATACAGGCCATTTACCATTCTTATTTTTTCCAAGGAACCAATGAGAAAAGACAATAGAATTTTTGATTTATTTATTTATTTTTTTTTTTATCCATGCAGGTTAATTTTAAGCCATTTAGCATTTTTGTTTGTCCTCTCCTGGTTGTTTTGTGTTTCCATGCACAGTACGTAATCAGTGATTAAATAGATGAGAAAAGAAGAAAAAAGAGGCTTTTTTCTTATGAAGGTTAAAAAGAAAAATGGTGTAAAACCTCCAAAACGGACAGTATTATGAGAGGATAACTATTTCTAATTTTTCAGCTCTGAGTTATATTAAAAATGATATTAACAGCTTTCATGGCGTATTAAACCATCTGCTAAATTCAGCCTATAACGTGTGCTTTAAGGAGCCACTGACAAAAGCAATTTACCGTTCAGCACCACTTCAAGTGGACAGCTCCCGAGGAACTTTAGTCCTGTTTAACAGGAACAGGAAGAGCCGACTTTCTCCAACACCAAACACCTTCTCACATGCATCCAGCTCCTTTCACATTAACCACATTTCTTAAGTTTCAATAGCTGAAGGCCAGCCTGCTAAGAGCTAACCGTCTCTTCACATAAAGTCAGTATAAACTGCACAAAAGGTGTTGCTGGTGTCGCTTTCATGTTTTGATTGAGCGATTTATCTCAGTTTTAAGAGCACCAGGCTTTTAGGGGAGCTGGCTGCTTTACTAAAACTGTTTTATTCATCAACTGGAAAACAGATCAGGGTGTTAAAAGTCTCAGCAGATATTTCCTGTAATGCAACGGTTTCTTTAATTTAAAAGACGACGAGTTCCTCCTCATGCTGACACTAGAAGTTGAATGCGAACAAGGCTGGGCGCTTATATAAATGTACCTTCAGACGGTGATTCAAAAAGCACTTTTCATATAAAAACACTCAATATGATGGAAGTCTGCTTGACTCTGAACCTTGAGACAGAACATTGGATAATTTTTTATATAGTATATAACCTCCTCGCTGTTGTAATGTTCTCTCATTGGATGCAGGACGTTCGCTCAGACACGAGGCAAGAGGTTATGCATAAAGTGTTTGAGGATTTATTGTTTTAAAGCACTTCTTTACAGTTTTATAAAACTTTCCACAGATGGACATACACGCCTATTTTACACCTACGTTTAGGATAATGGAGCGAGCGTTTTCTCCATTCCTGATAAAGGAAATGTCAGTCAGCATTAGCATACTCATTTATAGAGTTGTACAGCTTTGACCTGCGCTCTACCTGCACCCTGCCACCCCTTTCAAGGAGGGTTATCGTAATGATTATGAAAAATGACTCCTAAAAAAACTTGATGTGACACATTATCTCAATATTAAGAGAGTTTGAGCGAATAATAAGTTTGGCTTATTAATAAAGGTGAGAAACTGCCAGGTGAAGTTAAATGTCGCTGTCAATCTTCTTCCGAGCCACTTTTTGACTTCAAAAGAAAGATTCCACTCGAGTGATGTCTCCGTATTTATAGAGACAGCGACGTCCCAATGGGATCATCACATGAGACAGGCGGAGGCTTTTCTCAGAAATTTGGTCGATGTGCCTGGAAACTTCCAGACTCGCCGCACATAATGAACCCATTTACTGCGTTTAGATCAATGCGTGCGAGTGGACACTAATATTTCACCGCCGTGTGTGTCGCAAGGCTGCATGCACGGATACGTCTCTGTATGCACACACCTCTGTTAGCTCATTAACGTGAAATGAGGAGCAGTAGATAGATAAAGCACGAGGAGATATAGCATTCTCTATAAGGCCGCCTTGAAGAAAAGAAAGGGGAACCTTTTGAATTCCTCACACAGTTTTCATGAATAAATGATGAGCAGCGTTTGAATGAATTCATGTCCTTTTTTTTTTTTTTGGGTGTCCTTTCAAAAGTTTGCTAAATGGCAGACATGGCGGTACATTCCCATCTGCGATCTAGGTGTCGCTAATCTGAAAGTGGAACATTTATCTAGCTAACGGTTTCCTCTTTGTCAGAGAAGCATCCACGGTGAAGGTTGTGTGTAACCTAGAGTTCAGAGACTGTAACGGGCTCTTCTGCACTTGATTTGTGTCTTTTCCTTGTCTTTGCTGTAAAAAAAACCTGCCTTCTCCTGAGTTTAAGGGTGTTGTGTAGAAAATTGTCATCCCTTTTTGTCTTATTGGCCAGTGATGGTGTTTTTACATACAAAAGACTCAGCTGTGAGAGTTGATTCAGACGATATAATATCTGGATTCCTCTCTTAACAGCTATCCTTATGTATCTTCAGATCACAACACTTTGAAAAGAACAAATCTTTTATTTTTCCCCCAAAATTTGACCCATCACTCCTATTTCCAGACTGATATCTCTAACAGTCGTGTCACAATTCATCCAATTTTTATGTCATAAAGTAACAGATGGCCTATTTCTTTGCTGGGAAGTCACAAGATCCTACTTGATGTGTGAAGTATCCATAAACACAGCATGCTGAGTGTGACATCATGTAGATCCCCTCCGGGCCGCAGACGGTTCACACTGGAGTCTGATGGTGGTCTCGTTGAATTTGTTTAAAAAAAATAGTTGGATATCAGACAAAAAAACCTACCGGTATTTTCTGTCCACTTAGAGAACAGCTGTTTTCCTTCTGAGTAAAGAGTTGGACTGAAATTCCTTCCCTGAAGTTACTTATAGAGGTGTTTTTGAGGTTATTTATTGTAACAAATGGGTGAGAAAACGAAGCACCAGAGCTGGCCTTTTGCTGTTAATTCTGCATGCAGGAAAAACAAGACAAGTCTTAGTTGCACGTGGTATTTACGTCCTTATTGTAGCATGTACAATATCATCATTTTACAGAAGTAATGGCACAAAAGCAACTCAAATCTCCTTTGTTTTCTCCATTCTGATGCCCAGTTTGAACTTTTTTCACCATGCCTAGATGCTTAAATGAACTGAGATGCATGCAATTGGCTGATTATAAGTTATTGAACAAGTGTACCTAATAATATGGCAGGACACAGAACTTTTCTGCTCTCCTCGTTGTAATTCTGCACATTTCTCCACTTCGTTTCAAAGGGATTTTCTCTGATAAATCATTGATTTTTTTCAAAAGAAATGGTGCAACATGTCTGATAATCTTTGTGGTCGTAACATGAATGAGCATCAAACATATATATATATATATATATATATATATATATATATATATATATATATATATATATATATATATATATATATATATATATATATATATATATATATATATATATATATATATATATATATATGTTTGATGCTCATTCATGTTACGACCACAAAGATTATCAGACATGTTGCACCATTTCTTTTGAAAAAAATCAATGATTTATCAGAGAAAATCCCTTTGAAACGAAGTGGAGAAATGTGCAGAATTACAACGAGGAGAGCAGAAAAGTTCTGTGTCCTGCCATATTATTAGGTACACTTGTTCAATAACTTATAATCAGCCAATTGCATGCATCTCAGTTCATTTAAGCATCTAGGCATGGTGAAAAAAGTTCAAACTGGGCATCAGAATGGAGAAAACAAAGGAGATTTGAGTTGCTTTTGTGCCATTACTTCTGTAAAATGATGATATTGTACATGCTACAATAAGGACGTAAATACCACGTGCAACTAAGACTTGTCTTGTTTTTCCTGCATGCAGAATTAACAGCAAAAGGCCAGCTCTGGTGCTTCGTTTTCTCACCCATTTGTTACAATAAATAACCTCAAAAACACCTCTATAAGTAACTTCAGGGAAGGAATTTCAGTCCAACTCTTTACTCAGAAGGAAAACAGCTGTTCTCTAAGTGGACAGAAAATACCGGTAGGTTTTTTTGTCTGATATCCAACTATTTTTTTTAAACAAATTCAACGAGACCACCATCAGACTCCAGTGTGAACCGTCTGCGGCCCGGAGGGGATCTACATGATGTCACACTCAGCATGCTGTGTTTATGGATACTTCACACATCAAGTAGGATCTTGTGACTTCCCAGCAAAGAAATAGGCCATCTGTTACTTTATGACATAAAAATTGGATGAATTGTGACACGACTGTTAGAGATATCAGTCTGGAAATAGGAGTGATGGGTCAAATTTTGGGGGAAAAATAAAAGATTTGTTCTTTTCAAAGTGTTGTGATCTGAAGATACATAAGGATAGCTGTTAAGAGAGGAATCCAGATATTATATCGTCTGAATCAACTCTCACAGCTGAGTCTTTTGTATGTAAAAACACCATCACTGGCCAATAAGACAAAAAGGGATGACAATTTTCTACACAACACCCTTAAACTCAGGAGAAGGCAGGTTTTTTTTACAGCAAAGACAAGGAAAAGACACAAATCAAGTGCAGAAGAGCCCGTTACAGTCTCTGAACTCTAGGTTACACACAACCTTCACCGTGGATGCTTCTCTGACAAAGAGGAAACCGTTAGCTAGATAAATGTTCCACTTTCAGATTAGCGACACCTAGATCGCAGATGGGAATGTACCGCCATGTCTGCCATTTAGCAAACTTTTGAAAGGACACCCAAAAAAAAAAAAAAGGACATGAATTCATTCAAACGCTGCTCATCATTTATTCATGAAAACTGTGTGAGGAATTCAAAAGGTTCCCCTTTCTTTTCTTCAAGGCGGCCTTATAGAGAATGCTATATCTCCTCGTGCTTTATCTATCTACTGCTCCTCATTTCACGTTAATGAGCTAACAGAGGTGTGTGCATACAGAGACGTATCCGTGCATGCAGCCTTGCGACACACACGGCGGTGAAATATTAGTGTCCACTCGCACGCATTGATCTAAACGCAGTAAATGGGTTCATTATGTGCGGCGAGTCTGGAAGTTTCCAGGCACATCGACCAAATTTCTGAGAAAAGCCTCCGCCTGTCTCATGTGATGATCCCATTGGGACGTCGCTGTCTCTATAAATACGGAGACATCACTCGAGTGGAATCTTTCTTTTGAAGTCAAAAAGTGGCTCGGAAGAAGATTGACAGCGACATTTAACTTCACCTGGCAGTTTCTCACCTTTATTAATAAGCCAAACTTATTATTCGCTCAAACTCTCTTAATATTGAGATAATGTGTCACATCAAGTTTTTTTAGGAGTCATTTTTCATAATCATTACGATAACCCTCCTTGAAAGGGGTGGCAGGGTGCAGGTAGAGCGCAGGTCAAAGCTGTACAACTCTATAAATGAGTATGCTAATGCTGACTGACATTTCCTTTATCAGGAATGGAGAAAACGCTCGCTCCATTATCCTAAACGTAGGTGTAAAATAGGCGTGTATGTCCATCTGTGGAAAGTTTTATAAAACTGTAAAGAAGTGCTTTAAAACAATAAATCCTCAAACACTTTATGCATAACCTCTTGCCTCGTGTCTGAGCGAACGTCCTGCATCCAATGAGAGAACATTACAACAGCGAGGAGGTTATATACTATATAAAAAATTATCCAATGTTCTGTCTCAAGGTTCAGAGTCAAGCAGACTTCCATCATATTGAGTGTTTTTATATGAAAAGTGCTTTTTGAATCACCGTCTGAAGGTACATTTATATAAGCGCCCAGCCTTGTTCGCATTCAACTTCTAGTGTCAGCATGAGGAGGAACTCGTCGTCTTTTAAATTAAAGAAACCGTTGCATTACAGGAAATATCTGCTGAGACTTTTAACACCCTGATCTGTTTTCCAGTTGATGAATAAAACAGTTTTAGTAAAGCAGCCAGCTCCCCTAAAAGCCTGGTGCTCTTAAAACTGAGATAAATCGCTCAATCAAAACATGAAAGCGACACCAGCAACACCTTTTGTGCAGTTTATACTGACTTTATGTGAAGAGACGGTTAGCTCTTAGCAGGCTGGCCTTCAGCTATTGAAACTTAAGAAATGTGGTTAATGTGAAAGGAGCTGGATGCATGTGAGAAGGTGTTTGGTGTTGGAGAAAGTCGGCTCTTCCTGTTCCTGTTAAACAGGACTAAAGTTCCTCGGGAGCTGTCCACTTGAAGTGGTGCTGAACGGTAAATTGCTTTTGTCAGTGGCTCCTTAAAGCACACGTTATAGGCTGAATTTAGCAGATGGTTTAATACGCCATGAAAGCTGTTAATATCATTTTTAATATAACTCAGAGCTGAAAAATTAGAAATAGTTATCCTCTCATAATACTGTCCGTTTTGGAGGTTTTACACCATTTTTCTTTTTAACCTTCATAAGAAAAAAGCCTCTTTTTTCTTCTTTTCTCATCTATTTAATCACTGATTACGTACTGTGCATGGAAACACAAAACAACCAGGAGAGGACAAACAAAAATGCTAAATGGCTTAAAATTAACCTGCATGGATAAAAAAAAAAATAAATAAATAAATCAAAAATTCTATTGTCTTTTCTCATTGGTTCCTTGGAAAAAATAAGAATGGTAAATGGCCTGTATTTAGGCTTTTTCATGCAGCAGAACAAAATAAGAGACAGCTGTGTTTTGGTTTTGACTGGTTCAGTTATCCATCTGGACATGTGTAACACTTCTCCATGCAAACAGCAATTTAGAAAGTCCTGCTGCATAGCCTGCAGGTCCTGGGTCTGCAGCACATCTCAATGCTTAATGACAGCCACAGGTCAGAGCCACTGCACCGTAGTGGGAGTGGGTGCAGGCTGGTGTAATGACATCAGAAATCAAGGAGGTCTTTTAAGGAAACTGATGGGATATGCATTGTACTTTTCATTCTTTTAGCTGATGTAAATACAGTAAAGACACCATTTAGCTAAACTTCGATTCACTGCAGAGTCTTGTGTAAATTTATTTGTTTTGCAAAGATTCGTTTTCTTTATAAAAGCAAGTAAATACTTGTGTTTATGGTCACAGCAGCTTTAGAGTAACGCTCCAAAGGTTGTGTTACAGTTCCCGTTTTTTGGTAGCGTTCAACACCCCGGACAGCGCCTGCAGTGTGCGTCTCCTGCCCCTCCCTTTCAGCACCATGAAGAGAGGCTCAGAAGTCACTCAGCTGAGTCTGATGAGCATCAACTGCTTTAAAAGGCGGCTCCGTTCACTCGTTCAGGGGAGCAGATCCGTGCTGCGGTCTCCCTTGACTCTGGCTCGGTTCTGGTGTTATTGTAGCCCGTGTTCATGTTCTTAGCTGCACCTTTTGTTGTAGGCTATTTGCTTGGCTTTTAGTCTTGTCTGCTTAGCCTCTTGGTCACCTTAGTTAATTGTAGTCTCCCCAATTTTAGTTAATTGAAGAGTATTAGTTTTTGCATTGGTAATAATTTTGCTGTGGGTTGTCTCCAGCGTTTTTGTGTTCATTATTATGTTTTATTATTTACTTCTAGTGTTTCCCCCATTTGGGTGATTTTTTTGTTGTTCAAACTAGTGTTTTTGTTCGTTTTGTGCGGTGCCTCTTCCAGCCTCTGACATAAAACTTTTTACACCTGACGCCTGTTTTTCCTGTTCTTTAGTCCCCTGGGGTTCTCCTAGACATTTTTGAGGATGTAACATAATGGGGGCTCGTCCGGGATGCTGAACACAACCAAAGGACGGGGGTCATATCAGGCTATGTAGCACTTTTGAGAAATTCTCCAAATTTTGTTTGTATTTCAGCAGAAGTAAACACCCTGAATGTCACCATAATTAAATATAATCATTAATGCTGCAATGAGAGTTTGAATATGTTGAAATGACGAACATGACTAAACATAAACCAGGCTCTTTTCCCCACTTCCTTTAGCTGAGTAAAGCTTTTTTTTTTTGTCCCTTTTTGACCCAGTGATTGAAAAGCTTCCCTCACGTTATTCACACTATTCATCTGCCTGACAGAAGGTTGTGCATATTCCAGATAAGGCAAGATATTAATCCACATGTCAAGCTTCCAGATTAGGGTCAGCAGAATTGATTTCTCCTGTAGAGGTTAGCAAGTGAAACAAGGAACAGAGAAACCAGGAGAACCGGCAGAAAAGATGAAAGAACAACAGCCGTAATTTTTCATAGTCACATTTCTGGGGAACTCACAGCCATACATAAAATCATACACATGCATTTATGCATATAATGTAGGAATATATCCAATGAAGTCATCATTCACCACATGAAATACAGTTATTGGCTATTTTACTTTTTAGACTCATGTGGAACCAATCTATAAGTTTCAGAAACCGGGGACAGGTCATCGTGTCTCCTCATTTTTCCTGTTTCTGCTGATATATATTATTTGAATGAAAGGGAACTTGATCATATTGGAGTTTTTTTTCTTTCCCTTTGTCCCAAATTTGTGGAAAGTGTTTCATTTGCATGACTGGCAACACTCAATTTCCTTTGAGGTTGCACTGAGGGATGTTATAGATAGAAAAGTCAGAGTGAAAACATCTACAGATTTCATTTTACAGGGAGACAAATCTAAAGGGAAAGGCTTGATTTCCTGGTCTCATCTTAACACAACATACAGCAACAACTGTGTATATTTCCTGTGTTTGTATTGAAATTTTAGATGTTTGCTGTATCAAGGGACCGCTGCAGACAAGGCAAGACTTTACCTACGAGAAGGACTGTCAGTCAGAGCAGCCTTCACACCTGATTAAACGAGACAAGAGGTCTTAACTCCCTGATGTGACAGGAAGCTGCAGCCGTACAATGCATCTTTGCCTAGTAATGGATTAACACCCTGCCTGTGGAGAAGGTCATTACAGGAATTCACTGTTTTTGTGTCTCTTTTTTCTTAGAAGTTAAAAAAAGACACCAACAATTTTAACAGCCTGGATTAGGGTGCATTTACAATAATTCTCCAAAACTTTGAATTTTGTGCCATTTCTGACAATTGTTTTTGTGTCAGTCTTGATAAAAAAAAATGTTTTTTTAAACTGCAAACAATATAAAAAAGACACAAAATTGAAAACTTGTGAATTCAGAGTGCACCCTGGATGCAGCATATGAACAATACATATCACATTTGATTTTATTGACCGCAAAGCAGCACAGCTCTGTTGTGCTGAATTTATCCAAAGACCAGGGATTGAGCGAGCGTGCGGACTAGCCGCCTCGCCATCAGCAATCGGGGTGCAGATTTATTTGGGTATGCAAAACAGCCCTGTGGCACTCTTAAGATGAAATTTCAAGAGATGTGTTTTTCTTCGTCTGCTAAAATCTGTGCCTTTGATGGAGCAGGGGGAGAAGGAGATGTCTGAAGCTGAGTGGGATGGGGGGGGGGCGGGAGGGGAGGGGTTTAAGGGGAGAGACAAATGGGAATGAGGAATGGGCCGTCGAGCCCTGCGCTCAGCTAATGGATCATGCGGCTTTCCCTGGAGTGGTCGGCTCGCCTTTTACTGACCGTAGTCCTGCTGCACCGTAATTACCTGCAGTGAAGGGATAGCTATTGAGCGAGAGGGGCCAGCAAAGGAGCAGATAGGGAGGAAGTGAGTAAGAACTGACAGAACGGAGAACCACTTGTCAAACTGGTCTCACCTCCTAGAGGATTTTTTTTTTTTTTTGCAGAGTTCCTAAATGGCCTGATTCATCTAGTGTGTATATGTGTGTGTGGAGTTTATTTACGGAGATCATTTCTAGACTCCAAATCAGAATCTTCTTCTTAGTTAAGACACTGTAAGTGAAGCAAATTAATCTCAAATATTTGGTTCTCTGGCAGATAAAAGTCATGTTTATTGCCTGGACCTTTACGGCTGTCACCACATCTCATTCCCTGATAACAAAACAAAAAAAAACATTAAAAAAAAAACATTTCCACACTTAAAGGTCCAGTCTTTACTGACGAACCTCATCTCTGAATTCAAAACGTGAGAAAAACAAGCAGCTCGTGCAAATAATATTTGGCTGAAAGCGCGCTCCACTCTGTATTGTTGTCACGTTCGACAATGCTGTTGTTTGGCTGTCATTAAAAGGAGGAGAGAATATTTAAATGAATTATTTAAAATGCATAGACCCTATTAATTTAAAAACACGGTTACATAAGAGTTGAAGTCATTTACATTCTACAGAATTAAAAACACACATGCATTAATGATATTGAAGTTCAGGAATGGTGCAGCCTGCATTACAAATCTCTCAATTTAACTAACTTGAGCTTGTTTGCTTTTCTAAATAAGACCAGTTAATGTTACATATTATGCTTTGTTGAATTATATTTACATTTATATTGGCAAAACTGCCTTGCTGCTATGAAAAAGCGACAGGTGTTTTTGGACCAAGTTTGAGGACCCTTTTTGAGCAAGTAGTAAAAAGTATGTACTGATTATTCTAAATGTTAAAGTACAATATCCTGTTTGAACTTTTCTATGTTGACTGTATATGTTTTGCACAGAAACTCAATTCTCTCCTTTGAAACAAATCGATTTGCACAACCAAGCGACGTTTATTTATTAGGTGTCTGTAGTTTTTATACCACAGCGCCACTCCGTTTTTTCATTGTGAAAGATTGTTCAATTCATGGGGCAAACACGATCCCACCTTAGTTAAATCTGTCCTTGTGTTGTTTGACCTCCTGAGTAATTTCTTGCCTCCCTGTGCTTCAGGTTTATTACCTTCTTGACTCTGCAGCCTCCCCGCCTCGCCCGGCTTCAACCTCAGCTGTTCAGCTATTTTATACCACTTTCTCATCCCCACGTTTTTCTACAAACTAACTCTCCAACCGGCCACATATAGCTCCACTTACTGCTAGCTCACTCATGCAGCCACAGCCAGGCTGCTAAATGCTTCTCCATCCACTGTCCTTATGTTAAACCACGATTAGCAACAAGCTAATTTCTCCAGGTTCTGATTTGAAAACTACAATTAAACGTTATTAAAGTTTTAAAACGTGTATTTTGGTACATTTATTCAGATCACAATTTCCTTAAGAAGGCTAATGCTTTCTGCACTTACAGTCTTGCTAACATTTAGTAAACTCATTTGTGCTGCAGTTAGCTTGAATGCTAACAAATTGACACAGTTTATGCAGAAAACATGTAAGAATGATTTATAGGTGGGAAACTATTATGGAAAGGTACAAGCTAGCTGATACATAGAACATTTACAAGCTAGCTTGTTAGTTAGCCTGGTTTAATTTAAATTTCTTTTTACCTATGAGTTTACCAAACTAAAAAGTTCAACTTATAAAGGGTAAAAACAAATTGAATTAAGTTTACCCAAGTTAATTAAGTTTGTTTTAAAGAATTTTAGTTGCTCAACTTTTTCTTTATACAAATTAATCCTAGCTCCAAAAATAACAACCGAAAACTTAATAGAAGGCTGTCTCTGTCTTGAACAAACTATATTTTGTATTTTTCTTCTTTTTGTTCATAAGTGAAGCAGGTCATCCGTTTTCTCCAAGAAAGGTCATGATGGTGGTAGTTTAACCGAGAAACTGATACTTATTATGACCTCAACTGAAACATCTTCTGGGTTTTAACTCATTCAATCTTCCTAACTTTCTCCAGAATACTAGAACTATCTGTTGAAAGTGGGTTTTTTTCTCCCAAATAAAAAAAAATCACAAAGGCCACTGATAACCTCCATTAAGTTGCTTGATTAGTAATTTTTAATAAAGGTTTGTGATAAAAGAACATTACGAATAAACTGTTGAAATGAATCCAAGACTTTCCCTCCAACTCTTTCCTCTTCCTCTAATGAGATGGCTTCTTGGTATTCATTGAGGAAGAAGAATGCTGGGACAGGCAAGCTTGCAGCAGGGTTGGTGCAATTAAACAGCTGTCTCATTGGATTATTCCGAAGGTTGCCTGGGCAAAATTAATAGCATGCAGTCGTTTTGTGCTCCCTGATCTCTCCCATTTCTTCCCACGCAGGGTCATGGTTGCCTGAGTGTCCAAAGGAGATATGTGAAGGGCGAATAACGCAGTGGGCCAATGAGTAAGCGGAATTATGAGGAAAAGTATAAGCCTCAGTGGCTTCTGTTACCCTTTGGTTTCCATTAATGAGAACATCTACAGCAGCAGCATGTTGTTGAGATGATTTCTCATTATATCACACTGCATTTAAGTTCAAAAAGTACATGCAAATTCATTTTAGAGTGGCTTATGTTAAGAAAAAAATTTAATGTTTGTTAGAATCAATGATCTGTTTGGAAATCACCACCCCCACATATCCATTTTATTTAAAATGCTCATTTTATAACAATATACAACTTATTTGCATTCATTTTCAAGTGGAAATGAGGAAAAATCAGGTTGACTATTTAGTCAGAATTAGCCTAGAAAAAGGATGCAAGAAGGAACAGCTTGTCTGAATCAGCCAAAAGTGATTTGCCTGCTCAGATTTAGCCCCACAGAGCAGCAGCTGTCAGGCAGAGTGGGCCACCAATAACAACACTTGGATCAAAGGAGGATGTCATGTAATCCTTTAAAGGCACATTATGTAACTTTTTCACATTTTTTAATCTTTTTCTTGAGCCAGTATGTGCTAAAATGACAGGTTAATGAAAAGTCACTCAGCCCCACCTGCTGCTTGTATCCAGAACACTGCGTTTGCAACTTCTGAGTCTCCGTTTCCTGAAGTCTCACAAAGTCACGTATCTTGCGAGGGTCTTTAAATTTTTAGAATGTCATCACTTTTTTTGTTTACTTTATGATACGACATTTTCAGAATTTAAAAAAGCACTAAGTAAATGAATATGAAGCTTTTTCTGACGCAGTATTAAAGTTATTTTGTCCACTACAAGCAGGTTGCCTGCTAAGCCACAATGACTTTGCCTCATTCTCTCTTTAGTGTTCCTTAGTGGTCTCAGGCTGCTGTATTATTTCTCAAACCCAACACAAGGAAAGGCAGCGCCACGCTTCTGTTCATTCTTTTAAATGGCTGAAAAAAAAGAGAAGCCACTACTGTGTTTTTTTTCCTTTTAACTAAATCAATTTCAATCTTCCTTCCTTGTTTTTTTATTTAAAAATAAAATAGGAATCAATACAAACATCCATATCTGTATGATTTTCCCATCAAAGCTCAGAGATAGCAGTTCACATTCACAGCTTGATTGCCAGAACTGTTTGATTGTGATGGGCACGGCTTTTTGCTCAGACAGATATTGTCTTGAACTCAGTGAGGTGCGTGGATAAAATGAATGTGAGTCTTTCCTAAGAGAATCAGTAAAAGGTTCAACAAAGGTTGCCTCAGTGAATTATTAAACCCTTTATCTCAGCTTGGTAACAGTGTCTAACATTGGAGACATGAACTTCTTTATGATTAATTTGCCAGTTTTGATGGAAGGCCTGCATGATGAAACTGGAATCAATTTTTCAGATGTTTTCTGTGTTTTCTCTCACTTTTGATGTCTTTAGAGACTCATTATAGGCTCTGATATTTTCCTTCTTAGCCCACATTCTCTCTCTCGCAGCCTCACTGAATTTTTCACAAGGCCAGCAGATCTTCAGGTGGAACCACTCTCTTTAAATCCAGAGAGTATGCATTGTGCTGCATGTCTGCTTTAATAAAAGGAGTAAGATGGAGAGTGACATATGCTGCACGCTGCAGCTGTGATAGAAGACACGTTCTGCTGCTGGAGCATGAATCTTCCATAATAAAAGCATGGAATGGGGAAATTTTATATTCCACAAAGTTAGTTTGAGTAGTTAGGTGTGAGTTTAAAGTATTCTGACTCTAGAAAAAAAAATATGTCCACCTTCAGCCCATAGGTTGGGTCATATAGCCTATTCCATATATTTTACTCCCCAGAAAGCTCATACTCAAGGATCCCAAGGTTTCCCATTAAAGAAGGATTTCTATACTGGAACTTGACTTTATTCTGCTGATGTTTGTTTTGTTATTCTGATGGGGGGTGGGGGTGTTAGACAGCAAACATGTTCTGCCCCCTTGTGTCCAGTTCGTGCCTGTGTTCCTCCTCCTGTGTCCTGCACTTATCCCCTCCAGGTGTATCTCGTCTCCTTGATTAGCTCCCTCTCTATTTATGCTGTTTAGTTCAGTCACTCCTTGTCAGTTCCTTGTGTTGTATCCCCAGTCTCATGTGTCTCCTGCAATAAAGCTTTTTGGCTTTACATCACCTGTTCCTGCCTCTGTCCTCTGCATGGGTCCTGCATTACCCCAAACTTGACAGAAGGAACCGACCACCATGGACTCAGCAGAGGATCTCACCCAGGAGCCCCTGGACCCTCCTGTGCCGCTGCAGACTCAGAGGCCTTCATCTCTGGAGTCTATACCTCCATGGGGGTCCAAGTGGATGCTCCAGAGTCCCCGAGTCCTGCTCCAGTGCCCCCTCTTGGCATCTGGGAGCCGCCTTTCAGGAGGGGGTACTGTTATGTTCTGCCCCCTTGTGTCCAGTTCGTGTCTGTGTTCCTCCTCCTGTGTCCTGCACTAATCCCCTCCAGGTGTGTCTCGTCTCCTTGATTAGCTCCCTCTCTATTTATGCTGTTTTGTTCAGTCACTCCCCATCAGTTCCTTGCGTTGTATCCCCAGTCTCATGTCTCCTGTGTCTCCTGAGTTTGTCCAGCAATAAAGCTTTTTGGTTTTACCTCACCTGTTCCTGCCTCCGTCCTCTGCATTTGGGTCCTGTACCTCAAAATTGAAAGAGGTAAAATGTTGAATATAATAAACTGATATATATCAGATTTGTTAGAAATTCATTTTACATCATATTCTTATTTTGGGTAAAAACCTAATTTAAGCAACACAAAAATCCTGAAGAGCCATTTGAAAAGGCATAAAAAACGGCTCTGGAATTCCCATCAATAAATGCTGCCAACTGCTTACAAAAACATTCATTTCAATGACATTTGTTGAGTTTTCTGTGGTACAAGACCCTATCAGGAGAAGGTCAATCCACTCCGTCAGTGTTTTCGCTCTCAAATCTCAGGCAAAAAGCCATCAAACCAAAGAGGACCCACTATGAAGGACTAGGGCTACCGCTGGAGTGCTGTTGTGGTCCGAGTGTGCCCCCATTAGACATGAGCTGTGTTTACTCCACGAGTTCAGTATCTAACAAGCCATGAAATTACATTTCCACTGTGTGAGGAGGGGTCCCCTCTTCAGTGCTGCACCTGAAGACAGAAAGCCAATTCAGAGTCAAACTGTCATTTTAACTACGTCTTATTGAACACCTGCTTTAGTTACACTTACATCGATCTGTTCCCTAATGAGTTAAAGTTTTTACACTGGGAGAACTCACACACAGAGGGGGAAAATTAAAGCCCTTTTCTTTCTGTGTGGATGTTATTAAAAACTCCAATAAACGATAGAAATTTAACTCTATTGAGCCACATTCTGCATTTTATTATATTTTCCAGTCAAGTACATTTTTCAAATGATGGTAACTATACGTGTTCATTCTTTGACTGGCTAAAAATAATAATTTCACATGAGTCAGTTTGCGGTAAAAGTATTAATCACTTTTTTTTCCAGTTATATTTTCTAGTAAATAACAGGATCTTTTTGTTGACAGTGGGTGTATTTGTGTCTTTTCTCCCCATCATATTAAAATTTATTACTGCTTATATATATATATATATATATATATATATATATATATATATATATATATATATATATATATATATATATATATATATATATATATATATATATATATATATATATATATATATATATATATA